>BFEA01000258.1:1971954-1993020 GCA_003427395.1 Chara braunii | reverse complement strand
CCCCCCACCCCTTTCCCCCAGCTTGATATGATGATTCAGCAGAGAGTCTTGTTGATATTGGAATTTTGTTATTAAAATCACTACTGTATATGATACCACCTGCAACTGTGGCAGTTACACTGGGGCCGTTGGATGGGCTGTTGGCGGTCTGACAGAAGCCTGAGCAACCATGGAAAATATATGGATGGCGACCGTGAGGTCTGTGATTGAGATGGTTGAGGAATCAACCTCCGTCATGGAGGTTCAATGAGTTCAGCATTGGGAAAACAAGAGGCTTGCCAAAATATGGTCTGGAAGAGTGTGAATGGTTGAAAGATGATGATGAGATTGCCTGAGCCTGTGGGACTTCCTTTGCAGCTCACTTGTGCTGTGCTGAAAAGGGATTTACAGGGAGGCAATATGCGTGCAGGTTCTATATGGAAAATACAGGAGGGGCAATATTGGTGGAGGCTTGCACGGAAAATATCGGCATGGGATATTGGTGCAGGTTTATATGGATTTGCACTTGGAAACACCATGCAATTTGTGCTTATGCCTCTGACATCTGTTCTCTGAAGGGTCCTCTTAGGATATCTGTTGTTTCAAAGTATTTCTCAGGTTGACTTACAGACTTTGATGATGCAGCGTACAATTCAAAAAAAAAAAAAAAAAAAAAAAAAGAACGAATTTGGATCCCATGGGCCCAATGGGGAAGGCACTTCTCCACAATTTACGAACCGATCAAAAAAAAAAAAAAAAAAAAAAAAAAAAAGAACGAATTTGACCCCCAAACCCTCGTTTCAGTTTTGGACCCGTTGGCCTGGGGGTCCCTATTATTAACTTGTAAGTAATTGTGCCCTGATGTCCTTGGGGACGTCTGATATGATTTTGATATAATAATTGGAACAATACAGAGTAGATGGGTATGGTACCTGCACAAGGATGATGCGCATAAATTGAGAAGTGGTCCAAATTAAGAAAAAAACACGTATAGATTGAGAAATGGTACCAAAAAAAGAACAGAAAAACAGAAAAAAAAATAGAAAGCCAAAACATGGCCCCTGATGGACCAGAAGAGTGGAAAGATGTAATGGAGAAGAAACCAAAACGAAATGAACGAACAAAGAAAAGCAAAGAAAAGCAGCAGTGGGTATCTCCTTTTCTAAGTTTTCTTAAAGAATTATTAGATTGTTATGGGTTCAAGAAGGTGTTTTGTGGCTTCTCCATGTCTGTGGGACAGGTGGACTCGGGGATGTGGCTGGGGCTTTGCCAAAAGCATTGGCACGACGAGGCCATCGTGTAATGGTGAGTTAGCACTTTTTGGGAGATTTTGATTTGCTTGTTTTATAATAATGTTCTTTTTATATCTCAAGGAGGGGTGAGACGACAGAGAGTGGAAGATCGAGGCATAATTTTCTGTTTCTAGCACAATCAATTCAAAACTGCAATGAACCAGTACTTTCCGTTTGACAGAAGATCAATCTCATTTGCTACCTGTCATATTGTCACATCACTGCTCTACTCAGAGGTCGCGTCGGACACTTGTTCCTGAGAGTTATGAGTCGTATTGTCACATCCTTCTTCTTGGAGGTTGTATCGGATACTTGTTCCGGAGACCGGAGAGTTTCAAGCAGAGAAAGTTATGAGTCGTATTGTCACATCCTTCTTCTTGGAGGTTGTATCGGATACTTGTTCCGGAGACCGGAGAGTTTCAAGCAGAGAGAACGGTCACGTGGGAGATGGAACGAGAATGTTCCTTTGAGCACTTTGAGCACTTCCAAAGGTGTCACAACATCCCTCTTCTTGGAGGTTGTATTGGATACTTGTTCCGGAGACCGGAGAGTTTCAAGCAGAGAGAACGGTCACGTGGGAGATGGAACGAGAATGTTCCTTTCAGCACTTTCTGAGCCACTCTCGGCACCAACTAATAGTCCATGACTGCCCACTGACTAACCGCTCATGCATCACCGTCGACCCTATGCTCAGTGGTGGCTTCTGCATCCTTCCTCTTTCCCTCCCCCTATGGTTCCTGTCAGTGTTGGGTTGCACCCTCCCATCTGCTCCTCGTTGTGGCCATCGGACTCTCAGTGGTGTGGCAAGGGGTTGGATTGGTAGAATGATAGGAAAGAGAGGACCACTGTATCTTTTACATCACTCGTTGATCCTCCGTACCATAAGTCCACTGTCTCTTTGTCTTCACTCATTCTCCTCCCTACTTATGCATCTCACTGTTGCTTTCTTCTCTCTATCAACCATGCTGACATGGTTCTTCAACGCTGCTCTTTCTAGTAGCAAATTAAGTTGTGAAGCTTTCTATCAACCATGCTGACATGGTTCTTATGATCCAAATCCACAGTTTCAGGGTCACTTTCAACGCTGCTCTTTCTAGTAGCAAATTAAGTTGTGAAGCTATTAACCATGCTGACATGGTTCTTATGATCCAAATCCACAGTTTCAGGGTCACTTTCAACGCTGTTCCTAGTAGCAAATTAAGTTGTGAAGCTTTCGGTAGTGTGTCGGATATGGAGTGCATGTGGCTGATGCAATTGGTGAAGGTTCGGCTGCAAAAGCTGCCGATGGACTGAGCTGTGAGGAGGTGATCAGGGTTCTAGATGTTGCTACCTTTGACAATCGAAAGGAGACAACAAGCAGGACTCTGAAGGAGGCAACAAGCACCTTGTGGAACCTGAAGGATCCTGCACAGTCACATGGATATTTCAGTTGCAGTGATCCAATGGGTGTGATACAGGGGTCTTGGTTTGATCGATGGTCGGGAAAGCACTCACAAGTAGATCACAGGAATCGAACTTGCAACCTCCGAATCAGGAGGCAAACACTCGACCAAACGGCTAACCCGAATCAGGTAAAAGTCAAGACCGAAGATGGACACCTAACCCCAACCCAGCATGGGTTGTCGATGCCGCCACCCAACTGTGTACAATAGCACGGCCAGTTACTATGCTAGTCAATGCTCAGGAAAGCACTGACCAGTCGATCACAGGAATTGAACGCGCGACCTCTGAATCAGGAGTCAAAACACTCAACCACACGGCAAAGTGGACTGGGATGAAAGTTAAGCCCCAAGATGGGTACTCAACGCCCCCCCAGCACAGTTCGTAAGAAATTGTTGACAATCTCTTGGCTTGTGCTGTGCTCGCTTGAACATTTGCCTTCCATATTCAGTCCAAGGGGCTCTGACCGTTTACTCGTTTGATCCATATTTATTATTTATTATTATTTCTTCATAGAGGCTGGGGTAGTTCCCGTTGTTTGGAACGTCTCGTTTACCCGACTGCATATCAGACATCCCAAGCATACGGAATGAGATCCGTCAGCTCTGACAGCCGCCTCGGTCTGAATCCCATGAAGGCGCTTTCGTGCATAAGCATTTGACTGTCTTTGCAGATTTTAATTTGATCAGGGACCTGGCTTGTGTTTGTTTGCTTAATTGTTGAGTTGATCAAGGAGGTTTTTGAAGGATTAAACATGGTTGTTGTCATTTGTTGTACCAGAGCCCACCGAGGTGACGGAGGTGGGGTGCGAGCTTGAGAGAAAACTTGTTATGCCTCTTTGCTAAATTAGAATTGGTGCCATTTGTTACATATATCGGTGCTGTCTCTCTATGCCGATACTAATGCTTATTGACGCCACTAAGATATCGGCACACCCATGGATATGCATGTCATTGGTGCTCAGAAGACTCATTGTCACACCTACGCGGGTTCTGATTGAGTAGAACAAGTCGTGCCAATAGTTTTCTCCTCCTTCCCTCTCTCTCCTCTTTCCCTTAATCTTATCATAGCCAATGTCAGTGTTATCATGACTCTTGAATGCATGGCACTGGCCCTTTTTCTCCTTCACATCCTTGCTGTCTTCCGTTTGGTTGTTGTTATACTTGTATGTTTCTCCTGGCTCCTCGGTCTGATTTCATCTACAGTCACAGATGGATCCGAGGCTGGGAAAAGTTATGATCATTTCTCAGCCTGGGAATCATACCAGGAATGTGGTTGCCGTTGGGGTTAAGCAACCAGTACCAAGCCTGGGAATCATACCGGGAATGTGGTTGCCGTTGGGGTTAAGCAACCAGTACCACCAGTACATGGCCCCAACCAATCACAATCGCAATCACAATCGAGCCTCTCTGAAAAATTTGGAGGCTCGGGAGAACTGGATCCAGATGGCTGGCGGAGCCAGCCAAAAAAATAAAAATGTTGTGCTGGTCTTTCAGCAAAGCTTGGCGTGCATTGGGAATCTTCCATGTACAAACGAGGCTGGGATGTACTGGTGTAAGTCCTCAATCCCACTTGGCAGTTGGGGCTTATGGTGATTTGAGGACATAATGTTAGAGAAGGCAGTAAATATATCCAAGGAAGCCTGGTGAGGTTTTCTGTCTCGTCTGCCCTTCTCCTCCCCCCCCCCCCCCCCCCCCCCCCCCCCCCCCCCCCCCCCCCCCCCCCCCCCCCCCACTGCTGGGCTACTAGCCTGGCCGTCCGGGCTGCCTCTACCTGGCCTGGGTGGCTGGGCCTGGCCGGGTACGGTGAAGTCCCAGTCGAGGTCCCAGAGAGCCTTAGCGGAAAAACAAACACACACACACAAAAAAAAAAACATGATAACATCTGTATTCTGCCATCGAGGAGATGCCAGGGGATCTGGCCATTGAGCAGCATACAAAGCCTGTGTCGCGGGAGCTACCAATAGATCTATGTGTAGTTTTGTAACGAACACTGACATAATGGATGCCGATGGTTCAATCCTCAGTCCCCTCATTCCATTCCGTTCACCCCGAGCATAAATCCCTTCTGTAACCCCCAAACAATATGCAGGATTATCCATCTCCATTCCCTTCTCCTCCTGTGTCCCCCCCCCAAAAAAAAAAGTCATGGAGAATTGTACATGAGTAACTTCTGCCTGAAGGTCATCGCGAAATTCGTTATGAAATTTTGAATTTTGAAAAAAAAAAGACAACCCAGAAGGTAAATTGTGCCAGAGACTACTTTCAGGAAGTTTCAGCCCCTTTAACCTTCTGGAACTCTATACCCCAAAATAGGGAGTGTTTTGTGGGTGAGGGAGTGTTTTGTGGATAAGGTAAATGCCAGTCACCACAGCTGTTGTTCTGCTGAGAATCTACCTTACTGTGTGCTACTGTGTGCTGAGAATTCTCTGCCAGGTCTTCCATTTTATCACCCATCTCATCCTGGGCATGCATTTCCTTTTTATTGCGGACGTCAGATGTCAGACTGTATCTGAAGGTTTCCTTTATCCTTTCCCATGCTGTCCTCTCTGGCCTGCACTCCTTATTCCCTTTGTTTTTTTTCTCTCTCTGTCTCTCCTTAGCCTTGCAGCTGAGAGGCAGAGTAAAGGGAGAGGCAGAATAAGAAATAAAAGGGAAACTGCGAATAAAAGGGAAACAGCAAGGAAAATGAGCAATAGCGWAATGACAGAATTCCAGATTGCAAAATCAARTTGCAGGTCGGATAGTCGAAAGCTTTCCAGAAAGCAGAAATGCACTGATGTCACACTGAAGGATAACCAAAGCAGCGAAACACTCAACCAAACGGCAAAGTGGACCGGGGTGAAAGTTAAGCCCCAAGATGAGCACTTAACCCCACCCCAACACGGGTACTCGTTTTTCCCCGTGATCCGGTGTACCCGGTCACACACATGCACAATCSAAGTAGACATAGCCACCACACAATGAAGACAAATTTGCACACCAGCCRAAGCTAATGGCACCACCCGATCRWGCCCAAGCCACTGCAAGGTCGATCGAGTGGTTCTCATGCATTTGTAAATACCTGGGACCGAATTGGTTAGGAGTGCCCAACCACCCAGGCACAAATGTGYGGTGTTCCCACAATGTGGGACCGAATTGGTTAGGAGTGGTTCTCACAATGTAGGGCTTTCCCTGCGAGGCTGGAAGACCCTAGAAGGCTCACAACTATTTCTGATTCTCAAGAGCGGGGAGGATGTAACCGACTGGTGCATGGTAACTGTCTAGCGCCCAACAAGACTTGCAAAATTGACGAATTCAGGCCCCATCGAGTGTTAGGGGCCCGGCTTCACTTAGGGAGGGTTCATGCTTGCTGTAGAGGCCTGTTCACGGGCATGCCGATGACCCAAATCCTCGCAAAAAGGGAAACTGCGAAGAAATTGTAGAGAAAGGAAGACAAGGAAAATCTACATAGGGAAAAGGCAAGAAGAATGGTGTCACTGTGCCTCATGCTGTCTGCTTTTCTCTGCATTTGTTTCGTGAAGTGCACTCCTTATAGGTATACTAGATATCCGATAGTTCGAGTGGCATAATAGCTATGGTATGTACTATGACCTAAGCTACAATCAAAGTTAAGCACAATGGGTTGAGTGCACACAAAAGTCCCTCTCTCTCTCTCTCTTGTCGTAAATCTCCGTCAAGACTTCTGCAGCCCTGGAGAATCGGCATGAAAGCATGAAAGTGGAGTTGTGTTCTGAGCGCTCTTTGTAACATTGCCAGCATGGCCATGACTTGAAGTGAACAAACCGGACTTCTTTTTAACTTTCTTTTTTTCCTCTTTTTTTGTGCCTTTTCTTTGTTTGTGAACAAACCAGACCTAATTGAGCCTACATCTAGGAATCCCTTCGCAGTCCTTTCGAGCGTGACCTCGAGATCGTCCTCTACATGCATGTACTCGGTACATGTTTTTAATGTCAAGTCCCAGAAGGTGTCTTTCATAGTATGTTTGATGAGTGTGGATCATGAAA
Organism: Chara braunii; assembly: GCA_003427395.1. Classification (NCBI taxonomy): domain Eukaryota; kingdom Viridiplantae; phylum Streptophyta; class Charophyceae; order Charales; family Characeae; genus Chara; species Chara braunii. The sequence goes on along the minus strand of BFEA01000258.1, from coordinate 1,986,303 downwards.
AAAAAAGAGTAAGAAACTTGACCGTATGCATCGACTTCAGCAACAATGGGGAAGTATGATCACAGCATGGGGGGTGAATTCCAGATATCCTTTGCTCTCTTGTCACCACGTCATCAGAGGAGAAAGACCTATGTATATTGGCATGTTGTTGCTGTGAGTTCGGTTATGTAACTATACTATACTCTCATGATTCTCGTCGTGATTTATTTCCTGGCGTTAAGAGTGCTTGTGTACAATTTTGCTGTGGCTGTCCCGGTTGGTGCTGATGGGGATCTTTCTGAGGACGGGGGTTGGAGAAGGGGTGGGGTCGGGGATTGTTGCTTGGGTGCCAATTCTGCTGCAGGTTGTTGCACCTCGTTACAAGGTTTATGAAGATGTTTGGGACACAACCGTGCGGAAGCGGTATACTGTTAATGGACAGGTATGTTATGTACTTGCAGCTGCACCGTGCGCTGCACCGTTCGGAATCAACAGCATGAATCGAATCTATTGATTGTCCCACGGGGAATCGAGTGATGTTGTCTCTGTGCTAGAAAAGGTTTCCACTGTACAGCCTCTTCTCCATTGACTTTAAGATTGAAAAACAGAGTACGCCACACTAAGGTTCGTTGTATTGGAAAATTCTGTCTTGCTATTTGCTTAACACATTGAATTACCTATGTGGCTGAAGACCTCTATCGTTACGTGAATTGATCGACTTGCACACACAAATTTGCAGTAGTCATGCTAATGAATTGTTGTTTCTCCTGTAGGAAATGCTACGGATATTGTATTGTACGGTTTGTACCAGTTTAGTTGCGTCACGTCAACCCATTGTGCTTCTTCTTGAGGGTGTCGCCCCCGATGTTTTTGTATCTGTTTGATTTCAGCAGGATTCGAATTTCGAACTCATGATCTTTTACCAACCTGTTACATCCTTTTGCTATTCAGCCGCTTGCCAAGGGTGGTCATCAACCAACAATCATTTTGTCATGGACTGTTTTTGGTGGGTGAAACGGTGAAGCACGAGCGTGCTGAGAGGAAAAGAGACAAAGCGGCTATGGATGCTGGAAGTTCCCCTGGTTTTAGTGGCCGTCTCAAATGAGTGGTTTTATTGCTTTTGCGGTTGTAGCCCACGTTTCATGCTCATGGTTGTTTCTTCTCGTGTTCTGTCTCTGTATGCAGGATATGGAGGTTGGGTATTTCCACTGCTACATGGATGGTGTTGATTACGTATTCATTGAGAATGGTGCATTCTTGCACTGTGGAGACAATATCTATGGAGGTTCACGCGAGGTATGTGTCACTCTCTTCCTTCAATCCTTTCGCCTGTACAATTTGAATGAGTTCAAGAATTTGGTTCTGCCCTCTTCCCCTGAATAGAATGTAAGGTCAGTATATTTGTATTTGGCCCAACTTTCAGTCCAGATGTAGTGAAAATGATGGTACGTCCCATTCGTGTGAATAGGGCAGCACTTTCTACTGAAGAGGAAACAAACATTATCCTGGGCCAAGTGACTCTGATAGCCTAGCCTGTGAGGAGAATGTGGCAGTTCATGAGAGATATTCGACCTGCGTAATGTGTAGGCATCGGGCTCCAGTCCCAGTAAGGACCAAGCACATACATCTTCTGTCTATCCTGGGGCTGATTTTTAGGTTTAGAAGATAGAAGATGTATGTGGTTTCTCCTTGCTCCTCACTGGGAATGAAGCCCGATGCCTGCATGTTACGCAGGTCGAATGTCTCTCATTGTTCATCATACATAAACGGCCACATTCTCCTCACAGGCTAGGGCCTCATTGCTAGACACCCAGGCGCAGGCGGTGGGGACCCAAATGTTAGTTCTTTTGTTATTTTTCTTTTTGAAAGCACCTGGTGGGACATTTCTGCTCGGTGATGAGGGTCTGAAGGATTTCACCGCTGCAGTCTTGGTTCCTGTCACAGATCCAGTCCCCATTCAATTTCACTCTAGTAGATTTCCCAGCGTCGGTCCCAGCACTCGTGGTCAATAGGTGGTGTCATTTGTAGTGATGCGGCGAAAACCCCCGAATTTTGGGCCTTCCATTAACCGCGTGCCAGGTACCGGGAGGGGTATTTGGGAGTGTCAACTGTAGAAGTCGTTAGGCCCGTTTTGTTGTCCAGTCATCAGCAAAGTCCCAGGAAAGTCCCGCAGACTTTGGGTAGAAGCAAAGATGGGCAGGGTACCGGGCAAAGATTGGCAGGGTAACGGACACATAACAGTCTGTAAGGTGAATTGCAACTACAGAAGTCCAGTTGTGGAAGTCGTCAACACGTATTCACTTCCGAGACCATGAGGAACCGCTGCTGCACTATTTTCGGATACCTTGCTGTGTGCTGTATTGCTGTTTTCAGCTGATGTCAGCTATCCTGGAACTCGGCGGCACATATTCGCTTGCGTGACGATGACGATAGCTGACGTCACTGGGCGCCATAGCTAGGTTGCTTTCGAGATAGACATAGTGAGAGGGATGTATTCAGAGGGATGAGACCTTGGGTAGAGAGAGGGAAGTGAGGTTGAGGGAGAGGGTGATCATAGCTGAGAGAACTTCCTAGCACGGCCATAACCGCACCCTGCACGACCATAACTGCACCGGGCGCACCTATTTAAACTTACAAAGACAATTCTCTGTAGCTGAGCTGGTTGGCGGATACTAATTTGAGTTCTTCTCACATGTGCTTTGTGTTTTCTGTTCGCGTGGTAGTGAGTGCGAGCATGCTGTGAAAGTGTCGTGTATGGTCGGTCTCAAATCAATAACCGCACCCCTTGTACAAAGTTACAAAGACAATTCTCTGTAGTTGAGCTGGTTGGCAGGTACTAATTTGAGTTGTTCTCATATCATCATATGTGCTTTGTGTTTTCTGTGCGTGTCGTAGTGAGTGTGAGCATGGTGTGTGAAAGTGTCGTGTATGGTCGGTCTCAAAGCAATGAATGGGGCTTAAACTTTCAAGGTGTTCAAGCATCCAAAAAGCAATGTGCCATGAGAAATTTAGTTGAAATTGGTTCGTTATTTTCAAATTTTTAATGAGGAGCTTTGATGGGACTTTTTGCCGAAAGTTGTTTGCAACTCACTTGTGTTAATTCACCATTTTTTATATCTTTGTGACTGTTTTGGGTGGGGTGGTGTTGAAAAAAAAGAAACAAGCCCCACCAGGGGACATGTCGAGGTGAAGGCAGAATTGTTCAGTAGGTTAGAACAGCGGAATCATAATTCGCATGTCGGGGATTTGAATCCCTCTTTTGCATGAAATAGGTCATTTTATGACTTTTGCCTCTTTTAGAGATGGTTGATGAGCTTGTGATCAGGGTTATGGGGCTCACGTTGAAGGGGAATTTTGTGAAATCAATTTACATTGTACACATGAGGGATGATGAGGTACATATAATTCGTTCAAATGGTCGTATATTATTTGTAAATACTAAATACTAATCCACAATAATCGAGTAACTCAGAAAGTGGCAAAAGAAACATTTCAAAGTTATATAAAATTTATAAATCATAAATGGATTGGAGGTTTTTGAACCAACTGCACTTCGAGGGTGGTTCCCATGACTGTGAGATATTCCACACCCAGGTTTAATGTACGGTACGGTTAAGAGTCTTCAGACTGCCTTTATTTTGCGATGAGCACTTCGCCACTTTCCAATTATTATTCTGTGATGACGTGATATTGCAGGAACTCGTGAAGCGGTGCATCTTGCTTTGCAAAGCTGCAGTTGAAGTACGTATTCTTTCCCTTTCCCTGCTCTGCTCTGGTTCTCAGATCTATGCTCGATTTCTCGTTTCCGCAAGAAACTCCAGGCTTAGTGAGGGACTTGCAGCGCAGTGAAGTTTGCATCACTGGTTGTTTGTTTATGTCAAATTATGTGGTTATTCAACTTGGTGCAAGGAAGATGAGCAATAACGAACTTCAGCAATCAAACAGCATCATACACACAAGACCAGATAGTTGTGACCTCGAACCAACAGCAGAATTGCATCACGAGTTTCACCAAATAAGAACATACCAAGAGCTCATAATTGACAATTCTGAAATAGTCCCATCATCATCATCAATGAAGAACCAATGTCGATATCGTATCTGGCACTCGGCGCCCAGACTACAGATGGCAGATCCTATCTAGCCTACTTCTACAATGCCGAAGATGACGTCAACAGCTTCACCGAAGTACGAGCAGATCTCGGACAATGCCGTCGCTTCTAGCACCAGATATGTCTCTCGTATCACTCTCAACCTCGTTCCCCAACGCACAGATGCCACATGCACCCAAGGACCACCCTGCGCCACAGCGGAGCAGCTCGGCTAGTACATTGTCTAGTATGGCTACTGAATTGGTGTCTCTTTTCTATCTAACATACATTCAGGATACCAGTTGCTGGTGGGACAATATTGGTTACTCCAGGTATTCAAGGCTGATGGCCGGACTGAACAGGAGGAATTTTGCAGAAGAACAGCCCTCTTTGTGCGGCTATGAACCTGTCTCTTATACACATCTAGATGTGTATAAGAGACAGATCTCGGACAATGCCGTCGCTTCTAGCACCAGATATGTCTCTCGTATCACTCTCAACCTCGTTCCCCAACGCACAGATGCCACATGCACCCAAGGACCACCCTGCGCCCTGTCTCTTATACACATCTAGATGTGTATAAGAGACAGGTATTATATTGAACCAGTGTCTAGTACATTGTCTAGTATGGCTACTGAATTGGTGTCTCTTTTCTATCTAACATACATTCAGGATACCAGTTGCTGGTGGGACAATATTGGTTACTCCAGGTATTCAAGGCTGATGGCCGGACTGAACAGGAGGAATTTTGCAGAAGAACAGCCCTCTTTGTGCGGCTATGAACCCGTCATGGGAGGCTAGGACTGTTTTGAACTCTTTGTGGGAGCTACTCTTTATTTCTGGGGCAGGATTGCCTTGGAAGTGCATTGAGGAACTCGCACGTATGAGCATCGCACGCTGGAATCAGCACATAAGTGTTAGCATGCACAAGTTGGCCTTTGAAAGGCGGACAGAATGACTAACCCTTCTCTCCTGGAATCAGCGCATGAGTGTGAGCATGCACAAGTTGGCCTTTGAAGGCGTACAGAATGACCAACCCTTCTCTCCAGCAGATCTTCCTTTGCTTATGCTCTTTTCAGAGGGAAGTGACGTCCTTGTCTGCATTCAGAAATACTCTGCACTGCCTCTTTTCTCTTTCATTCCTCTTCCTCGTCCCTCTCCTCCTGCTTGGGCTCTAACTTTTGACTTGTTAAGCCTCAACTTGGAGCTTTTGTTTTGGTATCTTGAATATCGAGGGCCAAATTCAATTGCATCAGTGGTGCCAGACACGAGGTTGACGACTCAGAGACCAGATGTTGCATACTCGTGAAACACAGTCATAAGTATGGTGCAGATTCCCAGAACCGACCAGATAATACAGAGTAAATACAAATGCAGCGGAAGACTTGAGATACATGGACCGACTCTGACCTGACTCGGACTGCAATTGAACACTCTCAATCATTCATCAGGGGTGTGAAAGCCCTGGCCTTGGACGTAGACGAAAGGCCAGGGTCTGAGATCATCCACGGACGAATGGAGGGAGGAGAGAGACGAAGGRAGGAGGAGAGGGAAGATGACGTCAACTYAATGTTTCCAAAGATAGTATCTTGAAATGTCAGAGATGGTGAAAGTCCGAAATGTCGCGAATACAGTGTCCCACAATGTCTCAGATACCGATCTCACAATGTCAAGTACATCTCCGGAGGCAGATGAAATCAGATCCCACAAGTAGTCCTCAACCTATAGTCCCAATGTCGCTGTCTCCATTGTCATCAGAATTTGTAACCATCTTTCATACTTGATAGTAGTCCCGTAGGAGAACCCAGAAGTAGACTTAGACTGAGAAGGTAGGAGGGGAGAGAGAGAGAGAGAGAGAGAGAGAGAGAGAGAGAGAGAGAGAGAGAGAGAGAGGTGGAGGAAGATGAGGGCGAGAAGGCGAAGCCTTCCTCCCTGGTACCTGGCACGGTAGCTATGGCGCTGCAAAGAGGGGGGCTGGGCCGGTAACGGGCGCTGAGCCCGATGCTGCGCTAATCCTCTCGCCGCTGAGCTCCTGCTCTCCTCGCAGCTCCTTGCTATGCTGCAGCGCTGTGCTAATTGTACTAATGCGGAATGCTGCGCTAGTCCTGAAGACTAACCTTCGGTCCATGCTAACCTACTACTGAGGCTGGTACCCAGCCTTTTGTAGTGCTGGGCCGGCCTCCTACCTGCTGGTACCTACCGGCCTGGACCGTTGATCTGAATCAACGGTCCAGTTTCGAACTGGACTTGGCGCCTGAACTCGGCAGCCTCTGAAACTGCGCCGCCGGTAGGTCCTATGCTGGACCGGTACCGGCCTTGTGGCCGTTGGCCTGGGCCTCTATCCCTGGCCTGCCTGAAGGTGTACCCCTGGCCTACCTGGGCCTTATCTGTACCGTCGTCCCCTTAGGCTTACCCTGCCTACCTGGAACCGAGCCCTAACTGGGGCCCGTGTGGCTCAGAATGCCACACCAGAGGTACGTTCATCGGTCCCTTCTCATAACAAGAGGAGAACCAGTAAAAGGCCAAACATGCAGCAGGGTACTGACTCCTAAGTGTTTGTTTATTTCTTGAACTGCTTGGAAAAGGAACATATAGATGGACTGTGTGAAAGATGAGAAAGATGAAAAATGAATGGATGTCTCTGTGCTGTGGATGTCCGGAATGCATCTGAGGTGTGGAGCGGAGGTTGACAACAGCAAACTGAACGCTCAATGGGCGAGGCGGTACTTTTTCCTTCGTCGTCGTCTTTGTTCAATGTGGATGATTTGTCGATGTTGCGAGGCGTTACGTTTCACACTGAACACATTGAGTACATGGCATGCGACTGATGTTCTTCTCAGACACTATCGACAATGCATAGTGAGACATTAAGTCATCACCACCCCTGATTTCTCCGTTCCCCGCTACGTTTCTATAGAAACTACAATTGAAAGTCGTTCCCCGATGCAGACCCCAAATTCAAATTTCAGGGTCAAGGTCTCAAGCCAAGGGAGGCCGAGTCGGCCAGTTCAGAAAGGTCACAGTCAGGTACCTTATTTTCATCTTAACAGTATAGACAATCTTCCTCTTTTCTTGCTTTATACGAATCAGCCGACAGGGTCACAATAGATTCTGAGAGGAAAAGTGGAATGGCAAGCTGACAGTCAATCCTCCGGATATGGTGCAATCAATGCTGGTCAGGCTTCCTTCGGCCATACGGAAGGAAGCGTGAGAGTGTTCACCATGTATCTCAAGTTTCGACTTGCCGGTGGAAAGGAACCGGATTGACGCTCCGCATAATGGATATGGAGCCAGGACCATAAGGACCTGTAAAAACAGTCACATCCCAAATGCAGAAGTTGCATTCTGTAAGCAGGAGTCACGTCTCATATTGAAACAATGAAAACATTGAAAAGTCATGTTGGAAAGTCATATCCCACAGGGAAAGGACACTTCTCCAGGAGGCAAAAGTGGTGATGTCCAACAGGGAAGGGACACTTCTCCAGGCAAAAGTGGTGTACCAGAGGCAAGAGTTACATCCCACAGTCAAAAGTCACGTTCCACAGATGAGAAGTCGTGACTCGCAGACTCAAGCAGCAGCACATTTCGTGGATAATGCCCAAGAGGGAGTCAAAATTCAGAATCGCGCAGTTCGTGGATAATGCCCAAGAGATTCAAGAGGACTGATATCTTCATGGAACAGAACATTTCAGTGCCCACTGCTGCGATTAGTTGTATGCTTATTGCATTGTTTTTTTCATAAGAAACTTCACTTTTGGAAGGTAAGAATGGATCCAACAGGACGACGATAGGATTGAAAGGTCTGCGATTTTTTTCTGCATTGGTTATTATGTGTGTTGATGGGCCTTACCGCTTCACACACTCACCCCAAAAGGTGTGAGTCAGGACCGTAGCGCACACCGGGGCATGCATCTGCTCTGAATGCTGTCCAAGTTCATGCAGATAACAACAGGCTGCAGACCACGGAATGGCGTTCTGGATTCGCTCAGCGCGCATGGTGAATGCCCATGAGGCCCCACCACAACCGGCGTGCTGCAGGTGGGGCAATTCAGTGATGGCCCTTACAGGGTCAAAACTCACCCCGCCATCGGAGGAAAGGTTTTCACCCCTAAACGTACCTGACCCCTACATAAATGTATGTGTGATTCATGGACCATCAGGCCTTTTAAGAGCACACAATACTCGGCCTCGCTGCGCTACTCACCCTGGGTGAGTTTAGGCGGTCAATACTTAACCCGTAACTGGGGCAATCCAATTACAGGGTCAATACACACCCCGCCGTCGGAAGAAAGGTTTTCGTTTACTTCTATGACAGAGGAGCAGGGTGAGTGAGTGCAGCAGTAATACTCACCCGTAAACTCACCAGGGGTGAGTAGCGCCGTGAGGCCCACTATTGTGTGGTATGTAGGGGTCAGGTAAAGTGGTAGCAAGAAGGTGATGAAAACTATTAGGTTTGCGCATTTGCAAATGTGCTTGTTAATTTTGGATGGGTGTTCTCTTTGCCTTGCTTAGTTCAGTGCGATGTCGGTTTTTGTGGCGTCCAGTGTCTGTACAAGCGTATTTTTTTTATTCTAAAGTGGATTGGATTGTTTGGGCTGGTTGGGGTTTGGGGGTGTAGGCGCCCTGGCATGTGCCCTGTGGGGGAGTGACATATGGCGATAGCAATCTCGTTTTCATTGCGAACGACTGGCACACTGCATTGCTCCCTGTGTATCTCCAAGCTTACTACCGGGACAATGGTTTAATGCAATTTGCTCGTGCTGTGCTCGTCCTCCATAACATGGCCCATCAGGTATTTATTCCTCGTGCAACCCTGCTCCCTTTCCTCTCTCTCTCTCTCTCTCTCTCTCTCTCTCTCTCTCTCTCTCTCTCTCTCTCTCTCTCTCTCTCTCTCTCTCTCTCTCTTGTTTGGTATTCACAACTCCACAGAAACAAGCACGATTGTGCCAACCTTCTTTTGGACTTTCATTGACGCATGGGGAGGGACGATCCTGAACCCCAACAGTGTGTCCAGGATGCATTTGACTGACTGAAGCATAAGAACTGACCATGTCGCCCAGAGTTATTGATACCCCTTAGAAAAGTGGTTGGCTCTACTCAGACCAACCCTGCAATCGTAGAGCCAACCACTTTTCTAAGGGGTATCAATAACTCTGGGTATCAAACAGTCTAAGGGGTAGACTGTTGGTCCGAACACTGACAACTTGTCTGTCACAGGCTCACAGCCATAACACCAACTCTACGCACCTGCATGTGTGTGTGTGTGTGTGTCTACAATTCTGCGGCCACTTTTTCCCTGCTGGCTTTTGCGGGGCAGTAGTGAATCCGTACTGTACTACTATACGCCTCCATCGGTCTTAGAATACAAGGGAAATTGTGTTAATTGTTTTTCCTGCATTGAAAACATGCACCCCAGCAATACGTGCACACACATGAACTCATGATATCTACGTGTATGGGCGGAAAACGGGGTTGCTTGTCGTGATTATCAACACACTCGTTGGTGTGTTTGGTAATTGCCACAAGTGAAGGTATTTTGATCATGGCCATAAGTCACCTTTCGTGCTTTTCCACCTGCACGGATAGCTATCATGCTCGGATCAGTTCATGCACGAGTGCATGTGTGGTGTGTGCATCTATTTCGATTCTATTGCTGGGGTGCATGTTGTCAATGCAGGAAAGACAATTAAGTTGAATTAACTCAATTTCCCTTGTAAATTCTATAACACCGATGGAGGTGAATAGTAGTACAGTATATCCATCCCACCCCCAGGGCTGTAACGTCCTCGAACTCACACCACACACAGCACGCACCACACACCACACCACGGACATGGCAATCAAATGCACACTCCGCTCAAACAGCACGCAACCCACCACCGCTACTTAACCCGGTCACGACCTACAAAAAAAACAGGCAAGGAGCATGAGTCCGTTGCTTCAGGATGTTTTTTTGTTGAATGGTTCAGAATTTTGACTTTCGCTATGTGGAGGTTGGTTCCTTCCTGAGCACCCCTCTTTGTTTCTAATTTGCACGTGTGCTTTAACAACACGGAAACGGCCAGCCTTGCACTTCTTTAACCTCTGTGGATTTCGAGTGGACACACACATATGTGGCCTTACCCCACAGCTTCTTTCTGTGTCATCGAACTTGTCATTGTTCGTCTTTTTCTTTTGTATTTCCTCATCTTGACTTCTGTCGGGCAACGGCGATTCGTTGCCAATTATATCCTGCCGAACGATGCAGGCATGGGAATAGGCAAGGTGGTACGCACTGCACAGTGGTGTGCTCGGCTTTTTCTCCTTTTGTGGAGGTGTGTGCATGTGGTCTTGGAGCGCTCTTGGTTAGGTTCTGTATGAAGTTTGAACTCTTCTGCGGTTGTAGTACCTGTAATTGGACTTATCAACGTATTTTTTTTTTTTTTTTTTTTTTTTTTTTTTTTTTTTTTAACCCGTTACTGTGTTTGCTATTGTCATGCTTGCTATTGTTATGCAAGTGGTACGAGAGCAGCAGTTGTATAATCTCTTACTAGGATATCAGTGACAATGCGACAATGCGATAACACAGAATGGTTGTTTTAGTTTTGAACTTTTGATGTATATTGGACGTCGGGGCTTTGTCACTGAATTCCAATCCTTTTTGGGAAATTTACAGGGTCGAAGTGGTGTGGACTACTATAGAGAACTGGGTTTGCCGGATCAGTATTTGGAGAACTTCAAGCTCTTCGATCCAGTMGGCGGGGAGCACATGAATATATTGATGGCAGGCATAAAGGCTGCACACAGGCTTGTTGCTGTTAGCACTGGGTACGCTTGGGAAATCCAGACGGAGGAAGGGGGTTGGGGTCTGCACAATGTCATCAGGGACAGTGCGTGGAAGCTTCGCGGTGTTGTGAATGGAATCGACGACACGGAGTGGGGACCCTCCGTTGACAGATTCCTTACGTCTGATGGCTACTGCCACTACGATGTGGACACGCTCGAGACAGGGAAGGCGCAATGCAAGGCGGCGTTGCAAAAAGAGCTGGGACTACCTGTCCGGCCCGACGTTCCTCTGCTTGGTTTCATTGGACGGCTTGATTATCAGAAGGGGGTGGACTTGATTCAGGATGCCAAGGACTGGATGATGCAGCAAGAGATACAGCTGGTCATGCTAGGAAGCGGTCGCGAGGATTTGGAGAATACTCTTCGGAGGATGGAGGGGGAACACAGGGATAAATGCCGAGGCTGGGTCGGGTTCTCGGTGAAGATGGCGCACCGCATCACTGCCGCGTGCGACATACTGCTCATGCCGTCGCGCTTCGAGCCGTGCGGTCTCAACCAGCTTTATGCCATGCGATACGGAACAGTACCTGTTGTCCACGCGGTGGGCGGTTTGCGAGACACTGTGACGCCCTTCGATCCCTACAACGACGCAGGGCTTGGGTGGACTTTTGACCGGGCGGACACCACGGGTCTCATCCATGCCCTGGGAAATGCCATCTACACCTACAGGGAGTACCTCAGTAGTTTCCGAGACCTTCAAAGGCGCGGGATGACACAGGACCTCAGTTGGGATGCTGCCGCGGCTCAGTACGAGGAGGTTATGGTTGCTGCCAAGTACCAGTGGTAAGAAATGAAGTAGGACCTTCTTTTACTGGAAGTTTTGTGAGTTGAATGAACTTGGATCATAGTATGGTGAGGTTCATGGAGGGGCTGTGTGAGCTGCCGACTGTAGTGTAGCCCTTTTCCAGTTGAGCTGAGACAACATGAGTTGCTGCTCAAGTAGGCAGGGTTAGGGGGTGTTGCAAGGTGAAGCCATCTTTCAGTGAGTTGACGGGCTTTTCATGGGAGGGGGAGGAGGGGGAGGAGGAGGGCGAGAAGCAGGTGCTGGAGGAGGGATACCCTAACGCCCGTATATCTACTATGGTTGGCGGATACGTTAGTACCTCAGCTGGAATGCTGTGCCTGCATGGCCGTAGGAGCATCTTGTGGCTTTCTGGTTGAACGTTGAAGTAAACACATCGTTTACTCAGCGCTACTAAGTCACGTCAGTCTAGCTTCGACTGTAGATCATCGTGAAGGAGACAGAGCAGCAGGAGCTTGTTATCGTCATATTGATGGTATCCGTATAGGAGGCGGAATCGCAGAGGAGGAACTTGGTAAGATCCTAGGAGGTGAGTAGCAGTTGTTACACGCAAAAATTTACGCAGCCAAATGGTCACACAGATGGAATCGCACCCTAATTTGTGAAGGCCTCGCGTGACGATATATATATATTAACTTAATGTCCTTGTTGTGTTAAGGTTTGACGGTACAGGCTGCGGCTGCTGATCGACAAGAGAGTGCAGTAAATCAGATAGATGGGGCAACATGACCACTTTTTTTTTGTTGCTTTTCGGTACAACTTAACCAACAAGGGTACGCTTGTGGTGGCTTGATGGTTTGCAGGACTGCTAGCACCTTTGGCCTAGCGCATTAGACCAGTTCTAGTGATATGGACATCTGATTGATAGAGCAATAGCGATTGATTGAATCGAGTATATTTGCAGGTGTTGTGCTGTTGACGCACATTGACGGAGAAAGGTCATGCGAGTCGTCGACATTGCCGAGTGTAATGCGTTTTGAGATCACGAGGTAGGTTGTCAACGGCTCCAAGGACGCCGAACTAGCTGGTGCATTTCGGTATTTTATTATTGGTCATTTGGTTAATGACGTGTACTCTTATGTCTGGTAGGGTCTGTAGAGGGTGGTCCCCCACAAGTGAAGGTTTGCAAAACACGTTGCAGGTCATGTTTATTTATGTTAGTAGAGGGTGGTCCCCCACAAGTGAAGGTTTGCAAAACACGTTGCAGGTCATGTTTATTTATGTTATTTATATCAAGTTATGGATGATTCTTGAAGGATTAGGAAGTTCGGCTTGCACCTAGAGTGGGAGACATTGTTCACTAAGGAAACAGGAGAGCGAACAAAACACATGGACTCAGGGCAGAGGCTGTCTTGTCTGCTTTTGCTCACAGAACAGTCAACATCTGTCGCCTTTATCCTCAAATGTCAAATAGTAGTCAGTGGTGGTTTGTTTGCATCTAAAATATGCTGCGAAGGTGTTATTCATGGAGGAGGCAGAAGAGAAATGATGCACGCAAAAGGGGTGGGGAGAGAGAGGGGAGCGGGGGGGGAGAGAGATTTGACGGATGAAGTTGAAGTTTTCACTGAAGTAGATGTCTTGTCTGCTGCGGAGCTGATGGAACACCTAGCATTTGTAATGTAGTCCTCGTTCCACCCCCTCGAGCTGTCGTTGATCCATCCCGTACTCTGATTTCGTAGCTAAATCATTTTTACGTTTTGGGAATGAGTTTCGGGAGCAAGAACCCATGCTAGTTATAAATCAACTTTTGACAAAAATAGCAGTAACGGACGAGTCGACAGCTGTTTGCGGGAGCAAGAATCCATGCTAGTTATAAATCAACTTTTAACAAAAATAGCAGTAACGGACGAGTAGACAGCTGTTTGCATACCCTGATTATGGGCACGGGCACGGAACAATGGGCACCACCATTGTAGGACTGGCAACGTATCCTGCATAAGAATAAAGGCCAGATTGCCCCGTAACTGATACATATTACATATTAGCCTTTTAGCACTCCTCTTAGCGAAACTGCAATAAATGTCGAGTTGGAGCTCATTTGAGTCTGGACTTACTCGCCGCTAGTTTCCAGCTATCCTATCAACACAGGTATTGGGGCTCCCTCCAGATATCAGGGGAGAGTGGTAGGTGTAGATACTGAGTGTACTAGGATGGTAGTTTTGCTAGTGTGACTACCTACTTACTGGCTACCAGACGACCAACAGCATTGGCTGTGACTGAATCAATCTCGGCTGCAGTGTCTTCAATGCGTTCTGGCAATGAACGAACAGCATGGTCTTCAAGGGAATCTGCAGTTTTCGTCAGAGTGCCGGCCGTCAGTATATCAAGACTAAAAGGATCCGTTGACAAGCCCGTAACGTGGTGTTCTTTAGTGTTGGAGATTGTTGAAACATTGTCGTCCAAAAACGTTTTGTTATTCAGGCAAATGCAGCTCCGTCACGCTCTCCCATATGATAAGCATCATCTGGCAAGATCATTCAAAATGCAAGGCTGTAAATGGTGAACAATGTACACACAGAAGTTGGTTAGCAAGTGTTTTGCCTTTTGCAGTTGGTTTTGTGGGTTAGGTTAGGTAATTGCTCGGATTGTTAGAGAGGTGTGGGGCTAACAGAGCCAGCCACACAGATGGTAGGAATGACGGGGGGGGGGGGG
>BFEA01000258.1:1937617-1956722 GCA_003427395.1 Chara braunii | reverse complement strand
TTTTTTTTTTTTTTTGGAAAAACACCCCCACCAGTGTTAGTGATGCTGATAAGAGCAGACACCACTAGCACCTGGGGAGAGGCTCATCTATCTACTCTTGATTTTCGTTGTTTCGAAGGACTCTGCTGGACCACATGACTACGAAGAATAATATGGCCAGCCAACTCTCGACATGCGGCAGACTTCCAAGTTCAAGGCTGATGAAGGGGTTGCAGAAATGGTCGCTTGATTTTCAAGAGATGGCAGTTTGGGCACTCTCTATTTTCAGTTGTCCTCCTGAAAGAGTCCTTCTAACATCTTTCTATCAGTTGTTCGAATTCCAAATTGAGAGCTGGTGGAGCGAACCCTCACTCCTAGTGACTGGTTGAGCAACACCCATTATTCAATCACCAGTACGTTTCCCACCCGTTTTCTCTGGCGCAGCTGTGCACGTGCCGTGACTTTCGGGGCACAAACTACTGTAGCCAGAAGGCCGGTGGTGGCAGCCAAAAATGTAAACGCACCAGTTTGTTTCTCCTTGGTGCGGAGGGTGTTTCCAGGCTCGACAAAGAAAGGGTTATAATTACCTATGGTTTAGAACACGGGTACTTATAACGCTAAGTCGCACACTGCTTTGGGTTCTGGTCTGGTAGTGTCCTGCAACACAGACCTCTATGAGATGGTCCAGTTGGAGGCTCACAAGCCTCGGAAGGTAGCCGCGGACAAATAGGCTCGGCGCACAAGCGTCGGAAGGTGGCCGCGGACAAATAGGCTCGGCGCACAAGCGTCGGAAGGTGGCCGCGGACAAATAGGCTCGGCTCACAAGCCTCGGAAGGTAACCGCAGACAAATAGGCTCATACGCCTCCGAAGGTAGTCACTGACAAATAGGCTTGGCTAACGGCTGAACCGCGGCTAGTTTTCGAGAGCCGGTCTCTGCCATCCGATCTGAAAATGAGATATCCCGTGGCCATAGTGTGGCCACGGATCTCTCCTCCTCCTAGTGGGACAAGGCCAGGGGTGAAGTCCCCCTTTGGATTTATGGTTGTGGCCTATTTAGATCGACGGCCAGAGATACATAAGGGCCTTCCAAGTTGTCGGGGAGGGGTAAGGGGGGGCTATTTCGGGGAACAGACTGAGAATAGATGGAGTATGGCTTCGGGGGCTCATGATGTCTCTCGACGGGCCGCCTACTTCCGAACACTTTTGGGACTCCCTCTATGACGGCTCAGCTGCTATATCATGCCTCGTTCCACCATATGACTTCCTGACCGTATATGGAGCTAATATTGTTCCCGATACGTGCAAATTGTGGGATCGGTATGTGGTCCACGTTTCTCAAATGCGTGCAGATTTTTTTTTTTTTTTTTTTTTTTTTTTTTTTTTTTTTTTTTTTTTTTTTTTTTTTTTTTTTTTTTTTTTTTTTTTTTTTTTTTTTTTTTTTTTTAGAATTTTGGGATGTGGAGGGAGGCTCGTGTTCCTTTGAGATTGATGGGGACGGACACCGACCAAGTCGGCTCCCACTGAAGTACCTACCTGATCGTTGGTCCGCCAAAGACTTGCTACAGTTTTCCCCCGAATACAACGGACGGTCATTATAGCTGAATTTGGTCGATCTTTCCATCTAAATTCAGTTATAATGACCGTACGCTGTATTCGGAGGAAGACTTGCTAGGGATGGAGGGGGTATCAAGTGCTCATATGGACCATTTCTCGATTTATGCGTGTCATCCTTGCGCAGGGGGCATGCTAATCTTCTCTGTTGTATCGTGGCCATGCTAATCTTCTCTGTTGTATTCTTGCGCAGGGGCCATGCTAATCAAGGCCGCTGCTGAAGATGAAAATAAAACAGTGGCCTAGCTACCGAAGAAAAATAAAACTCTCGGGAAAAAAAAAAAAAAAAAAGTAACACGGAAGTTATCGTTGTGACCGTTGATCTGTAAAGGGTTTTTTGACAAAAAATCATCACAAAGCAACACATGACAACCGCCGCAACCGAAAAAAGGCGGTGAAGACTGTAAGTTAATTTTTATTTGATCTGAAAATCATGTCAAATTGGAAAAAAAAAAAAAAAAAAAAAATCATGTCAAATTTATTTGGTCGTGTACAATATCAGCACAGTTTTTTTTTTGGAATATCAGCACACTTTTTCTTTTCCTGCTTTCCTGTTGTACAATATCAGCACACTTTTTTTTTTTTTTTTGTGGGAAGATCAGCACACTTTCGGTACAGATTCATGTTCTGAAACATAAGGAAAAGGAAACCGTCAAGCGCAGCACAACGTGACATGACGTGAAAAACTACTTGGTTTGGAGGCCCTGGCACCGTAGGCAGAGGATTGGATCCAGCGCCTGAATCTGGACGCCATTTTCGTAAAGATGGAGAGAAGCACGTACAATTGCGATTCTCTGCAGCTCGTCACGGGCGGTAACTTCCATATTCGGGCGTTAGATCCAGTCCTCTTTGTTAGGGCCAGATCCTACTGGCAAGGACGATTGGAATAAGTGTCTGAATCTGGACGTGTTCCACGGAGAGATGCAGAAAAGCAGATCAATCACAGTTTTCTGCACCTCGCCACAAAGACGTCCGGATTTGGACACTCATTCCAACCCTCTTTGCCAGTGGGATCTGGTCGCCCCAGATGTTGCAAATGGAGGGGGCGAGGAAACCACGTCGAAGCTGAGGCTGCCTCATGAGTAGCGCTGAAGGTGGATGACAACGTCGCACGCCACACGTGTCACGACCAAAGGGTGTGCGACATTGGGCTCTGGGCGGTTGTCGCCTCGCAGTCAAAGCGCGTTGCAGCACTACTCACCAAATGAGATTGTCCAAAATGAGAACGAATGTTTATTCAGAACATGGAAAGACGCACTGCCGTATATTATATTGTGTAATAAAAGAAATGGCCGCGGGTGCTCCGATAGCGCTAATGCAGCGCTAATAGGTTCGCTAATTTTCAGATTAGCACGCGTGCTGGGGTTGCACTAGCGCTACACGAGCACTCAAGGCCCGGTGTCGGTGTGAATACCCTTACAAGGGTATCCGCCCTAGTTTTCTTTTTTTTGATATTGTTGATATTTATTTGTTTTTGATTAAGCAGGAACTATGGGATATTTTCCTTTGATGGCTACGTTTGACCGAGTCGAGCCCGCGTGCGGAGAACGACCTCGACGACGGCATCGGCAAAAGGCGGCACGACTTCGTGTGGTGAGCAGGGTGTTGTAGGATGGCGCGCTGGGCGATTATGGCACCGTGTAAGCAAACCGGCGCGGGTACTAAGAGTTGCGCAGCCAATTTATTGGTCCTGAGCGTCGCGCCGTAGCGCCTTATATGGCATTCGGCGTGTTTTGGTCTCAGGTTTGGGCTTAGCCCTATAGGTTACAGCATCGGACTATTGATATGGAGGTTTTGGGGTCGAGGTCGGGGGGCGTCGGCATAACAACTGGAGCGGAGCGTGCGGAGAAAACCAAGGGGTTGAGGGTCGACGGGCTATCCCCCTCTGTTTTTTGTTGACAGACGTAGCGGCGGGGCCGATCCACGGGACCGGTGGGGCTTTAGCAGTCCCCGTACCGTGCATAGGGGCCCTTATTTATGATATTTTATGTCTTTTATTTTTTTGTTTTTTTTTATTTATCTATTTGTTTTTCCTTTATTGTTATGCGCGGTCCCGTTTTGGCCCGGAGCGCGGTACCGTAGGTGTAGCAGGCACCCAAGAGTCTTTAGCCCAGTGGGTACACCCATGAACTGTTGAAATACAGACCCGAGTTCAAACCCGGATGATCGRAAATTGGYYGCGGGCGCGATGGGCACGGCGGCCCGAGTGTGCGCGGTAAGCCGGGGGTATTTACGRCAGGGGTGGCTGTAGCACTACTATGCAGTCCACCCRTAGGGGCTTAAGTATAGGGGCGAAAGACTAATCGAACCGTCTWGTAGCTAGCTCATTCCGAAGTTTCTCTTAGGCCGGCAGGCGTGGTYGGSCAACGCTCTACGGCGGGGKGTTACCGCGGCAGGGGGCATCTGTTAAGGTGGCACCGCAGCGGTTGTGGCTACGGGGTTGCCGTGGGAGCGCTGCTCGGGTCGGGTCCTACGGGACATCCGTCAAAAATTGGAGCAATACACAGAAGATTAGCATGGCCCCTGCGCAAGGACGGTACGTATATAGCGGAGGAAGCCTGACAGCCAGGCGCATTTTGCACTTTGGCATTTGACTGACTGTCGGACCGTACCGCGTTTGAGGCGCCGGGGTGACGTCAACCCGGCTGAGAGACGGAGTGATAGCGCAGCGAACGGGCCAGCCGAAAGCAAGGCAGAGGGAGTTGGATGAACCCGGGCGCGATATTGCGCCGGGTACTTTCGACGGTGAGGGTGATTACGGGAAAGAAGGTCGTCGGAAGAAGACAATGCTCCTGAGACCTGGGTAGCGGCTGGGGTACCAAGGCGGGGTTGCGATGTGACCTGGTTTTTCCCGGAGCCCTCCGCCGCGGGGGCGGGGGTTTAAAGTTCTCATTTGAAAGTTTGCTACTACCACTAAAGATCTGCATTGAAACTGCTCCGTCTGGAGCCGTGTTTCGGGCCTGCAATAGACCCTCGCCCTCGCTTCCATGGTCTTTACCCATCTGTGGGCGGCCGCTAACAGCCGAGGTAGTGGCCGATTCCACCCGACTGGGTCGGACCCAAGGGACAGACCGGGAGGAGGCAATGACCGGGTGAGTGAACCCGGGCGGGGAACTGCATCGGGTATTACATGTGCAGAGAGAGGGGGCGCCGTAGCAGAGGCTCGCAGCGGTGCTGCTGCGCAAATCGTTCGTCGGACTTGGGCATAGGGGCGAAAGACCAATCGAACCGTCTAGTAGCTGGTTCCCTTCGAAGTTTCTCTCAGGGCAGCCGGAGCTGCTTGGACACACCGCGAGAGCCACTGCTACCGGGCTACTASACGACCAAGAGCRGCGCTAGCCTAAGGGAGGCAGAGGAAAGCGAGACGGGGAAGGGGACTGTCGGAAGAGAGCATGGGGAAAACTAAGGCTAAGGAAAGGGAGATGAACCTGGCGCGAAATTGCGCCGGGTACATTCGAAGGTTGGCAYAGCGAAGCAAAGGAGAAGACGAGCAGGGCAAACGACRKGCGCTRAASTAGAGCAGCAAGGACAGGTAGCGGAGCCGAAGGGGTGGCCGGAGAGCGCAGCARCGACGGGTGYCGGAGTAGCRAGCAGAGGAAGCGGGGTGACGGGCRCCTGGAGTGGTAAGTGGAGTGAAGGRATGAGGGAGGCGAATGCATCTGGATRGGAAAGTGCRCCRGATACGTGCAAAAGTGGAGATGGYGGGATACTGAGAYGRGCGCGGTCTAAAGGGCATAACYCTCTCGTTCCTCGACGGAATCGAGAAAGAAAAGAGGCATTCCCGGGGTTTTGACCCCGGGCGAATCACGGGGTAGTGTCGGTTTTAGTGTTAGTTAAGTAGGATTAGTGTTAGAAAGARAACAACTCCCGMGCGGAGCTATGGCGGGAGTAGGAGTGGAGGGAGTAAAAAGTTAGCCGACGCGGGCGTTCCTTGGTCGTTTTTGGCAAGGTGACGTACTAAATGGGGGTTTTGGAGTGCTGCGAGCCTATTGGTGAGGTTAGAACGGCGAGGAAAACAATATAGAGGGAGGTAGTCGAGAAAACGACTGTGCGAGAGCTATGTCGCGGGAGAGGGAAGTTGCAAAAACTCGCTCGATCTTTGACTGTTTTTCGCGATTTGAGAAGCTAGTTTTAGTTTTTTTTGGTCGGGCGAGCTCGACAGTGATGTTAGTTTTAGTGAAAAGTAAGTAGATTAGTTGTTAGTAGAAAATGAGGTGCGCGAAGTAGTCGGGACTGAGAAAGGGGGAGAGTAAGGAAATGTCTATCTCCCTCGTTTCTGACCCGATTCAGACGAGGGAGGGCTCAATTTTGACGTTTTTTTTAACCGGGCGATTTCAGCGGCATAGTCAGTTCTAGGATTAGTGGAGTAGGATCAGAGTTAGTACGGGGAGAGGATTGCGCAATATAAGTTTTGAAATACCAATTTATCTTCTTGGGTTCTAGCGGAAGATTCATTCGTTTTTTATTGATTCGGTCTGTGGGAAGAGGGGGAAGGCAGCACGCACCTGCTGAACGAGGAATGCGTGATGGAAGGAACCGGGAAGCCGAGTCACGATGTCAGAATGCCCCGAGTGCTGGTGAGCAGGGGACTGTCGACGAGTCAATGCACCTGGCCGCTTTAAGTTGGGAGATGCGCTACTCAGCCCGAGCTGTGGGGTTGGGCGAGCGACAGGTCGGACGGGAGACGGAACAAGTTGGGGCAGGAGAGGGAGAAGAGAGGAGTTAGCGAAAGGGAAGAATTACCTAGGAGGGGGCCGTATGGATTGGAACCTGCCATTGGTCATCACGTGCTCCGCATGATGGAAGGAAGAGCCCGGTTTGGGGAAGGCCGTTGGGAAAGTATCGTATGAACGAGCGCCGCTCGTCTAAGCCAACAGAGTCGGACAAATTATGAGGCGAGCCGGCCAGCCAGTGAGGAGGATTCGATCGTAAGATTGCAGGCTTAACAGTTGGCTAGGACACTGATCGGCCCACTGTGAGGATCTGCCTACCAGCCGGTACGCTGTCTGCCGTTTGGGCCCCGACTGCTGCTGCGGACTGCTGTTGTGGGCGGCTGTTGTGGGCGGCTGTTACTATTGCTGTCGAGTAGGAGGCATTTTTGTGGACTGTGTGTGGGTTGCAGCGGCTAGCGGCTATCGCTGTTGCTATTTGAACGCTGCTAAAATACTGCGGCTGCATCCGGAGGCTGTTGCACGCCGCTGAGTGACCACGATCGGGCAAGGCTCGGAGAGGTGGTCAGGCTGGACAAATACAGAGGTTGGTACTGCGGTTTAGGAGGTCGGCAGAGGGTTGACCGTGACAGTTTGACTTCAGGGGCTGACCAAGCTGTAACATTGACTACCATTGCGGGGCCCTCAGGCACATCAAGGCATCAAGACCCTCTCTTGCGAGTCTGAGGGCACCCTTCTTGGATCTGAGAGTCTCACACTTTCCTCTTTCTATCTTTCTAAATCTAAGTCTAGTCTGCTGGTTACGAGAGGAAGGCGGCAGGCGGGATTGCAACCCGTAGGTCCGCATCAAGACCCTGTGGGGAGTCCACCCACCGATTGCGGGAGCCCTGCCGGAACCTAGGCGAGGTTCTGGAGGCAGAGAACCTTCAAGTAAATCATCTTTATCTGTATAAACCCCACTACTACCCATGTTTGCCTATCTCCCTGCAGTATGACTGTTGTATGCATGCGTTTGTCCCAATGGTTTTTGCTTTCTCTTCAGAACCTAATCAGACTAACTGGAAAGAATGTGTGAGAGTGAAGCCTAAGTTTCGACTTTGTTCTGATTGAAAGCAGACTAAGGATGAATTGGGGGAAGGTGGAAGGAAGGTAGACTGCATGCGTTTGACCGGGTCAACCAAAGTCTGAGCATTGTTTCTACTGTGAATGACTCAGGGCTATGTTTATTTGGATGTTTTCTGAAGGACCAGACATTGTTTCTACTGTGAATGGCCTGATCGCTGTGTTTATTTGATTGTTTTCTGGGGAGCCAGGCATTGTTTCTACTGTGAATAGCCTGGCTACCTTAGTTAACTCTGAGGGTTGTCTGATTGAAGGGGTTTAAATTCTTGTTTATTCTGAGGGAGGATTTTTTTGGTCTAAGGCTAAGCATTGTTTCCACGGTGAATGGTTTAGCCTAAAAACCACGCACATAATTTAAACTAAGTATAAAGGAAAATATTTTATGTATATTTGCATGTGAACTGGCAGCTGGGCATTGTTTCTACTGTGAATGGTCCAGCGTTAAGCCATATCATTAAGAAGAGAAAAAGGAAAATACAAAGTATAAATGGAAATAGTTTGGGCAAGCTGAACATTGTTTCTACTGTGAATGGTTCAGTCCCCTGCCCATATTTGCTTTTTCTTTTTGAAAACAATGTCAGAGAAAAATTAAATCTTTGGATATTAAACAACTTAGGGTCACTAGGCATTGTTTCCATGGCGAATGGCCTAGTCATCTGCCCAAAAGAAGAAGAAAAAAAATAGTTGTGCAACATGTTCGTGTATATCATGAAGACAAGCTAGGCATTGTTTCCATGGCGAATGGTCCAGCTCTATGTCTTATGTAAGATGGGTATAAGGGTTCAAGAACTTGAAGATTCATGAACTATTTATATGGAATAAACTTGGGGTAATGAGAGTACTTACATTGGTGGTTTGGTTTGCATGTGACTGGATGGGATGGCTAGTTTGTTTAAGTTTCATTACTATAGGTAGTTGCTGTAGTTGCTCGCCACGTGCTAGAGTCATAGGAGTTAGTGTCAATTCCTGCATTTTCTGTAATAACGTTTTTTTTACTTAGGTCAATTCCTGCATTTTCTGAGATCTTGTATTTATTTTTGGCTTTGTATAAATCTTGGCAAGCTACTTTTCCTACGGGAAGCGCTGCCGAAATTTCTACAAATCCAAGAAGTTAATCAACTCTTGACTTGTCAGAGTTCAGTTTGTCTTTTCCATATACGGATTAGTATAAATCTGGAAAGTCTCTTTTTCTAGAGGGAGTGCTGCTCAAATTTTTACTAATTCAGGGAGTTAGACAAAATTGGACTTTGAGAAGTCAAAGTTATTCTCAAAATTCTGAACTTAGCCTTGTATAAATTTTGGAATAACACTTTTCTAGAGCAAGTGCTGCCGAAATTTCTACAAAATTAAGGAGTTAGTTAAATTCAGTATAAAGTTGAGCTCGAACTATTGTTCAAGTTCATATCTGACTGAGTATAAATCGGGGAAGTCTCCCTTTCTAAAGGGAGTGCTGCCCAAATTTCTACTAATTCAGAAAATTAGACAGAATTTGTCTTTCCAGAGTTAGAGATTAGTTCTGCTTTCATATCCGACTTAGTATAAATCTGGGAAGTCTCTATTTCTAAGGGGAGTACTGCCCAAATTTTTACTAAATCAGAGAGTTAGACAAAATTTGACTTTTCAGAGTTAGAGATTAATTCTGCTTTCATATCTGACTTAGTATAAATCTGGGAAGTCTCCCTTTCTAAAGGGAGTGCTGCCCAAATTTCTACTAAATCAGAGAGTTAGACAGAATTTGACTTTCCAGAGTTAGACACAATTTGACTTTCCAGAGTTAGACAGAATTTGACTTTCCAGAGTTAGAGATTATTTCTGCTCTCATATCTCAGCTTATATAAATTATGAAAAGACACTTTTCCTACGGGAAGCGCTGCCAAAATTTTCTTAGTTTAGAGGAGATAGATTATATTTTGATAGGTGATTCAGGCGATCCACCCAGAATAGGAGAGATTTTGCAGTTGGTCTACCTTTGGCTTAAGCACTGACTTAAAAGTAGACTTAGGTTTAGCTAATAAGGAAATTTTGAGTGAGGATGTATTATGAAGTTGTATTCTCCATACACTTATGATCTTAGCTTGAGAATTGGTCTGTTGTGTGTTACAGGTCCTTTTGATCATTTGATCCAAGTTGAGGGCTAGATCCAGTTTGATCCCTTAAAGATCACTTACTGTTATCACTGATAACAGGTCGGTTGTCGATTCGTCGGTCTACGACTCAATTTCAACTCTCCCTCTACAGTCAACCTAAAAGGCTTTAGCCCAGGTGATTTCATTGTTTTATTAAGGTTTCACCCGGACTTTTATTGAATGACCATTTAACAAAGGTGTTGAGTACTTAATTAAGGTTGGTTGGACATGAGGTTTGGGGCTTGCATGGCTAAAGCGTGGGGTATGAGTGTCGAAGGTGGTTGGGGTTGACTCCGTGTAGTGTGTGGGCTATTGATTTGGTTCGTTGATGTGATGGCAGGTATGTGCTGTGAATCAGATTCTGGATTTAGTTGCCTACGATCACACGTATACGTATTATTGTGAGAGACCCCAGCGAAACCATGAGAAGTGATCGTCACATACTTAACCCTTATATATGTATACATGGGTATACTTGGGATGAATGTTTGCATGGGTTGAACAGCCCCCACATTAGAGCCCCACTCAGAAGCTGAGACTGAGGGGCTTAGGGGAGGTCTCTCCTTTTATTTTTGTCTCTTGCTTTTTGATGATTTTCTTGGTCGGACGTTTGGTCTTGGGCCGGGATTCGAGGTCCTTGTCCAGGACATCCCAAGCCCTAGTCTCTGCAGGGGAGGGGTTTTCCCTCGCACAGAGCCTATTTGATTTGCATACCGAGACACTCAGGTCGAGAGCCTAAGGTGCAGCGGCAGCTGCACGACTATTTCCTTCAGCCGTGCAATGTCGTGAAGGGTTAGGCCCTCACGACACTTCAAGTCTGACACTTGAGTGTCATAAGCGGTACTCGGATCCACGAGGGACCGCTTGATTATGGGCACTACATAGTACACCATCGTTGCGACTGCTTGTGTACGCCTGCATTGCAAGTCGATATGAGTATGCCCTGCGTCCGCGCGGTTTTATACTAAGTTCAGCGCTCGACGCCTATCCGATTTCCGCACTGGAAAGTTATGGGTTGGCTACCGAGGGGCTAGGAGCGTTCTCGCGTTGTTGGTATTGTGTCGTTTCGTATATATGTTGTTTTGTGTGTATGTGTGTTCGTAATGTGGGGTGCGCGTGGTGTGTGGGATGCGTCCTAGTCGACCGACGATGAGTCGCGCTTGGGACCTCAGCCCCCCCAAGATGTCGGTTCGCGTGCGGGTCCGATAGAGGCGTATTACCGCGCGTACCCCCTATGCTACAGCGAACGAGAAACGCCATCGGCTGGTCCACCTCTGCCATTGCAACTGATTAGCTTTCGTACTGTGGACTGGTAGCTCGGCGGGGATACGCCCACCGAAGGGAGGTGACAGCTCCCGTAAGGTGTAGGTAAGTCGTGCCTCGCGCAGACCCTATCTTGTCGTAGGGGCTCGCGAGAGGTATGGCTGGCGCACCCGGCCGGAGCGGCTTGAGGAAGCTCCATGTATATTGCGACGAAGGGTTCTAAAAAACAACTCCTGCGTGACGCGGCCGGGAGGGTCCCGCGGTGCCGGACCGATGCGCCCGACACCGGGGAAGCGCGGCTGTTGGTGTCAAGGACGCTCTAAGTGCGTGCGACCGGCGGTAGCAGCCGGTTCGGCTGACCTTTACATCCTCACCATGTAGGTCGAAGAGGAGTGACCTGGATTCCACCCTCGGTAACTCCGAGGAAACCACCCAAGCGGTGGTGAACTTCAAAGTCCACAGTCGATCCCACGGGTGACGTTAGCAAACAAGAATTTACAACATCGTGAAGGTAGCGAAGGGTGTGCGCCGGACAGGCGCCCACCTCTGATGCGTCCACGGAAGAGTACGACCAGTGAAAGTAGGAGAAGAAGGGGTGAGTAGTCATGGAGGGGAACCTGCATCAAGGCAGAAATGAAGCAAGAGTAGGCAGATTTCCGCCAAGAGAAAGAGAGGTACAACTTTCGGAGGAAACAAGAGTGCGGATGTCGTTGGCGAAGTGTTTTGAAGACGGAATCCAGTCGGAGAGACTAAATCATGGGGACTTTGTGGTGGAGAACGGAGTGAGGGTTTTTAAAGTGGACCGAAACATTGGCGAACTGACAACAAACTGGCTAAAAGAGAGGATGGTCACTATCATATTCCAAGGAGCTGCAAGGGATCTGCCGCTGAAGGTGAGAGAAGATCTTGTACGAGCATACGAGAATCAATGGGTACGAACGGGGGTATTTGATAGGTCTTTAAGAAGAGGAAGGATACACGGTGAGGGGCCGAACGTTATGTCATACATCGCTATGACACGAGAAGTGGCCTAATGGATGAGGATGAAGGCAGAGGACAAAGTGGTAATAAGAGGAGTAGAGTACCCCATGCTCTTTAAACCTTGGATGACAAGGAAAGAGCTAGAGGAACGGAGAAGGATAGAGGATGAAACCAAATTCTGGGTTATGGCCCTGAGAGTACCGGTAAGAGCCAGATTCCACCTTGAGGACAAGATATCGAAAGGAATGGGAGTATCATCAAAGCACACCCGGCGGAACCAGACAAAACAAGGCCAAAGCTAAAAATTGTCTTTATAGTCTTATAAGATGTGTAGCACGATGAATTTATTCAGGGGTTTTCTGAATGCGCAAACATATTCTCCTGTGTGTGAATGTGTTCGCTTGAACATGGTTTCCCATACATGGGCGAATATATTATTTTTTATTGTTTGTTTTATTTTTTTTCCCTATATTTTTATTTAAAACTCGTGTTTGGCTTAGAATTTCAAGGTGTCTCCGAGGCAAAAGTTGTTTGCATTCTTATTTTAAATGACATATATCTTTTGATAAGTGTTTTACTGTTAAGTTCAAAATTCATTTATAGTCCTATAAATTATTTTGTGCAGAGATTGACTTTTACCTAACTACGGAAACTGACTTATAGTACTATAAATGAGTATTCACCAAAACACCTTTTTTTTTACGTCTTCCAAGTTTGCCTTGTCATCCTTAAAAAATACCCTGTTTGAACTCTGTTTTTTGCCAATCTACTAAGAATGACTTATAGTCATATAAAAGCATTTTGCAAGGAAGGGTTTTCTTGCACATTTTGAGGAACGTTAGACTTTTCACCTGATTTTTTGCCTCCTTTATCGCAAAACGATTAAAAACGTTATTTTTTGTGTAAAAAATAACAGTTTAACTTTTACTTTTTCATTCTATAAGAAATGTTAGGTTTTCTCCGATTGTGAGGTTTTCACGAATCCCCTGTTAGGCAACGAATATCTGGCAATATGCAGCCTCGTGGCAAGCGTTGGGAGCCGCGGGTTACTCCCCATACGTGGGAATGACCCCTCCAATAAGCCAGTACGGAGCGACAACAATGAGAATGGTCCAACCCAATGTGCAGTCGAACTTCCAGCACCAACAACAAACAATTATCAGAATACAAATTCCAAGAAGAGTAGACAGACAAGTGACTGGAAGTCAGGAACAAGACCACAAACAGAACCAGGGGCGAAGGCAAAAGGACGTGGAGGTAGTGGAGGAAGAAAAATATCTTTCAAGAGCAGTAATTTTGGTTGGAGACCAGGAGATCGAAGAGGATACGGATGTGGACGCAAGGCGACATCTGGGGAAAAGAAAAATAAGAGGCGATGGAATAGGGGGAGGTCAAACGTCGTCTGCACCGCGGATTCAAGGAAGCAGGCGGAGGTAGAGATACACTATAGGGACATACCAAGCGGAGTGGAAACCAAGGAAGGAGGGGAGGACAACACGGAGCAGTTTCTATTATCGTTCGTTTGTGCCCTGCACGGACAATATTTTTTTGTCTTGGGCTTAAAGACGCAGGACAATATGATGGTTCTGCCGGTGCTACCACTGTCAGGAGTTGCATCAATAGAAATGATTTCAATGGCAGCCAGTCGACTTTTCAACGGCAGATTTGTCTTCCGCATCTTCCCAGAAGATATGATGTCAAAATTGACAATCAACACCACGTGCGGGAGAAGGATTAAATTTTCGATTCCATTGATCGATGTCATGATTCCAACAGAAGTGTAGCAGGGGATGCAAAATGTGGGGATGGACCGCCTGCTCTTGAATAACTTCACAACAGGGGACAGTTCGATTTTGGATTTTGTGGAAGTGGAACCGGGAATTCCAACAACCTTTCTGCGTAAGTTGAACGAAAAATTGTCGGCAAGAAGAAACCTGAACTCAGTCTATCTGGCAACCTGTCTAAGGGAGAGATGGGGCGAGCAGGCACAACAGAGCCAGGGAGAGAACGGGCAAATCCAACAGAGGGCCAACAACGGGAGGATAAATGGTTAAGATAAAGTGCGTGAGTTGGAATGTGCAGGGGTTGAGGGATAGAAACGGAAAGGGAAAATGCTCTATTATTAAAACATGGATGCATCAGAATCGCACTGACATTGCCTGTTTTTAATTGACTAAACTGTCAAAGAGGAAACTGGGGGAGCTTAAGGACTGGTGGAGAGGGCCTTTGATCTGGTCACTAGCGAGAGGGTCGAAAGAGGGAGTGGCTATCTTGATACATGAACGTGTATAAGTTAAGTTAATAGACTGTGACTCAGATCTCTAAGGAAGATGGTGTTGGGTAAAGTTAGAGATAGGACAGGAGGAGTGGACTTTCGCATCCATCTACGCACCGAACGAACCACTAAAGAGACTGAAATTTTTTGAAATGTTGTCAGTATGCCTCCCAAAGGAGGAAAGATCAATTATAGGTGGTGACTGGAATCAAGTGCGATGTCTAGGGGTTGATTCAGAGAAAGATGATGGAAGGAAAAAAAAAACGTACCTACCTGCTCAAATGGGAATGCGCATGGGGATTAAGGGACATCTTCAAAGAAAGACATCCAAGAGAGGGGGGGTTCACCTGGTTTGGAAATGCAAAAACAGCAGCCGGAGTGAGGAGGAGATTATTTTTTTTTTCTAGTCTCAGAAACAGTTGCTACTCAGACAGATAGAGTAAAAGTGGAAAACACCCCTCTATAAGACCACAAAGTGGTGTGGATGGAGCTCTCGATAGGTGGAAAAATGAGCAAAGGGTCACGGTTGTTCAAGCTAAATACTGAAAACCTGAAAAACGAAGGTTGGATAAAATGGGTTGAAGACTTTTGGAAATACCGGTGGGGGAAGATCCACCACTTTGACTCAAGAACACAATGGACGGATGCAGGTCTGCGTATCATCTCACACAAGTTCGATGCCTTTTCAGTCATAGCTGCCTACGAAAGAAAAAAGGAGGAGCACAGGCTGCGGGAAAGGGTAGAAGAGGCAGAAAAAAGAATGCAGCTGCACCCGATTTCATAATAGGTATGGGCGGAGGTAAGGCAATTGCGGTTGAAGGAGTGGGAAGAACACGAGAAGAGGAAAGACTGCAGATGGAAACAAATTCTAGGAGACAAAGGTGTAATTACGTCGAACAGGCTAACGAAGGATACCTTCCAGAAGTCGTTGCCACGCAGAAAGCAGGCGGTCATGCTAAAGCTCAAACACCCACACCTGTCAACAATGCCGACCGCGAAAACCTTGGAGGAGTTGTCTAATTACACAAAACTATATTTTGAAGACATCCTCACCTTGCGCAGACCACAAGAAGGAATGGATATGAACCTGTTACAAGGCTCTGACCTGTGGGACAATTTGCAAGCTACTCTGAGTGAACATCAGCGACTCAGCTTGGATCGGCCAATCACGGAAGAGGAATTGCAGCAAACACAGAAGGAAATCGCAAGCGGGAAGGCACGAGGGGATGATGGCTTACCGATGGAACTCTTCAGAGCCTGTTGGGAAACGCTCAAAGACGATATAGTAGTGGAAGTTTACAATGACATATTGACTGGGGAAGGTTAGGGAAAACAATGACCAGAGGAATCATAACACTGTTGTTCAAAAAATGAGGCAAGGCAGAAGTTAAAAATTGGCGACCAATCTCCTTGTTAAATGTAGTATACAAGTTATTGGCTAAGACGCTAGCAAGAAGGCTAGGCCCGATTCTACCCACTATTGTAGGTAAGGAACATGGAGCCTTCGTACGGGGACGATCAATCTTTGAGAATATCCTAACAGCAATAAAGGCGTTGGAGGTGATAGGGAACGAGGATGAGGACATGATGATTCTGATGCTTGATTTAGAGAAGGCATACAATAGAGTCATCTGGGCCTTCGTGATGACCTCACTTACGAAAATGGGTTTCAGACAGAACTACTGTAGCTGGGTGAGAGTCTTGTATGCTTTCTCCACAACCGCAGTGATGGTGAACAGGCGGGTTTCAAAAGAATTCACACTTACCCGTTCTCTGAGATAAGGTTGTCGCTTGGCACCGCTACTGTTCATGATACAGATTGAGGTTTTCATCAACAGAATCAGAAGAAACACCACCATAAAAGGGTTGAAGTTCTCAAAGGAAAAGAAATACAAAGTAAAGGCTTTTGCGGACGATCTATTTGCTATTTCAACAAATGAGTCTCGATCCTTGGAAGCCCTGAAGCGGTGCCTAGACACTTACGCAGAACTGTCAGAGGCATTCTTTCTTCCAGACTGCAGACAATCATATGTGAACTGGGGAATAAGGAGGGTGCAGCCCGGCCAGGCTGAGCGTTTTTGGGGAGTGCAACTAGCATTAGAAGACTGCATGGTAGCATAGGCGGAGATAATTCAAGACAAGATCACGAAGAGGATCAAGAGTTGGGGACCAGCAAAGCACCTATCTCTCATTGGAAGAGCGGTTGTTCTGAACAGCTCAGCCTTTGCTCTTCTATGGTTTACGACAATAGTCTGAAACTTCTCCTTTGAACTGTTTGCAACGGTAAACAAAACAGCTAGGTGGTTCCTGTGGAAACCATATGACAAGCAAGGGAATAACTGCCTATCCAAGGTGGCCTGGGATACAGTATGCATGGATAGAACAGAAGGAGGACTGGGCATAACAGACCCGGAGACACAAAATTAAGTCATGTTATGTAAATGGCCAGAGAAGGTAATTGAAGCAGAAGGGGAAAAAGATTGACCCTTGAAGATTGACTCTTACTAGCAGAGCGGATCTTAAGCTTGGAGTGGGAACTGAAGATACCAAAAAATGTATGGACGGCAGTCATGTCAGACAGCTTCCTGAACAAAAAATTAAAGTCCAACTTTTGGAGGGAAGTACTTAGAGCATGGAAACAAAGGAGACCAACGATAGCAACATAACCTACTACCAAACAACAAGTGTTGGCTCCGCACCTCTTCGACAACAAAGCCATCACACCGGAAGGCCAAAATCACCTTACAACAAGGAAAGGGGTAGGGAACTACGGATACTCATAAATAAAACGGGGAGTGTCAAAGGTGGTAGACCTATGAGACACTGCAACGAACCAGTGGAAGAGCGAAGATGACTTAAAGAAGGTATTGGGGCAACTCCCTCGTTAGGAGGAACGAAGAGCGGGACTGATAAGGAGCATACCAAAGGCCCAGAAGGAGTTAAGCCACCAGAAACGTGGCTAACTACTGAATCAGCCGCTCCCGGGAGGTTTTACAAGATTCAAGAATGGAAGGAAGAACCACCCGGGAAGTGCGGCGTACTAGAAGTGTATGAGAGGGAAGAAAGGGAGAGCAGCAGGCTCAAGAGTTTCGGAACAATCGAGCGAATGGGGATAAATGGGCTAACAGAATGTAGAGTCCGCGGGATGTCAGTCCCCCAGAGAGGGGAACCCATACTACAACTGGTGGTAGGGGGCGCAAAGGTGGGAAACCTCCATGTTGACCCGAAAGCATGGGGATGGGAAGTAGAGGGTAAGGTCGAAGTAGGAATAGATAAGATAAGTTATAGCTTAGCTACCCGGTTGAAAGGTACAAAAAGGAAGGTAATGGAAAAGTTGGAAAAGAGATGGGCTAAGATGCAACCAAGGAAAGTACAACCAAGTGCAGTAGAATACGAAAGATTATGGGAGCAGCTGAAGTTGATCCCATCGCAAAAGTTGGCTCCACTTTGTGGTTGCAGTCCCACATGGTGGTGCCCACGACAATGTTGTACCGCCCAACCTCACGCCCAACGCGACTTCCTGATCGGAGTGGGATGGGGGTATGCCAGTGGAAGTGCGAAAAAGGGGTGTGCCAAGGATTCTAGGAAAGTGGGGGTGGAGTCCTAGGTCGGAACTGAGATCACCTGTGGCAAGTATTAGGGGTATAACCGCAAGAGGGTAGATGTATGTCGTATTTGGCACTTTTAATTTTCATAGGACGGAAGGTAGGCCACCTCTCGTGGTTTGTGCGTAGAAGGAAAGTCGCGGATGTCGTGCAACATAAGGAAGATGGCATTTGCAGTGCATCCCAGACTAAAGACCCCGGGGTACTTTCCGCAATCACAGCACCGACAAATATAAACACTCTTGCATTCTCGAACAAAATCCCAACAACATTGCCCCTGCCAACGAACTCAACTTTCGAGTTTGAGAGAAGGTGGAATCACCATCTCCTCGGGTTTTTCCTTCGTGGCCGGTTGCGTGGCTCGATCAGTTGTCGGCGCCCCTCGGCTTCAGTGCGGGGTCGCCTCGTAAACTCCGAGGCTCGGTAGGCCTGGTGCCACCGACACTTTTCGCACGGTATGCGGGGCCAATAGCGGGCTATGGAATTCCACGACACCACTGTGAGTTGGTGGTACGGAAGGAGGAGGTGGAAGGGAGGGAAACTGGTAGTAACAACGACAACACCGGGGGATATGAAATACTACGTTTTATAAGTATCCGGATAATCGAGGCCCTTAGGATCCTTAATTATCGCACAGTGAAAGTCCCTTGCACATAACCGATCGCTTTCCGTCAGACAGGGGAATTCCGGATTTCTTAAGTTCCCCTGCCGTCTGAGTTATTCACCTTCCCAGTATTCACGGTATTCCGGGTCCCTCAGACTCTCACGATCGGACATCCAAGCGGGAAAGTCCGCAGCCATATCCGTTTAGAAAGCTCAGTACCCTGCATCCCCATTTGGAGTTCCAGGCTGACTCACGCAGGCGAACGCGTACGTACCGACTCAGTTTCCTCGAGATCGTGGTCGTACGCGAGCATGCACATGAAAAATAGCAGGTTAGTTCAACGGGTCGATCGCACTCAATCATGCATGCAGATAACCTATCTCTGCGGCGTCGGGTAAGATCTGATCATCACATATCATACATGTGATAAAAAAAAGGGGAGGGGGGGGAGGGAAGAGGAGAAAGGATCATCAACTTCTTATAGCACTCGTGTTGATCGAAAGTTAACGACTAAACCAAAACATCCATAATCGAGCGTATAGCTCACGCAAGTGAGTAGTAGACAGAGCCGAAACGGGCATCGCAAAACAAGGTTGAAAATCTGAAAGGATCGCTAATAAAGGAGACTCACATTCATTTCATGCATACATACAAAATACAAACGACAAGGAGAATCCGATACAATTTACAAAAGATGTCCAAAAAAGAAGACCGCGATAAAATCGACCATATCCGAATCCAAAATTATACAGGTGAACGGAGGAAAAGAAAGGAACAACGAAAAATACTTTATCCCACACCCACACGACTGTTCTCTCTCTCTCTCTCTCTCTCTCTCTCTCTCTCTCTCTCTCTCTCTCTCTCTCTC
>BFEA01000258.1:1912102-1934902 GCA_003427395.1 Chara braunii | reverse complement strand
AAAATTATTTTACTTTTCCTTTATTCTCCTCAACTGTGAGAACCTTCTGAAGAATCATTCGGAGGAAGAGCGTGATGGGCAAATCTCCTCTTCTCGCTGTTACGCTGTTGAGGACCTCTGTGAAGAGCAGCCAATCGCAGCCAATCCAAAACGCTGCCAGTYGCAGCCAATCACAGTCAATCGAGTGCGCGGCCAATCAAGAGTGCAAAACGCACGTCAAGTAAAGCGGAAAACTCTGAACAATCCGTTTTTCAAACAAATACGATTTCCTATGCACGTGAACGCGCACACTGTCCACGATCATGGGCATCAGGAAAGTGTTTGGAAGCCTGTCCTCACACTCAAGAGGACAAAGGGAGAGCGGGAATCAGGTGAGCGGGTGAGGGAGAGACAGCCTATCAGATTCTGGATTCYCTGGATCTGGCTCTATAGGCGGCCAGGTTCATCTACTTGTGACCTTGCGCGATAGCCGGCTGAGTACGGGAACTTTTATGTACGCGTTTGCGAGCCAGACTGACTTAACGAGTTCCTGCAAATGAGAGGTGATGGCGAGTGAGTGACGGAACGACGGGGGGGGGGTTACTAGTGACGGGCCGCACGCTAGAGAGAAAAAGCATGATTGTGTGGGAGAGAGCCAAAGGGAGTTTCTTGTTTTCTTTCTTTTTATATTAATTAACCTGGTCCTCAGCGCGACCAGGTTCATTCAGATTTACCCCAGTGAGATCGCTGTCCAAGGACAATAATACTTGCAGCGCGTATTGAGAAGGGGACGAAAAGGCCATTTGGTAACGGGCGGAGCAAACTAGAGAGTGGGAGAAAGCGAGCGAAGCGAGTRACRGGAGCMAGATGCACCTGATGCAAATCGCAACTAGGTGCATTCAAAATGGAGCAAGCATGAGCCCGCTCAGGTTACCACGCGGAAGAGGAGGAGAGCGAAAGTGTGTGAGGAAGAGTGCGGATGAGTGTGAGTGTGTGAGTGAGTGAGAGAGAAAGAGAGAGAGAGCAGGCATACGCAGAGGGGGAGAAGGACAGTGACAGAGAGAGAGAGAGAAAGAGAGAGAGAGCAGGCAAACGCAGAGGGGGAGAAGGACAGGGACTGAGAGAGAGGGAGAAAGAGAGAGAGAGCAGGCACACCCAGAAGAGAGAAGGACAAAAACTGATCGAGGGATGGAGAGAGAGTCACAGTTTTGCTAGTTTTTTTTTTTTATTTATTATTCTTATTTATTTCTTTAATCTTATTTAAATATTTAGTATTCTATCGTACTCTCCCTAATTGCTGAAGAGCGCTGTGCGACGACGGGGCCTGACAGATCTTGAACTCGATCGGCCCTTTCACCCTGCTGGTCGCCGAGGACCTCGGAGCGGGCGCGGCGAAGTGACAGGCACCGTAGCCCATGGCTTCAGCRAACGGTAGGTAGCCCCTCCCCGGGTTTCCTCATAACACCGTGCGCCAAAGTTCGTCGTGGCCCTGCACGTTAACCCCGCATACCCGACACCAACTCGTCGGATCACCCAACTCTCACACTCACTCACCTTCCAAACTTGCTCGTTAACCTCGAAATTCTTAGAGAGCAAACTAATAGCGCTTGCAAAATTTATAGCATGTATGCCTGCGCGAAAGGTACGGGATTAAGCCCAGATAGACAATAAGAGAAGAGAAGAAGTGCCTACATCTGCATGGTCAGGCCGCGACGTGGGGGTCGTAGCCACACTTCATGCATCGATCCAGTCATGCAGGCATTCAGGCCAATTAAAACGGAGCATGCGAGGCGAGGAAGAAGGAGAAGGCGGGCAAACACAAGGGAACCAAGAAAGAAGAAAGATACAGTTACAATCACGCCCGCCAAAACGAAAGTTACACAAGGTTGAGGGCGCGATCTAGTCAGAGCCCAACTCCCAGCGCAGCAAGATGCGCACAGGCGCGACACAACAAAATTCAGAGTGCCCAAATTCATATGCTAAGTCCTAATTGCAAAGGGAATTTCGAAAAAGCACAAAAGAAAAACAATTCTGCGAACCCGTGGGGGCTCGACATCAGTTGAAAATTCAAAAACGATATTCCCGCGCGATGATCACGTCAAAAATCCCAAGTGCTCACAACAGAATAAAAAAGAAACTATGGTACAGTTATTTCTTGCGCCCATCATAGCGCGACCACCCAGCCGTTGGCACGTGACCTTCTCGACATTGATCCGACAACTTCCAACAGAAAACGAAAAGAAACAAGGACATTCATGCAATTCGTCCGCCCGCCCCATCTCCCTATAGTTCACCCATCCGACCCGTCGTATCTGCCCAAGCAGCTTCGCGAGGAAAGTTGCGCGATCAAAGAAAATAGTTCGTCACAATGTGGTTGAGAGAGAGAGGGATGGAGATAAGCACAATCTGTGAAAGATGCGGCTGGTTCTATGAAGATGCGAGATATCTTTGGCGGTCTTGCCCAAGGTCAAGAAAATGGTGGGCCTGGTGGCTGTTCCACTGGAAAGAAATCACAGGACGCAACGTAACTGAACAGGAGAAGTGAGCATTGTCAGACTTCCTCCCAGAAAAATTGTCAATAGGTGAAGGTTGGGGCTATGCTAAACAAGTGGGAAGAGCAGTACTGTTGAGTGTGATATGGAAAGACAGGAACGGGCACGAATTCAAAGGAAAAGAACTCTTTGAACGGAAAGCAAAACATATCTTCAAACAAGATCTGGCAAGGGAAGTGCGAGCACATTGGGAGAGAAAGACAAACAAGGGGAAAGTAATAAAGGGGACGGAATGGTTCAAACGCACATGGGCAAGAAGCAATAAGATAGCCTCAATCAATCAGGAAGGGCAACTTGAATTAGGTGAGTGGATACTGCACTGCAATGGGATGAACAGGAGGAGGCTAAACCACGCAGAAGAGACGCAGTGAAGGACTCCGTAAACCGGGTTAGGCAATAGAATAGGTTACAGGTAGGTGGTAGTACCAACCAGGTCCACTCGGTTGGTGATTTCTTTGGAGACGCCACAGTTGACACACAAGGGGATGGTGGGTGGTAGAGTGGCACGTTACTCAGAACAGTAGTTCCAACCGGACGAAGAGGAGGCCGGTGTCAGACCGAGATAGGTCTGTGAATAAAATTAGAATTAGTAGGAAGGACTAGGCAAGTGGTAGGGCCGATAGACAAAAGATTTAGAATATGGATAGGAAGTAGAACAGGAGGTTATCAGAGGATATATGAAGGTACAAGAAGAGTAAACTGCATTCAAGCCAAATTGACTGATGCTGTCAGGATAACTTCCGGGTTTAATTGTGGGGTCCCCAACCTCAATTATGATTGTTTATATATATATATATATATATATATATATATATATATATATATATATATATATATATATATATATATATATATATATATATATTCGAACACAGGTCTGTATTTCAACAGTTCATGGGTGTACCCACTGAGATAGACTCTTGGGTAACTATGATTGAATCTGAATAAGAGTATGAATTGAAAAAAAAAAAAAAAAAAAAAAATTATATTGTGTCCTTCGGTCATATGGTGAGTATGGTCATGTGGTGAGTAGTGGAGCCACTCATCGACAAATGTGCAAAACGAGAATGAATCTTCCCTTAAGACATGGAGATATACACCGCTATAGTTCGTTATTTCTGCATTTGGTGAGTGGTGCGGCGAGACCCATAAACATGACTTGTGCGACAACCTTCCGCTCGCCGCACCTTGGCCCTGAGTTTGCCTTCAAGGTGGCGCCAACATAGCACGCACAGGCCGTCACGATCAGGGCGGTACAACGGCGGCGGGGGGCTAGGTGCCACTAGCAAAGAGAATTGGATTGAGCGCGTGAATTTGGACGAGAATGCAGGAAATCGATATTCAACTGCTGTTCGACATCTCTTCTCAAAACAAGTCCACATTCAGGAGCTTAATCCAGTCCTCTTTGCTAGTGGGACCTTGCCCCTGGGCTTTTTTTTTTTTTTTTTTTTTTTTGGGAAAGCATAAACCTTTATTGCAACAAAACGGGTTAGCCATAGCCTCTGCTGCTACTCGATGAAGGGTGGGGGACGATGAGAAAGGGAGACACAGTTACTGGCAGGTCTCGGTCTTTGTGTTAGCCAGACCCCCACTGGAGGCCCCAACCCTATACCTTAACCATTAGGGGCAAGGGGCAATATGAAATCTCCCCTTCACAGAGAGAGGAAACTATGCTTGCAGGGGTCCCCTCTAGAAAGTCTTAGGAGTAGGTAGTGGAAGGTAAAAGAAACAGGGGCGAGGTCCCACTAGCACCGGGATAGAATAGAAACGAGTTTGTGGGGCAGTTGAGTGACCCAAATCCTGCCGCGCAGTAGTGGTGATCCCACGGTCAGTGATTTACATGTACTACCCGAAAAAGTAAGGAGATCTTCGTTCCCCTCCCCCTCTCCTTAACACAGGGCATGCCCGTGCAAAAACAGCTTCCCGCCAGAATCTTTTCAATCGGTTGGGGGTGTGGCCAACCCCAAACGAGGTTGGGGTCGGCCTTAGCCCACTGGATAGAAGATTTTCAGCATTTTACTTGCTGTTGTGCAATTATCTCATTGGGTGGAGCCCTCCTTCAATCACGGAGTATATGGAGGATGTCAGGATCACTGCTGACAGAAGTAGATTTTATTCCAAAAAAATGTGGCGGTGACTTTGTTCACTGTTTTTGCAACCACCACCATCAGATCATTTGTGATCTGATGGCTGGGAAACACTCTGCCGTGATTTCGGGTGTGAGGTCTCTGTTCCTTTTTTTTTTTTTTGGCCTTTTTCCTGTTTTCTCAGCCCAGAAATTCATAATGAACGTGTCTGGCCGCTGCCACTCAGTGTCACACTGGATCGGCCACACTCCTGTCCGACTGCTAATGGGACCTCACCCCAGAAGTTGAGAGAAGAATATAGAAAAAAAAAAAACAAAAAAAAAACGGGTTTGTTTTTTCTTTTTTTATTTGCACACATATAGCGGTCACAAATGTAGTTAGCACTATCCAGCAGCCTAGCTCAGTTGGTAAGGCACGCAAGTGGCATTCAGGAGGTCTTGGGTTCAATCCCCATTGCCCTCATGCACCTTCCTGGGCATGCTTGGCGCCCGCCGCCTAGAGATAGCCCGTTGGTAGGGGGAGGGGTACTCAGGGAGGCACAGCGACTGGCCACTCAGATGTCCCTCTGCTACCGGCTGTCCCCTGGCCGGTGCTCCCCAGTGGGGGATCCCTGAAGGCTATCAGGCCACCCTAGGGATCCCTGAAGGCTATCAGGCCACCCTAGGGTCAAGGCCACCCTAGGGATCCCTGAAGGCCCTGGGCTGCCCTAGGGATCCCTGAAGGCTATCAGGCCACCCTAGGGATCCCTGAAGGCTATCAAGGCCACCCTAGGGATCCCTGAAGGCCCTGGGCTGAAAAGGCCACCGTTGTCAGATTAGACACAAGATTGAATTTACACAAGATTGAATTTACCTGGGCTGGTTAGTCCGATGATAATACCTCAAGGCCAAAAAAAAAAAAACATTTCACGTTGGGTCGGTCGCTCGCTGGCTTTGCTCGAAGCCGTTCGAGGCCATCGTGCGGCAACGACTCCAGTTGTAGCTGCCTTGTTTTGGGCAGTTGGCCGGCTTTTGAACGACCCTTAGGGCCTAGTCGCACTGCTCGCCATCCGCCAACATTTTGAAGGCAGTTTTGACACGAAAAATGTGTCCAAATGCGTGCAAAATGTTGGCGGATGGCGAGAACTGCAACTATGCCTTTACGGCGCCCCCCCTACATCCTTGCGGAGGTGTCATTGATCGGTAATAATAGGTTTGTCCCGTGGTGAATAGGAGGACCATTTCTCGATTAATGCGTGTCATCCTTGCGCAGGGGCCATTGTAATCGTCTCTGTATCGTTCCAATTTTAACGGATGTCCCGAAGGACTGGTGAATGGGAGGGGAGCCACTAGCGTTTTATTTGATTGAAGAAATTATGTGAAACGGTGAAACGGGTAAAGAGGCTGAGGTATCATATAAAACGAAGTGTCCGGCTCAAATTGTTCACCAAAGTTGAGGATCGAAGGGTTCGAGCGCAGGCCGGACTATCAACAGTCACTTGAGGGGTATGGCTTGGTTAGAGTCCGCAGTGATACCTCGGCGAGGGGGGGCTTTTCTGTTGTTGGGCTGGAAATGCGAACGGCGGGGTGAGCTCAGTAACAGTATAAATGTCTATTAGACGAAAAATGTCTAGTAGACGAATACGAACGTGGGTTAAGTAGGGGCCAGATCCCACTAGCCCCTATTGTTCATTTCTGACCGTCGATCGGCGAAAAATGAATAATCCAGGGTAGTGGAATCTGACCGTAATGTTCATTTCTATCGCCCCAAAACAAAAAATGTCTAGTAGACGAATACAATCGTGGGGTAAGTAAGGAGTCTCATTTCTATCGGCCATTCCGAGTCCGAGTACGAGCAATTGGCGCGCGGAGCCGTGGAAGCGGAACGGCGGGGTTGCAACTGTGTACGCGCCGTCGAAGCAATTAGAACCGGGGCGTAAGCGGGGAGAGAGAAATAGTCGGCCGCGGAACGAGTCGCTTGGGAAGGAGAGCGTGATTCGGCTCGTCGCTGTACGGCGTTGTGAGGTAGCGGCGGCAGGGAGAAAGAGAGATAGAGAGGGAGGTAGGAGCAGTGCGAGGTGCGCAGTGAGACGACGGTGGTGTTTGCTGCGAAGGCGGGTCGACGTGGCCGGACGGGAAGCGCGGGAGCGAAGGAAAGAAGTAGGGACAGGGTCGGCGAGATTAAAGGGAAGGGTCTGCAGGAACGCGTGACTGGAAAGACTCAGTTTGCTGTGCGCTTTCGTGCCGTCGTCGGTAGTCTGCGAAGGGAAGGCGGGAGCTGAAAATTTGAGGTTGTGGTGAGGGCCAAGCGAGGTGGAAAAGGTTGCTCAAGATGGCGGCCGGTGTACACGCTGGAGGATTGTCCTTCTCTAGATTCATTCAGCTGCTGTTTACTCTCGTGGCGCTCGGGCTCATCGCAGACACGAAATCCGCCTGGTTTAGAAAGCACAACTCATTTGAATTTTTACTGGCGGCCAATTCTATAGCGTTTATATACGTTCTCGCGGTGTTTCTTCTCGCCGTCATTAAGCTTTGTGGAAGTGATAAGCATTTCGAAGGTGGGCTGGGATGGTCGCAGCTTGTTATGGACGGAATTATAGGGTTCTTCCTGCTTTGTGCTGCCTGCGCAGCAGCTGGCGCCATCTCTGAACTCAAAAACGGTAGCCTTTTACCCGATGGGAGCTCAGTTTGTAGTACGGGTTTGTTTAAGAACCTCGGGGAAGGAAGGAGAGCGCCTCCTTGTACGAAAACGGAAGGGTCCATTGCCTTCACGTTTTTGTCGGCTTTCGGGGTTCTGGCATCGCACTGGTGGTTTATCCACGGCTTGCACGCCTCGAAGTAGATGTTATCGGAAGGCAAACTTAAGGCGAGGCGAGCGTACCGTGCTGAGGAGACTCGATGCCGTGGAGGAGAGTGTGGTACAGGGATGGCTGGATGTTAGGGTACCTTTCATCTGATTGAGTGATGCGCATGGGATTGCGGTCGAGGGAGTGGTCGGTGTTAAGGTCTGAGGTAAGACGACAACGTAGAGTAAGTTATGAGCTCGAGAGATAGCTGTTGTTAAGGACGCTTCGTTATTTTGACGGTGTATTGGTAAAGTCGTGTATCCCTCCGATCAGTTGTTGAAAGCTTGACTGGACTTGCACCCTTGTTGAGGCTACAGGAGAGGCGCAGAAGCATTGTCCATTATGTCGATGGGATGTATTGTGAGGTGGTGGATCTGTACCACAGATAGCGAACTTGTATGTGTGTGTGAGTAGAGGAGGACCGAGCGAGCGAGCGAGCGAGAGAGAGAGAGAGAGAGAGAGAGAGAGAGAGAGAGAGGTGTATAGAGAGGAAGGTTGAAGTTAACGTTGGTTGTCGGGAAGTCTCTTGCAGAAGATAGGGATTGCAACATGGCGAAGGCCAGGAAGGTGAGGTAACAGTTCGTCAATAACGACTCTTTGGATGGAAGCCGGTCGCTGAGCGGATGTATTTCGCCGGTGACGAGGGGCCCTGTGTTTCACTACGTCTCTCCTTTTTCGTTTTCATGACGGAGTACGTGCTGTAAAGATTCAGTTTTGCCCTATTGCCTGGACAAGTTCCTGGTTCTGTTTTGGTTGTTGGTGTGTCCGACCGAAAGGTATAAACTTCCACCACGACTCATCATGTGAGAAGCATAGAGTTGAGCTTGGACAATGGAGTCGCGAGCTCCTGTCCTGCTCTGAAGTGGGGCCTTACTACATGGGTACCACCAAATCTTCTCCTTTTTGTCGGTCACTTTCTTACTGTTCCTTCTCCTAGCATACTCGTCAGTTTTGTTGCCTGTGTCAGTTTTCGAACTTTTTGTTCGATCGAGTGGCTTTGAGTAATTGTGAACGAGTTCAACTTTTTCACTCAGGCCTCATGGGCCGTCGTTGTACAGTGCGTAGTGAGCGTCCTCTTTAGTTCAGACTCTGGGAATACGTCGGAGAATAGGAGGAGAGTGAAGGAGCTGTGGTGAGGAGGGAACCATGGTGTGTAGTGAGACCGGGGAAAGGCATGAGGGTAAGACTGGTAAATGGTGGGTGCCTGTCAATGTTGCCGTATATCTCGTGAAAAGAAAAACGCTCTGTTTTGGCGTCAGTTTGGGGCTATTGTTGTGTCTTTTCCTATTCCTTTTCATGTCGATCGCTGCTGCTCCAGTCAGAAATTATGTCCGTCGTCACTGCTCTTCACGCTTGCTTTTGGAAATTGACACTATTAACGAACGAACGCAAAATCTGTTTGAGCGTGCCATGCCGGTGAGCTTGCGGTGATTTGTGGATTTTGAGGTTGTTGCATGTGCAGTTTTTGTTCCTATTCGCTTTTTTGTGTAAATGTTTTGGTTTTCGAGTTTTGAAGTGAAGTGAATGCTCTGAGTTATTTTGAAAGTGCTGTATTCGTAGTTTTTGTTCCCATTGTTTTTTGTCTTCGAGCGGTGGAGCGAAGCGAAGTGAAAATGTTGTGCCACTGAGAGCTGTCTAAGCTGAGTATGACCGGCGGCGAGGAGTATTAACTTTAAGAAGATATATGCTGGAAATTTGTACGGCAGATAGACAGCTTTGCTGCCCCACACCTGAAGTGGAGTGGCTGCCATACGCATGAGGTTGTGTTGGTGCATCTCCAGGCTACCGTCTGATTTGTCGTAGGAAGGTAGCCCCACTGCAGGGTCTCGATAGCAAGGAATAGGCGGGGAACGGCGGGATCAAATCTGAAGGTCTAGCAGGCTAG
This sequence comes from Chara braunii, assembly GCA_003427395.1. NCBI lineage: Eukaryota > Viridiplantae > Streptophyta > Charophyceae > Charales > Characeae > Chara > Chara braunii. The sequence goes on along the minus strand of BFEA01000258.1, from coordinate 1,925,575 downwards.
CTGTATTTTGAGGTAGGTGGCAAGGGGTGATGTCAAATAGGCAGATAGACCTCTTATTTTTTTAAGCCCGGTGTGAAAGGATGAAGGGATAACTTTAATTGTATAGGGTAGACTACATTTCTCGTAAGCCCAGTGGGAGGGAGATGATGACATTGAACGTAGGTTTGTCGTGGAGTATGACATCGAATGTAGTCTACATATGTTTCCGATCAAAAGTATGGTGACTCATTCTTTTCGAGTTGATATCTTCCTTATCCATACATGTGCCTGAGGTCGATTCCTTCTTCCTCTACTACGTTGTTTTGCCTGCCACGTCGCGCTCTTAAAAGTTAAAACGCCTTGTCATTATCGCTGCATGTGGACTGAAAGTTGCCCCCAATACGGCCATAATGACCGGGTTATGTTCGGGTGAGAACGCAGCTTTTTTCTCGCTTCCGAAACAAACGAGCTGTTCGTCGACAGTCGGGTACATCAGAAGCGGAATCTCCTGTGGTTAGTGGTGGTCCCAAACTTCGGAGGAGGGGGGTGAAGTGGCGGCGAAAAGTCGATGTCGCGTTTTTCGGTAAGGTCGATTTCATTCATTCTTAGATTTCGCTGAATTTTTCTATCTCCTAGACTGTCTAGACATGCACTTACGGTCGACTTTGGCTTCCTGTTCCTTTCGGATTTCGTTGTCTTGATTTGATTTCGGACGGGGATCAGTGCAGAAAGTAGTATATCTGATAGTTTGAGTTAGGTCAAAGGATCGGGTTTCCTTCGTGATGTGTAATATATTTATATATACAGTTCACAGTTTGTCACAGCCCCTCGTTTGTTGTCCTCTTCTCTCTCTGCCTACGGTTTACGGGGCAGTTCTGTTTGTGACGATATATCCTTTGTTGTCCTCTTCTCTCTCTCTGCCTACGGTTTACCGGGCAGTTCTGTTTGTGACGATATATATATGTATGTATATATATATTATTGCAAAAGAAAAGCCCCGAATTCGCAGTCCTATGGAGAGTAGTATTACTCGCTCACCATTAGTTTCTACGGGGAGAAGTATGGAGACTATTCCTCGAAAAAGTATGGAGAGTATTACTCGCTCACGATTAGTTTCTCCGGAGTCTTCAAATCCTAAGATAGCATCGTTGCTTCGATCCTTCGTCTATTGAATACGTAAACAGGACCCGCGCGCATCGAGAGCATGGCTATTTGTTAGGGCTAAGAAGCGGATGCGGTAGCGGTTCTCGGTTGTTGTGATTTCTGTGCCACTTTGAGTTTTCCTCGTGAGCCGTGAGGTGAGCGGTCTCTATCGTTGTATCTGACTGTTTTGACGTTTCACCGGCTTTATGCCCGTAATGGGAGTTAAATGTATGTATCCTGCTTATTGCAGTGTGTGTCGTCTTGTATGTGTTTCTACCTGTTTGCTATGACTTCGTTCCGTCTGCTAACGTTTAAGGTCTGACGGTCCAACTCCTACGATCGAGTTTGTGATAATCTGAAGATGATTCAGCAGCGAGGATGGTATTTGAGATTGGTGTGGACTATTTATAAGACCGCCGGTATCTCTTGGACAGCGGCTGTTCCAGCGGACTGCATTTAGTGCTTGCCGGCGTCCATTGTTGCCTGTTTTCCAGGTTAACTTTTTTTTGGGTGCTCGGTGTAGTCATTTCTCGTGCAGCCGTAGTGTTTTTCTTTTCGAATCGTCTCGGGAAGTCCATTCGATTTATGCTTGAAGTTTTCAGGTTAATTTCTGTGTGGTTTCAGTGAAGCCGACATATAAGCTCTCGAGTTGACGCTGCCGTTCGATGATTGCATCATAAGAATCGTCTGTACTTCGATAGCGTTGGGCTTAATACTTACAAAACTCTCAGTTGTCCGGGAGTGAGGTAGTCATCTTTCGTCGGTACGTCGATAGCGTTGGGCTTATATTTACAAAACTCTTCAGTTAACTGGCAGTGAGGTTGTCATCTTTTGTTTGTATTAGTCCGAATGGTCTGTGCTCTGCTGAACGTTTCTGTGCTCCCGAAATTAACTTCTGTCGAAGTGGTCTATGCTTTGCTGTATGTTTCTCTGCTTCCGAAATTGACCTAGGGCAGTGCGTCTTCTGACGAAGAAATATTGTTAAACCACCAGTACTTGGCCCAGCTATCTGCCGCCGAAAAAAATAGAGTAGAAACGTTTCTAGTTGGATGAATTTGGGCTCCTGTAGTGGCCCGTACGTTTCCTAAAATTGCGTAGCGTTCACGCTACGCGACTTTAGGAAGCACTGGTGGTTTAAGGAATCAATCGACGTATTGGACTCATTCCAAGCGTGTAAGAGCAGTAGGCTGGGATTCTCCCTCGAACCCGACAGTACGTCGGTTCTCCGCATCTTGCGGCCGATACAACTGAGGCGCACTTTCGATGTGCCCGCCTGGCGGGGACTTTGATTCCTCGTTGGGCGGGGCATAAAATGTAGGTTTGTTTTAGGGTCCTGCCACACTACTGGTGGGTGGAGGAAATGGACGAAGCGTCCCCTTTCAGTCGCTTGCGGACCCTACTAATTAACTCGATCACCCCAATGGATCGAGGCTCGTTTTGCTGAAATGCCACTCAAAACCGCAAGTTTGAGAACTGATCGTGACGAAATGAAGTACAGATCGTTCGTATTAATGAGAGAGATGCAAGGGCAGCGAATGCAATCCAAAATACTAAGTTGACAAGCAGAATGTAGTCATCGATTTGTGAACGCGGAAGAGGGTTAAAGACCCTCGAAAATGAAGATTTTCCCACCATTTGTTTTATATTTGCTGTTTGACTCTAGTTTGTGTGTCTTGCGAGCGCAGTGTCCTTTGTTGAAGATGGCATATTGAATCTCCGAACGATGTGTTCTTGTTCGGAGACTCTCTGGTATGTTACTCCGCGAGCGCTATTTGTGTGTCGACTGTGTCGCAAGTACCCCGCCCGTGGAGAACTCGCAAGAGGTTTTGATAGCCTCTGGACGTGATTGGAGGTTTGATAGCCTTTTCTCACTGCTAAATTGTGATGCCGATGCGGACGTACAGTCAGTATGTACTCGAGGTGTTAGTAGTTCCGTAGCGAGACGAAATGTGACGTAGGGCTAGGATGTAGGGGTGTAGCGTAGGTGTTCCTTTGTGTAATTCCGAGACGCGAATTTGAGGCCCCAATCTTGGCCCTATCTCATCGTGTTTTATATGGCAGAACCTTCTGGAAATGGGCGCTCTTCGTGTTTTCACACGAAACCGACTCCGTAGCGACGCGAGCGTGTGATTTGCTGAGAAGACGAATCGAACAAGACCCGTTTGCGAGTGCATCTCGGACTCTTGTGAACGCTTTCCGAACTCTCTTTGGACGGCGGCTTGCAATAGAAGCATATGTTATCCTGTAGCAAACGAGCTTGGCGTGCCTAAACTGGGTTTTGTTCGTGCTGCAGCAAATGAGCTTGGCTTTTGCCTAATCTGGATTTTGTTCGCACTGCCCTGTGTCACTTTGTTCTCTCCGTGACCGGGTGGGTTATCGTGCACTTGCCCGACGCGAAGAAATTCCTTGGGTAATAGAACGCGCTTCTCGTTCAGCAGACGTCTTCGGGGATCTACGCAGAGGTGCTGGCCCCAGAGTCTCTTGGGGCCTGTAGTAGATTGTCTGGGCCTGCCTTCGAAGTTCCCGTTCCACAAGGTCTGGGCTCGTCCGCTTCCGCTTTCACCGAGGCTGGGCTGGGCAACTTATCAGCCCTGGTGCCTATCACTGCTGTTCGGTCCAAGTTACCTGCCCATTCATTGGTAGGGTAATGGTCCTGAGTGCTGGTCACACTGAGGTAGGATAGTGGTATAGGGGGTGCGCTCGCAAGGAGTATTGACGTGAGGATGGGATGAGGTGGGCTCATATTCCAGGACATCCACGGCCTACTGCTCCAGGTGATCACTGTGTACGCAGTGACTGCCCTCTACAACACCATGGACTTCAGAAAAAAGAAGAGAAAAAGATGCGAGGTTATGAACCCGTGGGGATCTGGCGAACGAATTGGCAGGTAATGGATTCTCGCTCGCCCGTTGAAGCTTTGGGGTCGATTGGAGGTAACGAATTTGATCCTGGGGTATTCATACAAGCCTCTTAATGAACGGGTTCTGTGTTTCATATTTAAGTTCCACCGAGGGAACAATATGCCCTCGTGCCGTATGGTTCCCTGAAAATTCGCTATTATTTCTCTCTGGGTGTAGGGGCTCTTGACGGACACGGTCGCCTTGTCACAGTATTTTCCGGGATGGTGTTATGTTGAAGTGACTCGAGTTCAGGACCCATGCCTCTCGTGGCGCGCGACGCTGTGATAGCGGAGTGACCTTAGCGGAGTGGCCTTGTTTTAGGGCCTCGTTCAACACCACTAGGAAACCCTGTAGGCGTTTCATCGTTCCACCTCTCCCTAATGATGAAAAAAAAGATGCGAAATTTGTTTTCACGTTTGCGGGCGTAAGGGCGATCCCTACAAAAGTAAGGACTCCCCACAGCCAAAACGGACGCAAACGCAAGAACGGCCGTGGAGGTGACTTGAAAGAAGGGTGAAAAACGCCAATATTTTTTTCTTTTTTCCTCAGGTGTTTCCTTCGCGTCCTTGGTCCAAATGCTGGGTTGTCCGGTACGCCATGGGACGGCGACGGTAGTCTCCAACGGGCAGCGCCGTGGCCCGGCTGTGGCCATGCGGTACCTCCGGCTAGCCGTTTCGGCTTGCATATGTAGCCGACCATTGCGGGTGTCCCCGCGGAGGTGGGCGCGCGAGTGCCATTGGCGGCGTGTCTTTCGAATGCGAAGTGGGTGGTATGCGCGGCCCGTCGCCTGCCGGGCTTTTTCCTCGAGCCGCTATATTGCACTCCTCTGCTTCCGCGCTTTGTCGTCATCGAAAGGTAGCAGATCTGTGCGTCGTGTTTAGCTGCAGGTGCGCATGGCTGACATGGTGAGGAAGTTGGCTCTGCTAATTATCCTGTTTGGGGCGGTGGTGCTGCTCATAGCTCTGCAGGCGTGCCACCTGGCCGGTGCTCGCATCCGGCGTGGAAGGAGGAAGGGGTTGAAGACGCTTCGACAGGGCGCATCGGGGAGCAAAGGGATGGGGGACGAATACAGTCGGGGTTGTGAGGGTTTTGGGATTGGGAGGGGGGTGTACGGAGGAGGGAGTGGAATGCAACACAAATCTGATCCAAATTTGTATTCGCATCTCCCTTCTCACCAGCAGCCTTTGCCTGATGACATGACCTGGACGCCCCCTCCGTCGACATTGGGTCTGGCATGGGGGTCGACACAGACGTCTTACGACACACCACCGCGAGTTGAAAGCACCGGAGGGGGTGTGGGTCCGATGTCCGCTTTGCTGGCCGAAACGCGGGGCAGAGGCCGTCATCCATTCGATTTGCAACTGTCACCGACGGCCACCATGGATGTGTCTAGAACGTTCCTCGTCCAGCGGAGTGGACAGGGTGGCGGTGCGAGCACGCAGATGCATGCCAGTGTCCTTGACGACGGGGTGTCAATGCATCGGCCGAACCACATGTCAAGGCCTGCGCCTAGCCAGGACGCAGCAGCGGGCAGCGTGCCGTATCACCAACCTGCGGCAGGCGCGGCCATGCAGGATCAGAGGGCTGATGTGGGTGGTGTTGCGGAATCCCCTCGATGCGTGGAGCGTATCGTCTGCCGGTTCAACAGCTTTGCGGGCGACCAGCGAAGGTGACGGAGCAGGCGCGGCCATGCAGGAACGGAGGCCTGATCTGGGTGGTGTTGCGGAATCACCTTGATGCGTGGAGCGTATTGTATGCCGCTAAAATGTCCCCGAATATGGCCCTCGACATTCGAAGCTTGTGATGGAAATATTCATCCGTCGCGTCGTTTACAATGTCCAAGTCTCGCCGCGTCCCGCCCGTTCGTCTTTTCATCCAACCGGACGATGTACAGACGTCTGCCAACGCCTGGGCTACGGCGGCCTCCCTCCTCCCCCTCCCCCTCCCACCCTCCGTAACCCGTCCACCGTCTCCATGTACCGGCACACAGCGAGGACAGCACTGGCGACCATGCTCTTCTCACTGGTTGACAATCTCCTCGCCGCCTGTGGATCGCGCCCACTGTTGTCCATAGCTAGACTATGCGGCGCACAAAACGCACACGACAGCGACACGCGAAGCCACGTGCGCACGCTCAACGATGGATGACTGGCGCGTACGCTACGGGAAACGCGACGGCCAGGAGTCGAGAAAGCGATGAGCGCGAAGGGAACTGGCGGGCGTGGAATTTGAATTCGAATGTCCGGGGTCCTAGCGCGCTTTAACCTCCACGACCGAATGATGCTGCGCGCCCGTGACAGGCCTGGGTTTCCCACGGGCCCAAGGCAGGCGGGCACGATTTTGTCCGCCGCAACATTGGGTCGGACACTCACATTCAATTCTCGCCCGCGCAAGGCGCGAACGGGGGCACCTGAAATGTAAGTACGATAAAGTGTAGGGTTTTCGTACGTGGTTGTGGAACGAAAAACGGAGTAAGGGAAAACTAATCACATTTTTGTCGTAAGGGCGCCCGTACAAAGTAAGGGTTTTCTAGTGGTGTCGAACGAGGCCCTTAGGGTTAGCGCTGTTACCTGGCAAGCTTAGGAGTACGACCTCCCTTCCACAGAATGTGGGTATGAGCAGTAAAAAAAAAAAAACAGAAAAAAGAAGAGTTGGCCCAATGGACCGAAGGGAATATGGGTGGGTGACCAAAATGGCGAGTACCTGTTTTTTTATGAAAAAACTGCCATATAATCCTCTCTCAGATTCTGTTTTCGCGTTGTTTTTGCCTATCACTACCTACCTACTTCTCCTGAGGTTATACAGTGGACCCCTACAAGCATTGCAACCGCACTGATGGATTGCATATTGCCCCCTGCCCTGACAGTCGTAGTCAGGGAGCACGGTGGGGCCACCGGCCGGTGTCAGACGCAAAGACCTAGCATCTTGCCAGTGGCTGAACCTCCCATTTCATCGTCCTGCACCCCCCCCATCAAATAGCTGCAGTCTAGGGCCAACTCTCCCACATACCACATGCAACCCACTTACACTCACACTCACTCCCGTGTTGGCCAATGACGCTACTTCTGCCCATAATAGGTATGGATTGAATTCGCACACTGTGCTCCAAACGCCCGATCTCTTTTGCACTAAGTGTGCCAAAGGTGGTCATGAGGCTCGAACCCACAACCTTCTGAAGGCTACTTGCATATCCAGTTAACTAAGCTAGGCCGCTGGATTTTATTTCTTTCGAAAACGAACAGCACCTTGATTACCCGATGAGACTAGAGGCCGGGAATGCCTCCACAAACAACCCGGAAATGTACTGGGACCACAACTCAGCTTAGGTACAGGCACATGGGCAGTGATTCAGGATCAGAGGTGATCAGTCCAGTTGATGTAGCTCAGTTTGAGCACCAGTTGGAAATGCGCATTGTGGTACGAGGTTGTGGGTTCAAAACTGCGCAGTCTAGAGAATGGACACCGGCAGGGCGTTAGAATGACGCACGACTGGACACACTCCCCTGGGCTGATGCATGGTACTATTACAGACACTGCCTGCGCACCACCCAGGGGGTCAGTCCATGGGTGTGCTGGTCTAGTCTTCACGTCGGTTGCTGGTTGTTGTTGGCTTTGGTCACTCTGATGATCTTCTCCAGTCCAGACACTACACACATTATATCCACTTCCCATGGTAGTACAAGTGGTAGAACCCTCCAGTTTCATATTCGGGGTCACAGGTTCGAGTCCGGTTCCGGACTTTGGCGGGGGCCTGTCCAGATAGACCTGTCTCTACCACATACACACACAATGAGATACTACCCCAGATAGCACAATCCATACACACGCTATTTATATATATATCATATATATATATATATATATATGATTTCCAGTGTGACAATATATAGCTAGTACTCACTTTGCAGATGCTACATGGTGGGGAGCAGCGTACAAAACCATACGTATAGCCCACGGGCACACGTCTATGATACAGAGTACATACACACATACACAACCATAGGGTTGGCACATACAGAACCATAGGGTTGGGAGGAGGTTACGAACAACTGATAATGATGACAAGCGTCTCGATGATAAGTACCCCACCTTTAAAATACAGCTAGGGTCTGTGGTGGGAGAGTAGAGGGCGTGAGTCACTGGTTAGTCTGCTGGGTTCTGATTGGTGATGATGATAGGCGTCTCGATGATAAGTACCCCGCATTAAATATACAGCTAGGTCTGTGGTGGGAGAGTAGAGGGCGTGAGTTACTAGTCGGTCAATTTAGGGGCCAATAGGTGATTGCTTGAGCCTGCCGTCCGAAGTACCCATACGACGAGGCTCGTTCGACTACGCTTCAACCAGGGCTGGGTAGCTAGCCCTGGTGCCAGTCACTACTGTTCGGTCCAAGTTCCCCTCGATATGTAGGGTGATGGTCCTGAGTGCTGGTCACACTGAGGTAGGATAGTAGTAGGGGTAGGGGATGTGCTAGGAGTATTGACGCGAGGATGGGATGGGTGGTGGCCTTGCCTCAGAGCGACCACGGCTGACCGCTTTCAGCGATCAATGTGTACCTAGTAACTCGCCTCGACAAAGCTGGCTCCCTTGAATGCATCGACTGTTTTTTTTTTTTCTTTCTTTTTTTTTTTTCTTTTTTTTTTCTCTCATTTTATAAAGCCCAGGTTGTTGTAGAGGCCAGGTTCCAGACATGCAGTGGTCGCAGTCATCAGTAAGCCTTTGGTTTTCCTGGCAATTACTTGGGAGACGGCCTCCCTACCCATCCTCGAATTCCCACCATACTACCTCAGTGTTAAATTGTTAATCGCACAGGACTATCACCTTGCCAGATCACTTGTGATGCGCAACCTCACGCCCTGCGCTATCTTCGTTCGGAGTGTTTAGTTTGCGGAAGGAGGCCCCGGAAAGACAGCGAGATGGGGTGTGCCAAGGATTTTTGGAAGATTGAGTGTGGGGACACGGACAAAACCGAAATCCCCCGTGCCGGTCCGACTTCGTAAGAAGGGAGGGTCCGTCACTACGCGAGCGTCAAGGGAGAAAATGGCATGCGTGGGACGTTTGGCACGGGGAAGTTGAATCCAAAAAGTATCGTTGCTCTTCGCTTCGCGTGGAAGGGAGCGGGGATGCACTTGGAATCTCGCTTTCGGATCAAATCCTGGCGCCGCTCGTTGCACAACTCAGAATCTGATGTGGAGGGTCTCAGCCGTGTAGCTCGTTCCTTATGTTCGTCCTCACTCCGTACTTGGTAGTGGAAGTCTTTTGATTGGTAACACTCGAAGCGACAATAATCGTTGCACAGAGTGTAAGGCCAATGGGGCGACATTGCCGTCCACGGAATGACGATCAACTCATTAAACGGTAATAGCAACGAATAAGGCGGAAAATGCGTATCAATGAACCAACAAATCCGGAGCACCGAGTTTCGGGAGGGAAATAATATCGGCCGATGATCTTGGCGACGGCGTCTCGTACGTCCCACTCGCATACACGTGTTCTTTTCTCGTTGTACGGGAAGGGATGTGGCGGGGATATGAGAGGCCGGCGCCCAGTCAGGTTGAGGCCGTCAGTCCACATGGCAGTCAATCAAGCACAAGGGTCGGTCTCAATCAGTCATCGGCACCCATAATGGTTTATCATGCCCCTTCTATCAATCAGGTTTTTTCGACTATCGCCTTTATTTACTTTTAGACACGCGAAGCAAAGTGTGAGCATTCCTTCATTTCTCCCTAAAGATAATTCAGAGAGAGAGAGAGAGAGCATTTGCAATGATCTGATGGTCTTGCCAAAAAGTTTCATACAGAAACCGTGGGGTTAGTACTCGTATTACGTGATTCATACATGCAGGTCGTAGGTGGCGCACCTCTTCTTTTCTTAGGAGATAGATCACAGTCCAGATCACACTATCGACAGAGCTATACACTCTTGCATTCTCGAACAAAAACCCAACAACATTGCTCTTGTCAATCACTCAACCCTTCTCACGCATTCCATTTGCAACAATTCTTCAACCTAATCAAAGATCAGTCCATTAATAATGACCCACACTCGTGGTCACTAACCGCGGAAGGTGCGAAAATGGGCCATACGTTACTCGAGTTTCCGTGTGCTCTGCACCCCTGCCCCGTCATCCTTTGGCTAATCAAAATGCCGGCCCACTAGGCAACCATTCCATGACAAACATACATAGTCATAGGGAAGGTAGGGAGAAAAAGTGCGAAATGGATACAATAAAGGGCAATCATACAAAAACCGAGAGATGAAAAAGAAGTTCCGGCTTAACTGTTGCAAAGCTACTCTCACACCAAAGAACTGATTCGAGACAAGAAGACGCATCCACCGTAAAGGTTCGTCGTGGCCTCGGGCCATTCACCTATCCGACTCTGGTCGCTATCCTCATACGTGCACCGACGACCCCTGCCGTGGCGTGCCACCTTCCACCACGGGGATCGTCACTGTGCCGACTTAGGTTCTGCACGGGCTTGCCCCGACCCCGATCCCACATTCGGCAGTCGTGGCGATCAGTCGCACATCCGGGCAGTCTACAGTCAGCTTGTCGGGATTTTTCGACTTGCGACACATACACACATTATCTAGTCACCGCTTCCCGGAAGCTGGCTGACGAGCTGAGAGAGAGATTTGTGGATGCGCTTACGAAATTTATAGTTGCGAGAAGGGAGATAGATGCGGGGAAGGATGAAGAATGAGGCAGAGGAGGGCAAGGGAGGGTATAAGGGTTATCGCCCGTCGAAAGCCATGTTGATCCCTCAAAGTCCGATCTCAGCCAATCAGAATCATCGTGTAGTAGGGATCATGATCTCCTCTTGCACGGCGCTCCTCCTTGGCTAGATGGGGGGGGGGGGGGGGGGGGAGAGGATCGACCGGGTTTTCAGCCAGAGGTTTTAGAGCGGGAAGAAGAAGAGTTTGAAGGATAGCGCGAGATGGATCCAAGATTCAGATGATCATAAAAGAGAAAAAGGGCGCGCGCGGGGAAGGAGAGAGAAAAACAGTTACAGGGGGAGGGAACGAGAAAGCATGTGTGCGCGAGGGAGGGCGCTGAGAGGGTGGCGAGAAGGAAGGAGGGAGCTTGAATGCATTGTGCCAAACCACAAAAGAAAATGGTCACTAAAATAGTTGCACTTTCGAAAATTGAAATCACCATATATGCGCGAAGTACGCGCGGGAAAAGAAAGAAAGTCGTACGTCTAACCATATTCCTACAAAATTTCAAGAGTTTTATGTGTCGAGGCCGAGAACATTCATGCGTGAAAGGAAACGTCGAGTTTTGTAAATTCTAGAATTCCTAACTGTCGAGCCACATTTCGAGCGCGCTTGCTGAGGCGCACGTAATTCCTATGCATTTCCAAATTACAAAAAAAACGAATGACGGAATTTCAAGAAACACTAATGCTAACAAAAATACAGGTCTCGATGAGGTACCTTTAATCGAAAAGAAACAGAGAGGGGTTTTCGGGGGCCGAACAAAACAAGGGGAGGGAAGGGATCCGGAAGAGGGCGCGGGTTCGGAAGCTGGTACGTCACATATGTGACGCACAGGGGGTTCCAAAATTATGCAATCTCCTGATTGCATGTACAACAATTAGGTTTCAAGGTGGAGGAGGAAGGAGGGGGGAGAGAGGATGAATGAGGAACCAACCGTATTAGGAGAGAGAGTGTCCTCATCAGCAGAGATAGTTTAGCCAGAGTTCATGTTGACGCCAACGTCAATTGCATCATCTTCGCGAGTCTGCTGGCTCGATCTGCTGGAATCCTCCTTATCTTCTTGATTGCCGAAGATTGTCCAGGTGGCGCCATCATCGTCCACTGTTTCTCCGTGTGCTCTGCACCCCTGCCCCGTCATTGAAAGTTCGCCCGCCGGTAGTCGACAAGGAGAGGGTGATGGAGAGGTCGGGGCCCCTCAGATGGGAGCGGAGGGAAGTAATCTGTTGCTTCGTTGCGGAGATCGACGAAGTGTGCGATCCGGTGTGTGCGGGGGAAGCGATGATTGGGTCGGGATAGGGATAGGGATAGGGATTGCAGATAGTCGGGATATAAGAAGGGGATGGTGTGTAGGACATTATCCCTTAGGGACTCATGGTCCTCCACAGCAGGAAAGGTGTCGAAGATGATACAATACAACTCCATATGGTTGAACTGTACCCAGGCGACGCTGAAGAGGAGAATGTTGAGGGGGAAAGAGGGGGAGCGACGCGGGAAGACCGTGCACAAAAGTCGCGCGGCGAAGCTATGACAAAATGCGCGGTTGGTGAAGATGCGATAGTAAACGTCCCGTCGGTGGCCGTCTCTTTCGGGTACAGCTGCACTAGTACCAGTGATATGTCGTGGCTGTGCTCCAACTCCTGATTGCTGTAATATTGCGACCAGTGGCACTTCACCGTGAGCATGCACACACTAACCGTCGCGAATCCAGTCCACTTGCGGATGTGGGCTGGACTGAATGAAGGGGTCGAGGCAGGATGAATTTCCAGAGTGAGAAGGGGATTGGCCCAAGATAGCCAGATGGTCGAAAGGTCGGAGGGGAGAGAGAAGGTGGAGAAGCGATTCATCAACGTTTGGGGTAAGGATGAAGATGGGGAAGCGGGCGAGCGGGGCGATTGGTGGCGTTAGTTCGAAGAGAGAAGTTGTCAATATAGTTAGTCCCTACTACTTGTCGCCTTGGCTGGGCCAATCGCTGTCGGCAGTCAGCCGCCAACTCCTGCCCCCACTCGGTCAGGATCGAGTATGCCTTAAGCAGTATTGCCATGTGGCACTCGGTCAGGACCGAGTATGGTAATGTTCGTGCACAGTGAGCGGCTAAAGGCCAAGTAGTTTCGATCAACTCCAGCAAAGGGAGGGATCGACTGCTTAAGCATCCCCGTGTCTTCTCAGTGTTCAGAGGAAACAAGGCTGAAGAAACAATTTTTTCCATTTTCAGCAAATTACTTCCCGAGCCCTGATAAAAGGAGAGCAAGGGGTCATGTATAGTAGAAGTGTTTTTGTTATGCCCCTCACTCTTTACCGCGATAAGGCAGAGGAATGAATGAACTTTGCTGTTGATGATGTACCGCACTATTTAAAATTCATGAGAGGGAATGCACTAGGGTTGGTGAAAGATCAGTGCTTCATTGAATATGTGATTTACTTTTACGGGGCGAGCGGGGAGTTGCACAGCACGCTCTGTATTACTGAAACAGTGGAGTTGTCTAGGATTAGAAGGCCAGAATAGCTGATATAACGTAATCTTCTTTATTTTTTCATATTTTTGAATCATCATTCTCATTAGCTTATTATCTATGATCAGTATCATCGTGGTCATTATCTTTCGAGGTTCGCTAAGCCTGACTCTCAGCATTTTCCGTTTGATCACTCCGGGCAGACTGTGAGGATCCCGGCCTCAATCTTATTATTGGAAATATCAGCCTTGAGCACCGGGCCCTTAAAAAAATCAGCATTGAC
>BFEA01000258.1:1899925-1912056 GCA_003427395.1 Chara braunii | reverse complement strand
AAAAAAAAAAAAAAAAAAAAAAAAAAAAAAAAAAAAAAAAAAAAAAAAAAACGATAACCAGGAACACCGAATATTACCAAGACCGACACAACCACTTCATTTTGACACAATCAGACGAGCCAGAAAAACTATCAGAAGACTGGCTATGAAACTATCACTCTGATGAGTACGGTACAAATCACTCTCAGTCAGCAAGTACTCCTTGGTTTATGGTTTTCATAGTGTTCTAGTGTCTAGTGATCAGCGCTCGGCAACCTGATATCCCAGTATTGAGTTTGCACTGGCATCCAATCAGCATACAATCGTTCGAGTTACTCGAGATCTCCAGTCGGAGTTGGTCAGCAATCAGTTACTATCAAGAAACCCGAAAAAGTTGTGTCATCGCCCGCTCTAATTCATGAGTGCGGTTCAGTCATCCTTAGTCTGTGAAAATGTCGTGGCAAGCCTCAACAGGATAGCCCTCAAAGATGCTATCAGCTATTAGTATGTTAGCGTTGTTGGCTTCAGTCAAGGGGTTTATCAGCCTTTGTTGTCCATACTAGTTTTGTAGGAGGCTCTATTCATGATCTGAGGATCTACCTGAAGAAGGGGAACTTGAAGGAGACCCATGAGCAATTTGATTCAGTCAGGATCGCAGCTGCCCGGTACCTAGAGGAGAGGGAGAAGGAGTTAGATGGGGGTGGTACTAAGCTGATCCGCAGCTTCGGACCAAAGCTTTATAGGGATTACCCGAAGCCTCTGGTTTCTTTTACTCTCATTGACGGTTCTTATTGGGGTGAACTGATAGACTTGGCAAAGAGGTATATCTCACCAGCAGAAATCAACTATGAGACAATGACAGAGCTATCAGAATTCCCACATCTCAGACGAGGAATCTTCTCCAGACCTTACCTACCTACTTTATGGGAGGAGTTTTGTTCCATGATTGACTTTCGGGTCATGTACCTTGGACGGAAGTGTTCAGAGCTTGCAGGCTTCAGGTGGCTCTATATTCAGAGACCACAACTTCAAAAAGTACGGGGACATGGCCGAAAGCCTAAGCGACAGACAACAAAATGAAAGATTGAGTGTGAGGATTCAGAGGGACGAGTGAGGACTCTAGACCGGTGCTGACCATGCTCCCTACATATGTACTTTCTAAAATCATTATGAGTTCTCATTCTTCCCTCACTTAACTTTGTCAGTGCTCAAGTCAATAAGTCTTGCTTCTTTGCATTGCTCTGTTGATGATTGTGTTCTCTGATGCTCCTGTCACAGTTCTCAAAGTTAGTGAATTGTCAAAATTGATGCATGCATGACATATTGAAAGTTTATGATTATTATTTGCATGATTCTCTGTTGTTCCGAATCAAAATAAAAAATTCCTAAGACCGGGGACCGGCGAAGTCCGCAATTGAAGGGTCTCGCTCGAAGCCGGACGCACACAACAGGAAGGCATTTGCTGTAATTAATTTATTTTATTTATTGCAAACATCTTCAAAATCCTGCGTGACAGCCTGCTGGCTTTCCGGTCGCCCGAAACGGTCCGACTAGAAAAAGTGCGACAGCGGCTCGGTACTCGATGTCCTGCTCGCAATCAGAGCACGGGGTTCGAGGCCAGTAGGGAGCGAGTGCGTGCCACGGGGCCGCCATCAGGCAGTGAAAAGGCAACACGAGGCGGTAGGGAGCGAAGTTTGTCTCAATGATGACGACGCCGGGTTCTACGATGATGTGACTTACGTGTGAGTTGGAGAACTGGGAGGGAAAATGGATCACGCTTAGGGCTCTTTCGATATCCCATTCACAGACACGTTCGTTTTGTGTCCGAAAGGGGAACTTCGGAGGGTTTAGGTGCTTCTCCACTCCTAGTATTCTTGGAACCGTCGGTGCCTCAGACTCTCTCGGTCTGTGACGTGGAAGGGAATCCCATCATCCATACTACCTGAATTTTGCGAGTTTAGACATAGACTCGAGTGCGGGTGCTGTAGACGCGCGTGCAGACAATGTTTGTTTTAATCGAGCCTGAACGTACGCGCACGAGACCACGTTTGCGACCAGTTGGATCGGATCGACCCACTATCCACTTGGTTGGGAGATCGTTTAACCCATTGTCAGGCGGCCGCAGACCAGTCGGCGACCCGAAATACAAAGGGTTGAGCCTTGGGATAAGTGCCTAGGGAGAGATCAATCGACACTGTCATTAGAGTCGTCGGAAGAAATTAGGGGTCGGAAAAGGATCCCTAAAATCCCTCGCGTCAATTATAAAAATTGACCCTTGAAATTAACATGATGAACAATCGCGCCTGCTGCGCCTAGCCCCTACCATTTTTCGTTCGTTCCGAGGCTATTACTTGAAGCAGGCGGCTGCGGAACGGGGATATGGTGTGAGGTCTCGGCGTTATTCTATATTGGATAATTGACGAGGAAATGAACCCTCAATTTTCGCTGATTTTAATAATTGAATTAACATAAAAAAAAAAATTAAAAATAGTAAAAGGGAAGAAAGTAACGGGATGTTTGCTGTTTAGTTAAAATTCATCTGATTTACTCTTCATAAAATTTGTCCTCTATCTTCACCAGTTTCACTGACAAAATTAATAATGAGTACAATAATTAAAAATAGTAATAAAAAAAAACAGATAATTATTTATTATTGGATTGATTTTTATCGAAAACTATTCTTGATGCATTTTTTTCGAGAATTATTTGAGTACCCAATCCACGCTTGATCTGCCCGATTAATCGGATTGCTACCCTCGGTATGACCCCGATGTTGTTGAGTGAGGGGTTCCGATTTTTGGGTTATGGCGACATGGTGGGTGCTGCTGCTATTGGTAGTACTACGAGGCGGACCATGCGTACGGACACTGGTTTCAATGTGTGGTTTGAAATGAGCCTGACACTTCAGTTCGGAACTAGTACGTACAACTATTTGTTGGTATTGGTGTGGTTCATTGTGGTACGGTACGATATTCTGCATTGGTATGGTACGGGCAGCCACGGTCCAATGTGATGAATGGCACGGTCTTTGGAACAGCGTTGGTGCGGTCTTCAACCTAATCTGGAACCATTTCAGTACTCCTACATGATGGTATTAAGCCCTCTGCAGTTCGGCACAGGTACGGTATAGCGGCAGCTTGGCATGAGCAGTTCCTGATACAGTATTGCAATTTGGTCTGGGGACCACGACGGACCACTATTTTTGGCATAGGAACGACAATTGTGCAAATTGAGACGTCATTCGGCCTGGGCTGGTGTTCGCTGGTATTATTGGTAGAAGCCTGTTATCGATCCTCACATCCTTGACTCGGTGCAGGCTCGACGATCCGGGCCTAAAGCTCTGGTACCGTGGGTACGGGCGGAACCCGTCTTCACCTACGAGAAGTGCTGGGCCCTTTTCTGGCCCAGGGCTGCAGCCGGAGGTGATGCAGACGGTACCGGCGGGGCACAAGTTTTTTTTTGCTCGACGTTTGCATCGAGCCTGCATAGCCACAACAACGAAAAAAAATTCCAGAATTAAATAATCATTCTATAGTAAACTTACAATCTAAATTTTAAATTTTTATTCCATCTTAAAAAAAAGTCATTCCAATTTTAAAATTTTCATCTTATTTGCAAACTTTCATTCGAAGAATAGGGTAACCCTTCTTATTTGGAGTGCATGCTAGAAATGGAATGAAAGTCTGGATGAGTTCATAAAATGTTTTAATTGGACTGTTATTCTAAGTAAGGATTTTCAGCCATAAATAGGTTAATCCAATGTAAATTAGAAGATATTTGTCGAAGTAGAATGAAAATTTAATTAAAACATTTCATAAACTCGTTCAGACTTTCATTCCATCTTGAACAAATAGATGCATTTGGAAACGAGAACTCATATTTAGACAGGAACTTATCAAATAAAACTGAAAATTTTACAATTGGACGAACATTGGAATGATAATTTATAAATATGAAGGATTTTTTTTTTATTGAATGTTGTTTCAACTTTCATTTCTCGTGGAAGTTTTTCTGTTGAAGGGAGGAACATGTACTGCGGTCTGGCGGGGGAAGTGATAAGAAAGACAAGGGTATTCATATGGGGGCAGACGTCCACAACAAGTGGGAAGAGAATGTTTGACTGGCGTGCACGGCGTGCGCAGTGGACTAGCTCACTGGGCACAATGTAAACGGTGCGTTGGGGAAAGTCTGAGTACCGAGGTAGCTTGCACGCGCAAGGAGTGTACAGTCCGCTGGGGAACGATGTACTTTTTGGCATGATGAGACAAAACTGAACAGAGGGGGAATTGGGGAGCGTGCACGGTGTTCACAACCGTGAGTACATATGAGAGCAGACGGGAGGAAAATCCCCGTTCGTGCCTGTTCTGTCCACAGACAACGGGGAAAGTATGATCAGACCTTGAACTTGTCTTTGCTTAATGCAAATCGGGTAAGTATCCTCGGAAAGCGAAGCGTGTAGAGCTCAACAACTTGGAACGGGTTCACTTGGGCGAGCCAGGCGTACACGGCATCGGAGGCGAGTGGGAAAGATGTGCTCGTCAACTAACAGAGGGACATGCATGGTGTCCTCAAAGTACATGCGCAAAAGACTTGATTGAGCTTCAACCGGGGTGATCTGTACCTGGGGAAAGCGTTTGACTGGAGCAGGCGCGATCCATCCGGGGCTCGGGCAGGGCGGAGTGTGCGCAGCATGGTGATCCGCAGCCCACACCAAGGTGTGCTCCGCTGCACATCCTGCGTACATTATCGCTAGTGGGGATACAAGCAGCTCTAGAGCTGCAAACGCTTGTGCTCATTCAAAGCGCCTAATCACCCGTGCGGGTACGGGCAGCTCCTGGGCCGCCGAATGCCTATGCTTGATCAACGCGCCGAACTACCGGTGCGGACGTGAGCAGCTCTAATCCGCAGAGGAAATGTCACTCTCTTGATGGATGGAGAGGTAGGAAAGGGCGAGGTTCTTCGTTTGAACTCTGCGTCGGTGCTTGGCCGCAACGAACACCGCTCACTTTTCAAATCTGTTGGGGTAAGAACGGTCAGCAAACCTGCGGAAGGTGGGCCGTGAGACGAAGGTAAATCGACCGCTCGACTGACTATCTTGCGTTCATGTACGTATTCCCACGAGAGGCTGCGGTCCCATGCGCGAGGCTGAAGAAGCTTAAAGCGTAGTGGAGTGAGTGAGGGGGCGAGTGGACGAGGACTTGAGAGTGAGCGTGCGTGAGTGAGAAGGGAAGGGATCAAAGTCTGCAGACCAAAATGGGGGGGCTTTGGACGCGTGGTCATGAATCAGAAAGGGTTACTTATCGCATTTATTTTAAGCTTAGCACGGCCTGGACAAGCGAGTGATTGAATATTGTTAATGACCAGCGACTGCGCAAACCCTGAGTCTACGAAGTGCAAGATGATCGAACGTTGCTAGTGATGGGGGTGATGAACATCCTTGAGTCTGGGGATAACCTCTGACCTGACAGCGGGCCACACAAGTTTTGAGTATGATATTTGGCATCTGACGACGAGCTTCACCAGTTTTGAGTTCAGTATTCTTTGCGACTTATACTCGTTGACCCTCGAGGTCACCAGCCACAATTGTTGATGTGGGTGGCCTAATTCTCTAGATTCATGCTACAAAACTCGGACCCTGGAGCTCCCAGCGTCCAGACGTCTGTAAGTGCACAACAACTTTAGGCGCCATACCCGGGTAGATTGAAAGTAAGAGCACTTGATAACTCTCTGGATAAAGCTAGGGGACTGTGGGAACGAAGGCTTGTTGAAGAATCTGAGGAGATGACGGGGGCGTCTAATTAAAGGGGGGGTCTCCTCAAATCGTTTTCCTGTAAACCTGTCGAAGCACATCAACCTGCCCCAACAACCCTAAGTGGAGACGAAGAATCTTTGTTGAACGCTCAGGATAATCAAATAAAATATGCTTGTGTTATTGAGGGAGGCGATTTAAGGACAGAGCCTAAGAAGCTGTGTTTGAAGGTAATGATGACATTTTGAGTATTGCTTGGAGTCAGACTGGATTGTGCATCAGGAAATTTGAAGGACGTGAATACTCAGCGTATGAGAAATTCGAGCTATTGGAACGTGAGCGCATACACGTGCGTGGAGAGAGAGAGTGAAAGAGCACAGGGACAAGAAGCATGCAGAGAAAGGAACTTGTAATCTGACTGGGGTATAATTGTTTTTCTTAAATTGAGTGGGTTGTCCTTCTTCTGTTTGTCGAAAAGGTAATGCTTCAGAGGCAAAACAGTCAATGCTCATGTTCAGGTCCAATCTACATCTAGCTCCGGCTCAAGAAAAGGGAAAGTAGTCATTGAACAAAATCGTTCGTTAATTTTATGATCTTATGTTGCTAGATTAAAGTGTTTCTGTGAGCAGGGATAAGAGGCGACACAAAACCCCGACACCCTATCGGTCGCCGAGGACCTCGGAAGCGGGCGCGACGAGTGACATGCGTCGTTGCCCTTGGCTTCGGCGAACGGTAGGTGACCCCTGATGTTGCTAGATTACAGTGTTTCTGTGAGCAGGGGTAACAGGCGACACAAAACCTCGACACCCTATCGGTCGCCGAGGACCTCGAAAGCGGGTGCGGCAAGTGACAGGCGTCGTTGCCCTTGGCTTCGGCGAACGGTAGGTGACCCCTCCCCGGGTTTCCTCACATCGTCGTCGTGCTAGCCTGTGCTCACGTCAAGAAACAAACATTAGGAAGGCAATCCGTTGGCAATCACTCATTTGAATCCACTTACCTGCCAGAGCCTACACCAGCCAGGTCCGCCGAGTGTTCTTTATATTCTTCTTTCTTATTCAAGAAGGGAATGAGAAGCCGACGTGCATACTCAGACATCGATCAAACTCATACATCAATTAAACTGGAGGGCTGTGTGGATTTACGGACAAGCATAGCAAGAGATCGACCAAGGGTTGCGCATCAAGCCATGTCACCAAGGAGGCTTACATCATCATAACCCAAACTCCCCTAGGTCACGCGCAGACATTCGTCGTCCGCGATTTCATCATACTACAATGAAACGAGGGTGAGGGGGAAAATCAAACCATTTACATGAAGGACACAAACAAGTGGTAGTACTGAACAGAAAGAGGATCGACATCACTCATCAGAACTACATAGGTGGGAGAAAGAAAAGAAGGACACCATTCCACGCATATTATAGGCTAAGAATCCAAAATGATGTGCAAGAAGATCGAAGCGGCAGTAGGAAGATCGACCAAGGTTGAAATCAAAATTTGCACAGAGGGTTAAGAAAAAGCATCATCCCACACACACATCTCTCTCTCTCTTTCTCTCTCTCCATGCTACATCACGTCCGATGCGGACAGTTCATCGCCTCGCACCAACACCGAGTCGTCACCCCACTTAGTCCGAGTACGCAAGCCAAGTTCGCCCATGCGCCACAGTCCGTCGTGGCCCGCACGTCAACCCCGCCTACCCGGCACCAGCTCGTTGGGTCGCCCGACCCACTTCTGCTCATCTTCTCACTTACTTGTAGCCGATCCTTTCTGACCACGCTAACTTTCAAATTCTGAGAGAGCAAACTAATCGCGCTTGCGAAATTTATAGTGTGCATGCTTACGCGATGAACTGGGGATTATGCCTAAGTGTGGGGAAGGGGAAGAGAAGGAAGTGCCTACGCCTGCATGGCCAAACCGTGTCGTGGGGGACACAACCACACTCCACGCATCGATCGGGTCATGCAGTAGCTCAGGCCAATTAAAGTGGAGAATGAGGTATGCACGACAGAGGGGAAGAAGGCGGGGAAACACGAGAGAATCAAGAAAGAGTACAATTACAATCGCACCCGCCAAAAATTACAGTTACATGTAGGATTAAGGGCGCGATACAGTCAGAGCCCAGTTCCCATTGCGGTGAGAGGTGCGCGAGCAAGAAGTATGGCGCAACAAAATTCCAGAACACCTAAATTCCTAGTCTAAATCTTATTTGCAAAAAGAAATTCTGAAGAGCTTAAACGAAACAATTTCAAGAGCCCGCTATCCGTTGCAAATTTGAAAACAACATTTCCGCGCGCTAATCGCGCTAAAATTCATATCTCCCACAACAGAACAAGAAAGAAGTTATGGCAACCGTTATGTATCACACTCACTAAGGTGCGGTCACTCAATCGTCGTCGAGGGACTTTCCCCGCTCTGGTCCCGAAAACAAAGAAAGAAAGAAGCGAGGATATCCATACAACTTGCCCGACCAACCCTCCATTTTTCACCCAACCAACCAGTTTTCAACCCCCGAAATCGCTTTGTGCAGAAAGTCATGCGATTGCAGAAAATAGTTCGTCACAACCCTTGATTACCAACAGATGTGTTTGACCATCCAGAGCGATTCTTTCAGGCATAAGGTTCCAGGTACTCCAAATGCTAGAGGGTGGTTTTGGTATATGTCCAGGAGGGATGCCATCCCTGTTAAATTGAACTCAGTCGGCAGACTGAACTTCTGTCAGTGGTTGCTATTCCCTTTGGGGCACAGGGAGCGTTTTTTTTTTTTTTTAACAGGGAGCGTTTTAGCTCCCCCCCATATGGTCACTTTTTACAAAATCGTGGATTTGTGGTTCTTGTGGTAGACGATTGAAGTGTTAGTAGGGTCTGGTTTTACCCTCTTTTCAGTTTTAATTAGAGAACTATATTCGAGCAAAGGGACACTGGACCCGATTTTCAGAAACCTCATTTGGGTAATGGCCCCAGTTTCACGAGATTATTTGTGGGGTTTACTAGCCCCAGTTCCTTCGTATTGAGTAATAAAACATACTGGTTCTTNCCCCAACAAAAAAAAAGAAAAACAAAAAATCAAAGATTTTTTCAGCCAACCGAGGCTGTCAGCATCAGTAGAATCGAGTCAGTTCCTTCTTATAAGACCTGATCCATTACAAGGGGAACAAGGAAAGAAGGAAAAAAAAAAACATATAGGCAACATCGGAAAGAAACCGAACAAGAAAGCAACAAAAAACATAATAAAACTTCATGTCCACTCTCCCAGCATATGCGCATCCCATAAACAAAGGAGAGGGGTTGCGGGGGGGAAGGAGAGGACAATCCCCATAAGGAAAGGGGGGAAAAAAGAAGAGAAAACTACGGCGCAGTCAGGGTTACAGTTTGTAATTGCATTCCGAACTGTGTTTTAGCAGTTTAGTAATGGCCTGAGTTTCAAATGCAGTTGAAACTCAGGCTGGCCTCTTTTAGCAGTTCAGTCAGACACGTGGTTTATCTTTTTCCCCCCTTTTTTTTTTTTCATTTTTTTTTACCCCCCACAGTCACATGGAGGGGCTATGACCGAGATGTCTCGGCCACACCTGAAAATAAAAATAAAAATAAAAATAGCATGTCGTTGTGTGGCAGGGCGACGACCGAAAGGCCATGCCTGAGAATAAATAAATAAATAAAAATAAATAAAAAGGAATGGGGGGGGGGGGGAAGAGGGGTTGTGCGTGACTGAACTGCTAGAAAAGGCCAGCCCGAGTTTCAACTAAATTTAAAACTTGGGCCCTGACTTTTTTCTTTTTTTTCTTTTTTTTTTCCCAACAAACACCCTCTCTAGTGCTAGTGGTGCTGGTAAGGGCAGACACCGCTAGTGCCAAGGGAGAAACTCCATCCATTGGTGGGGAGCATCACTTGCTGGAAAATGGGTCCAGCGTCCCATATACACCCATATACAGAATGAAAATAGAGGATACTAAACTGCTAGAACGCCTGAAAGAATTGCTCTGGGAGAGAAGGTTAACAACAATCGTATTTTTTATCACCACTTCAGGACACCCTTCACAACTTCAGGATGCAGTCTGCCTAAACAAGTGGTTTTCAGGGTCTTCGGACCTACTTCAGGGCACCCTTCACCACTTAAGGATGCATCCTGCCTAAACAGGTGGTTTTGAGGGTTTTCGGACATTTTACCACTTCAGGACCATTCAAGTCTGAAAATCATGAATGGTCCTGAAGTGGTAAAGCTCCGAAGACCCTAAAAACCACCTGTTTAGGCAGACTGCATCCTGAAGTGGTGAAGGGTGGTTTTCATGGTCTTCGGACCTTTCACCACTTTAAGACCATTCATGATTTTCAAACTACCAAAAACTCTCACTTGACCACTTCAGGACACCCTTCACCACTTCAGGATGCAACCTGCCTAAACAGATGGTTTTCAGTGTCTTCAAAACTTTCACCACTTCAGGACCATTCATGATTTTCAGACTGCCAAAAACTCCCACTTCAGAATTTTCATTCCTGAATTTTCAGCTACCCGATAACCGTTTGTGTACTCTGGATGGTCAAACGCATCTGTTGGTAATCAAAGGCTTCGTCTGAGAATCAGACATCCCTTCATATATGAAAAATTGGTTGTTACGCTGGTCCCATATCACTTTCATGATAATTGTTCTTGTGCACTTTGCAACATACAACCATTCCTGTTCCGATTGGATATTCCACTGTTGTGTCCCAGAAATAATCCAATCATCACTCCATTGGAAGGCAACTGCTAAAACGGAGGCAGCCGAAAGGAGAACCGCCCGGGCCGGAACGACGGATGCTCTAACGCGGGTTGAGACGCGAAATTGCGATGGCGCTTTCACGAGGGCACGACGGGTCAATATCGTGTATGGCGATGACGCTTCTTAGAGACTTCCATGGATGTGGAGACAGGAGAGGCGTGTGGTTTGAGGGACGTGTGGTTTGAGTAGCCGTGTGGGGGGCGGGGGGGGCACGTGGCATAGGGTTATGACAACGCTCTTTCTGTCCTCTGTGTTTAATTTCGGTCTCTCGCTTCTTCGGTTCTTTGCTGTCATGGGTCGTTGGATTTGGATTGAATTCTCTATGAAGCTGTGTTGACGGGCTTGACATGGTCATTCACAACGCAACTGCGTTCGGGGAGTAAAAAGGAGGCGGGGGCATCCCAATAATTTCTTCTGGTTGGTCCACTTTGTCGTAGGGCTATACTAGCACCGGCTGTGGGGAGGAGGAGTGACTTCTTCTATGGGAAGAGGCAGGGGCAGAGTTTGGTCTGGGCAGCAGTTGAGCAGCTGGACAAGGGGACTGCAGGAGAGGAGCGGTGTGTGATGGTCTGCAGTGATTGGTGATTTCAGGTGAAGTTCAAGGCGGCGTCACGTAGCGACGGAAGCTCTAAGTGCAACATTTTATCAGAATTAAACCCTAAGTACTACTTCGATAGATAATTTGATGGTTAGGGACGTCTCATTGGTGTTTTGGAAATTGAAACCTAGTATATTTCCTGATATTTTCTTGGATGGTGAATTGAATGTTGCCGATCTCAGAATCTGATGAATGATCTGTAAATCTGATTTTTGTTTGATTTTCAATTCGTAATTTCTTTTTTTTTCATAGATTGATGGTCGAAGTTTACAATTGACTATTTTGTTCTGTACTCATATAACCATCAAGATTAGTCTTCAGATTACAACATCTGGTAAATTTTCTGAAGTACTTTCTGTCTCAAATCCCCAAAGAACAATTCTAGTCGGGTATTCTAATTCGTAAAATTTTCAGACTTGCTAGCAGGAAATTCATAAGTACACTGATGTTGATCTTCAAAAAAACGATCGAGAGTCCTATTCGGACATTCTATTCGTAAATGCAAATAATACTTCATATAGGTTTTCTCAATTTCGTCGTAGATCGATTTTCTAATTTATCATGACTCGTGATGAATTCGGCCTAATCTAATGACCTTACTTACTTTGATGATTTTGCTTCTCTCATTGGAGACTGTTAGCAATCTTCTTAGGTTTGTCTGTTGCTGTCATAATCGAGGATCTGTTTTTTTTTTATTTCATAACGACGCTGGTCGGTGCTGGGGTGTTGCCTTGTAACCTGCGAAGTAGGAGCATAAGGCCTGATAGAGAGTTGTTGCTTGGAGGATGTCGATAGGAGTTGGGGTGAGTTGTGTTGCCGTGTAACTTAGCGGTGGGGGTGTGACGATGGGCAGACTCAGGCAGAGAGTATGATTGCGTTGGCGAGCCTGAGTAGGGTTGTTCTAGTAATATAGTCTCCTTGACTAGTGTTGTCACACGGGAAACCTCGGGGCCCAAGCCGGGGTAGGGGTTTCACCCCCGGACCCCCGCCGCGGGGCTACCCAACCTCCGCCCCTGCCAAAACACCCCCGCCCCTGCCCCAACCCC
>BFEA01000258.1:1884741-1895780 GCA_003427395.1 Chara braunii | reverse complement strand
TCTCTCTCTCTCTCTCTCTCTCTCTCTCTCTCTCTCTCTCTCTCTCTCTCTCTCTCTCTCTTCACAACATCCCGATGCGGGCAGTCCGTCGCCTCGCACCTACGCCGAGTTGTCACCCCGCTTAGCCCGAGCATGCTCGCCAGGTTCGCCCATGTGCCGCTGTCCGTCCCGGCCCCACGTCAACCCCGCACGCCCAACACCAGCTTGTCGGATCGCCCAACTCTCTACTCACCTGCCCACTCCTACTTGTTAGCCGATCCACTCGACCACGCTAACTTCAGAAGGTCTTAGAGAGCGAATTAATCACGATTGCGAGATTTATAGCATGCATGCTTTGCGCGAGATACTCGGGATCGTGTTTGGGTGGGAGGAAGAAGGAGGAAGTGCCTACGCCTGCATGGCCAGGCCGCGGCATGGGGGACGTAGCCATACTTCACACATCGATCCGGTCATGCAAGTGTTCAGGCCAACAAGACGGGGGAAAGGTATGCGCGCGCAAGGGCGCCACAAAAGATATCAAGAATGAGAGGATTACAGTTGCAATCGCGCCCGCCAAAACAAAAATTACAGTTACACACGAGATTAAGGCACAGAAAAGTCAGAACACAGTTCCTGACGTGGCCGAGCGTGCGCAAGCAGGAAGCACCGCGCAACAGAAATCGAGATGCGCCCAAATTCCTAGTCTAAATCCTAATTGCAAAAAAAAAATTCGAAAGAAGCAAATTCGGAGAGCCCACGGGGGCTCGACATCAGTTGAAAATTCAAAAAGATTTCCCCGCGCGACAATCGTGCAAATTCGGAGAGCCCACGGAGAGCCCACGGAGAGCCCACGGGGTCTGCAAAATCCTGGGCGGGCCGTAACGGGTCTCCCTGATCTACCTTTGTCCAATCTTGAAAAACCAACCGATAATCTCTCCAATGGTCGATCCCCGGCCCACCTTACCTCCGCCACCCATCCCCCCCTTTCCCCTCCCAACCAGTCTTTGCCAAAGCGGGAGATGATTCGGTGAATATCTCCCCGGGTATGCATTTGGTCGAGTTGTCTTTTGTCGCCCTCCACTGGGCCATGAGTTCGTGCTGTACTAATAGCCGTAAGTGTTCCGTGGCCTCTCCATCCTCCACCCTTCTTCCTTCCACCTCTAGGGTGCATCTCCTCCACCATATGACCCATAGGACAGCGTGTCTTCCTAGGTGAAACATATTTTCCTCAAAAGTGTTCCCTTGGCTCTGGGGGTAGTACCCCAGGAGTATGGTCCTCCAGTCCCAGGGCCACAACGCTGCCGGGACAATGTGCCGCCAAATCCTATCCCAGCTTCTCCACAGTAAGACAGCCGCTGGGCACTGGAGGAAGATGTGTTTTATTGTCTCAGCGCGCTTCCGCCCGGGGTAGCACTGGAAACATCTGTGGCACCACGGTAATGCTCGTCCCTGCTGTTCTAGGCGTGTGTGCTCTATTAGCCAATCATTGGTGGGCAGGCATCGATGTTCTATTTGCCACTGCAGGGCAGAGATTTTGGCCGGTCTCTTTCCATAGTGAGCGATCAACTATTTCCCCGTGCGACAATCGTGCCAAAATGCCCATTCCCACAGCAAAACAAGAAAGAAGCTATGGAAACCGTTTATTCGTCACGCTCGCTGAGGCGCGATCAACAATCAACCGTCGTGGGACCAAACCAGCCTTCAGGGGCATCCATGCAATCCGTTAGGCCATTCCGACTCAGCCAATTTCACCCCCCGATATAGCCTTGCACAGAAACCTGCGCGGTTGCAGAAAACAGTTCGTCACAGGGTGAGTTGCTTTGCCCTGTGACCTATACTGGGGGTGAGAGGCTTGGTAGAGCTTGGTAGGGAATAAGACAGTGTCTGAGGACTTCGAGGGTGTTAGGACCTTCTGGCGCTTTAGAGTGTTTGAAGACAATTGCTGGGATTTTCGCTGGTGGATAGTCTCCCAAATTTACCTCAAATAACGTTGATTTTGGTAAAAAAAGAGAATGTTTTAGGATTCTGGGGACGTCTAGCAACTCGCTTTAGGCTGTTTGATACTGATACATTCATGGATCGGCGGTTGTTCGATGCCAGAACGACGATGGCCGGTGCTGGGGTGTTGCCCTGTAACCTGCTGATTGCAGGAGCGTGAGGCCTGGTAGAGAGATCTGGAGATGCTTTCGGGTGGGCATTCCAAGGGACAACCAAGGGTAGCTGTTGGGATGACCCTGGCCGGAGCTGGGGCGAGTCGTGTTGCTCTGTAACGTAGCTGGGTGGGGGTGTGAGGCCTGGGAGAGCTCGACAGGGAATAAGACTGTTGGACAGTTTTAGAGAGTGTTGTTTGGGAGTCTAGGGGTTCTGAGCATTCGAAAAGAGGTCACTAGTCTCATTCATAGTCTTTTAACCTCTCCTTTAATTCTCTTGAATTTCGTCAATAGTTCTCAGATTGATTCTCAGCTGGGCCTGGTTCCCAGCACGTGTTGCTCCCCACGAATAGACAGGAGCATTTGTCCTAAAAAAAAAAAAAAAAAAAAAAAAAAACCCTGCTAAAACGCAGTTTGAAATGCAATTACAAACTGCTTCCGTGACTGCGCATTGTTACCTCAAAAAAAAACAAAAAAAACACAGGAAAGGACAATCCCCACATTATCCCTTTACAAACCACCCCATATCTATGCCTGCTTCGCAGAACCCTTGGCCGTATCGTGCATTCAAGGTGTTGATGGCTCACAGATTTCTGCAATTCGCATTGAGTATTGCATTTCGCTGCGCTCATCGTTGTGAGGGCCAAGATATTTGTTTGCCGGGAGTTATCAAAGGGACGCTGGACCCCGTTTCCAGCAGGTGCTGCTCCCCACCAATAAATTGGAGCCATCAACCCTGAAAAAGAGAAAAAAGAAAAAAGAAAAAAGGCCGCAAACCCAGTTGTGTCAGTGGCCACTTCATCCAGGGCCTTCTAGGCCCTGGCCCTCTTCACTTGCCGCAGGAGAACTTTCAGCCGATAGATCGAACTGCTGAAAATTCTCCTGTGGCGAGTGAAGAGGACCAGGCCCTAGAAGTCCCTTGAAAAAAGGCGAAGAGGACCAGTCTGTAGTACTGGGTGAAGCTGGCTCTGGTTGGCCAGATTCACCAGGTACTGCAGGGTGACCATTTGAAATAATAAAAGGCCTGTCCTGACCCCTTGTGCCGGGGCCACAACCAAGATGTCTCGGCCACAACCAAGATGTCTCACCCACGCCCACGTGGCCTTTGACTAAAGTGCTTATAGGAACTTGCTGTGTGTCTGACACGGTCACCTGAGTTCTTGCCGTAACTAAAACTCAGGCTGCGACTGAACTGCAGACCAACTTTCATTTGCAAAACTCCGAAGTCAAATTTTGATCCGGCTGTAGTTACCTCGAAAACGAATCGGCGTGGCACTTCTTTTTTTCGTTTTGGTGGCGCAGCCAGCTAAACAGATCCTTCAGGCCGAGCCCCAAAAGACGTGGTGCGTATTCGTTTGCATTGGAACAAACTAGTTTGGTTTGAGAAGATTCAGCCGAATATCTATGAGAATTCTCCAGAACTGTATTACTAAGTATTGCTCCCCACCAATAGATTGGACCCAACTGCCAGAGATCACTGATGGGGGATGCTTGTATCACCTGCACTAGTGGGCTCGGCGGAGTGTTTTAAAAAAAAAGAAATAGTCTACTCTTCAGCTGATGATATCAAGGGCGACCGATTAAGTAATCAATGCCAAAAAGAAAAAAGAAAAGGGGGAAGCTACGTGGGAGTAACAAAAATGAGTTATAATTGCGCTATGGGCCAAGATACAATTTCAAATTGCAGTTCGGGCAATGTATAAAATCCAGCTTTCTGGCCAGGTAGGGTGCCCGAAGTGCAATTGGAAACTGTATCTTGCCCCATAGTGCAATTATAACTCGTTTTTGTGATACAGGGTCTTTTTTTTTTTTTTTTGAATAACAAACATCAGTCACGGGGGCCGACTCTTGGAGGTGATAAGAAGAGCAGCCCCCAAGAGTGGGCCCCCTGCTTGCCGATACAGTATTTTGTAGCAGTCAGGAAATCTGTCCCTTGCGCACAGTATCTATGGTTCTTGTTGCGCTATCAGGGAGAGGTAGGGGTTGGCGTTGTACTCATTCATGTTCTGGCTTTCTCCTTTTACCGGTGGAGGCATACGGGGCTGCTGGTCCGCAGAATTGAACAGGGCTCCTTCAGAAAGAAAGAACCTTTCAATCTTGCAAACTTGCAATCCTTCCCTTTCATATCTCCTTTCCTGTACCCTATGACCCACGCCGCCCAAGAGAAACCAGTTCTTTTTTTATGTGACCAAATGTCAACATGCAGATCAATAGTCTCTGTATTCAAAGGGGCAGGTCAGGACACAAAGTGGCAGCCCCAACTCTGAAAACAGAGGGCAGCAGCTCCAACACCCATTTCTGCATGCCAAACCATCTGGTTTGGGTATGTTATCGCCACATCACATTGTCCTCTATCTCTAGCATTTTGTCTATTTTTGTGCCTTCAAACCTAGAAGCAACCACCCATGCAAGTGGGACTGTTTCTTTCTTTTCTTTCTTTCTTTTTTGAACAAAAAACCATAGTCTGCTCACTAGGGGTGGTGATGTGAGCAGCCTCCCCTAGTATGGCCGTTGGTTGCTCGTTTGATTGGTGGGGAGCAGCACCTGCTCGGAAGCGGGCCCAGCGTCCCTTTACAAAATATTGACGATGGGAATTTATCCAGCCCGCCACCATGGATTACCCCAGGTAAGTGGGGGATTGACTGTGCGGGTGGGGAAGTGAATTCCAGGGTGCCTCTTCAGCCCTGCTAGTGGGCGCCTGATTCCATCCTTTTTTCAGTAGCACCCCCTGTCCATGTATACTGTAGCTCTTGGCTGGTTGATGATTCTGAGAAAGGATTGGGGGGGATTGGAGATCCTGAAGAACATAAGGCTGACTCAATCCCCACTCCATCAACCCTAAACCCTTGACTAAGCCCTTGGCCCTGACTTTTCCCCGTGAGCCCTTGCAGACCCTGAAGATCATGAGACTGTCTTAAGCCCCAATGCGTCAACCCATCCTTTAACCCCTGACCAATGATCCCTTGACCCTGGGTCTCCTTTAACCTTACTCTAGACCCCACCTGCTTTTGTCCACCCGACCCAGGGAGTCCAGACAGTGCCTCACTCCCCATACCAAGACCATTCCACTATTGATAAGGTGGGGGGGGGGGGGACTCAGGGAATTCTGCCAGCGGGGGAATCCAGATGGATGAATCTATCGTCGTCCAATATTGAAAGGAGGGCTGGTGATCCCGGTGCAGTCTTCCCAGATCTTCCCCTGATTCCCCTGATTCCCCATTCCACGCCACTTCACCTTGCCAGCCCACATGTGGTTAACTATAGGTGTTATCTTCGGCAAATTTTGCACCGAAATTGTCATATTGTGCTGATTTTTTGCTCTTTTTCTTGTTTTTCTTTTTGTGTGATATATATGTGCTTTAGGGCACGTCATGTGTCCAGTTTTGACATGTTTGGATCAATAATGAAAAAGTTGATAGTTCGTTGAATTCGTCAGACACTTCATTTTAACTTGGATGGTGTTTTTGTGCTAAGGTCCCCATTTCTTTTTTTTTTATGTTTGCACTATGGGCCCATATTGTTTGTTTTTGAAAATTTCGATGAATTTTGCACCGAAATTGTTGGCGAAAATGATGAATATTTTGCCCCCTGTTAACCATCTCTCAACTAACATAAAGAACTACAGACCCATCACTCTTCTCACAATATTGTATAGACTGTTGGCCAAAGCCTTCGCAAATCAGATGATTCCAATCATGGTTGATATTATACACCCAACACAGACTAGTTTTATCAATCGTAGGCATATTCAAGATAATATCATTCTAATTAATGAGATGATTAAGCTTTCTCGTCAGTCTCAAAAAAATGCTGCATTCGTATTTATAAATTAAAAAAAAACTTATGATCGTGTAGATTGAAGATTCTTGGATGAATACCTTAGTGAACTTAATTTTTGTCCTTGAATACGAAAGTGAGTTCATATTCTTCACTCCAGCGCAACTACCAGGATTCATGTTGATGGTCTCCTTTCACCCGAAATCAGACTCCAAGGGTCGGTTAGGCAAGACAATCTTTTGACTCTTTTTTTTTTTCTCATCATTCTGGAGGCCTTAGCGACCAATCTTTGTAAAAACCACAACCTCAAGCGATTGGGAATAGCAGGGATACCTAAGGAAGCAATACCTGTTTATTCCATGTTTGCAGATAACCTCACTATTATGATGGAGGCTTCAGAGACAAAAATGAAAGTAATTATAGTATTAACTCTAGTGTCAGATATGGTTGTCAATTGGGGGAGCAAAACACAAGGGTGGTTGATTCACTCAAATGAGATTCACCCTCTTGAACAACCTAGACTCCATTGGGTTCCTTTGAAGACTCCACTCATAGTACTTGGAGTGACACTCACAGCTAAAGGCAAACCTACAACTAACGACGAATGAATAGCTAGGTCGACTCTTGAAAAAGTGAATCAATGGAAGAACCAGCACACATCACTTATTGAAAGAAACCTTGTAATAAATAATGTTGTGCTAGCTTCAATATGGTACAAATTAGTGCTCTGGTCCATTGGTAAAATACATATGAAAATTCTTCAGAAACAAATTTCAGCATTTCTGTGGAGAGGCAATCATGAGCAAAGGAAAATCACCTATAAAGTAGTTAGACTCTTACTGATTCAATCTAAATCCACAGGAGGTTTGAGGGTGTTGGACCCCACTCTTCAATCACAAGCTCTTGTGTTGCAATAAATACAAAAATTAATCTTGTGCACAGATAACCGATGGTTGCCTTTGGTATTGGAACAGATTAGGAGGCTGACCCTCACATCATCAGAGGAAATACATCCTCTAGCTTGGTTGGACAATAGATTTTGGACCATACCTAGAGCCCAGGCACAGTTCAGTGAACGAGGGGTAAAGAGGGTGGCGAGAAGAAATTTGATGATAGATAAATTTTGGATCATACTTATGAAAATATGGCGTTGACTTTCATTACCCAACAAAATGTTTCCCTCATGTTATGAAGAAGTGTTGCGTCAACCTCTGTTAAGTAACCGCTGGATCACAGATCCTAATGGGTGTGTTTTCAATAGCTCAATCTCACTGTGGTCCATATGGGTGAAAAAGGGGTATTGAGAATCAAAGATCTTTGGAATTCAGAAACCAAAAATTGGAAAGAGGTTGAGAAATTGAGATTGCCCCTACGCTATGCTCACTGACTGTTACTCAATTTGGAACAAATTATCATCTCAACCCCGTCAGCTTGGGTACGATCCTTGAGGGAAGGACAAAAATTTGAAGAAGCGGACTGAGTAATGGGATTTGATGGTCATAATAGACAGTTGAGGGTGGGACAAATTGTTCATCTTCTGCCACAAGGACCTCTAGTGATTATCCACAAGATGAATAGGGATAATTTTTTGTCATCATGTCCTTTGGACACAATGATTTTTTTCCCCTTCTCTCACATCTATCGCATTAAACTTGAAGTGTTGTTCATTTCAGCAATCAAGGGTTGGAAAGCCTTTCATCCAGAGATGTCTATCCCAGAGTTACCTTTGGATCCGGAGGAATGAGTGTGGCAACCCATCAAGAAAGGGAAACCATGATCGCTACAATCCCTATCAGTGAAAGCAACCTATGGACTGCTTAAACCGAAGGTTGATATCATGGTACTTGTTCAGGAGAGGTGGGCGAGGCATTTAAACATTGACATAAATATGATAAAACACATTAAACTTTTCAAGAATATTAGACAAAACTCAACTACATTCTCCTCTTTGCAATGCCCACCAATGGATGAAGCTTTTTCATCAAAAAAAAAAAAAAACGTAAAAAAGATTATTCATCGATGTCTGCCCACTAATGATTGGATTGTGGATCACTTCACACTGGAGCAACAACGATTACAACTTCCTTGGTGTAAAACTTGTCTACCTGCATTTTCAAGTAGAAAATTGTATGAAACAGTAGAGCATATTTTCCTGCAATGTCGAGGAGTTGTGCTAATCTGAAGATGCTGAGATTGTGTCTGGAAGGGACTTACAGGGGTATACAAGCCTTGGGACTGGAGGACTATCCTTTTTGGGCATTGGGATCCTCTTTTCTTCACACCCACTAATTTTCAATCTAACCTCTTTGATATTGGACGCAAAGCTATCCTATGGTCTTTGTGGTATAAACGTTGTGTCCGTGAGAGAAAAGAGGTGACCCTAGAGGGTGTTGAATGAGTAGATTACATAGTACAATTTGTCCAAACAGAAATCAGAGCCAATTGGATAACTACTAAGAAGAACTTGAACAAGTTCAAAAAAAGAAAAACATAAATCAAACAATTTAGAATTTCACAAAAGACTGGATGGGGGAGCCAATAGAGCGGTCCTTGGGGGAGGTGCACTGGCCAGGGGCGGAAGAGTCACAGGGTCCTCTCAAGAGGAACTTCCAACTGGTCTTTCGAAATTGGTTTACACTTCCGCCTAGGGCTGTTCTCAGGGACCTTGTTTTTTTTTCCCAGATCCATTTCCCCCCTCAAAGCTAGCTTTGGTAAAATTACAATGGTTTGACCAGGGAGGAAACTGATTGGTTTTTTTTTTTTTTTTTTTTTTTTTAAAAACAACCCGAGTGGATGCTAGGGGTGCTGATATCAGCAGACACCACTAGCGTTCTCGGGGAAGGCTCCATCCATTGGTGGGGAGCAACACCTGCTGGAAAGCGGGTCCAGCGTCTCTGAACAATATAACTGTTTATTGATCAGACATGCACATGTGGTGACAGTCAGCTGCAGGACTCACCCAAAAAGAACAGGAATAAGAAAATAAGGAAGTGAAACTATCAAATTGGCTGAGATGCTTGCCTGCCTGACAGCCTACGTTAGACCTTCATTAAATGGTAGTGGACACAAGACTTATGTCAGCTGATGAGGGAGTTGGAGGCAGACAAGTAGCGACTTGCTTCTCGCCAACCCCCTCATCAGGCGACTCTTCCTATTCCTGAATTGAAGTCATTATACTATCACTTAAATGTTGCCCCCCCAGCCCCGTTGGCGGGTTGGCTTGCCTTTCCTCTGCTCCCACTCTTTGGAGCTTGGTATAATGACACGTGATTCCTGTTGGTTTTAAGTTCTGCTTTTCTACCTGACCAGGGTTTTTTTTAGCAGACTTTGCCTTTCGTGGATCTTAACGTGAAGTCTGTCAGGTGCTAATGATGAGACACAGGCGATGGGCTGTCTCTTATACACATCTAGATGTGTATAAGAGACAGGTTCGGATATGACTATCCTCTAGATGATGTGATTGTTCTTGGTGGTTGTGGTAAAACTCTTTTAGGCTTTTGGGACTCCTTCCAATTTACTTGAGGTGATTTTTTATATCGTTTTATTCATGGACCTGCGGTTGTTGGATGCCAGAACGACGCTGGCCGATGTTGGCGTGTTGACCCTATAACTTGTTAACAGTAGGAGCTTGAGGCCTGGTAGAGAGATATGGGAATGCCTACGGGGGGCATTTTACGGGATAATCAAGGGTTCTTGTCGACGACGATGCTGGCCGGAGCTGGGGTTGTGACGCCCAACCTCACGCTTGGCGCGACTTCCTGTTCGGAGTGTGAGTGAGCTTGGAAGTGCAAAAAGGGGGTGTGCCAAAGATTTTAGGAAAGTGGGGGTGGAGTCCCAGGTCGGAACTGAGATCTCCTGTGGCAAGTTTCAGGGGTAGGGATGCAAAAGGGTAGGCACAGGTTGAAGTCTGAGTGTGGAGCTACCGCCTCCGTTGGTTCTGTCGCCTGGGTTGGACTCGTACTTGGTGCACCGGCGGAACGTTATGACTATCACGTTTTCCGACCACTTGCTGGCGTCGTATGTTATTGGTCTCATAATCTAACGCAGCTGACCTTAGCTGGATGTTGTGCGCTCGTCGTTCTTCCTCCGATCGGGTTCGCCGGATGAAGTCAAAGGCTCGGTACTTAAGGTCTTGCAAGCACTCTGAACACGGAGGCTGGGGTCAATATGGAGCGATGACACGCCAAGGGATGATGGTCAGCGAATGGAAGGACAATACGCAGTGATAGGGAGGGAAGTCAGTTTCCAGAATAATTATTCCCGGTTCCACGACAAGGTGGCAAGTGTATGAGCTGGGGAATTCAGGGTGGTGGAGAATGCGCTCGCGAGCTCGGTCGATGTCCCACTTGCAGATACGTTTGTTTCGCATCGAGTATGAGAATTTAGGAAGTTCTCTCCTCGGTCGTGCAGACAAACACACGTGTTCCCAATATTCCTGGAATTCCGGATCCCTCAGACACTCGCAATCCGCAATTCAAAAAGGATCTCATTATTCATGTTGTGGGTGAGGAAGAAGCCCCATCATTCGGGAGGTTAGTCGAGTTCGGGTTTTGCAGGCGTGCTCGTAGGCAACGATCATTTTGATGGGGCTTACACGTGCGTGCGCAAAGCCTGCCCTCGGTTGGGTAGGAAAGAAAAACCAGCGAGGCACGTGATGGGTCGTTTTCGCAGAGATGGTCATCTACCATGCCTACCTATTCCATACACAGAAAGAATCATGCCTATCTATTATTCATGCAGGTAGCCTACGCACAACCAGAAAGGATAGAGGATCATGCAGCAACTCTTGTGGTCAGTCATCCGAGAGATTCCACACAAGCCCCGATTGCCAGCAATCAATCCAACAAAAAATGCAAATTCAAAAAGACAGAAAGTGGGGGAAGACAACCATACATCAATCTCCGAGAAGAAATAGAGGAAAAATCTGAGATACCGATTCCGAAAAGGATAAGGGCGTCTGGCCCCGGATATCAAAAACTGCTCAGAAGGATAGAAGAAGGGTCAAAATTATTCGGCGGGATAGAAGAGAACACCACCACAACACATCCCGTCTCTCTTTTTTTTTTTTTCTCTCTCTCTCTCTCTCTCTCTCTCTCTCTCTCTCTCTCTCTCTCTCTCTCTCTCTCTCTCTCT
>BFEA01000258.1:1855263-1874216 GCA_003427395.1 Chara braunii | reverse complement strand
AAAAAAAAAGAGAGAGAGAGAGAGAGAGAGAGAGAGAGAGAGAGAGAGAGAGAGAGAGAGCATCTCGTCGTGTGGCTGGGGCACGACAACATGCTGGACTGGACTGCAGTTGCAAACTCCGCCTTGCGACTTTTCTGCATGTCAAAAGTTTCAACCACATTTGAAACTTAGGACCCTACTGGACTCCAAAAAGGAAGTTTGAAATGCATTTACAAACTGCTGTCGTGACTGCGCCCTAGTTACCCCTAAAATATTATGTTGTTGCAGAGTTCAAAGAAGCATAAAGTCGTAGTCATGAAGGGAATTGTGAGAACTTTTATCCCTATGTTGTGTACAAGAATGCCTTTCCTTATCTTCTCCGCATTTTCTTCAGATTTTTTTATTTTTTTTAAGGTTTCAACAAATGACCAGGCCACAGCAAAAATGTGCATAAACACCAAGAACCAAACAAAAAAAAGCAGGACAGCAAACGTGGGCTCATAATGTGTCAAGGTGGGAGAGAAGATCATCAACATTTCAGAAACATACTTAACCGGCCAGTTAAGGAATGGCTCTCCCAGAGTTTGCCATAATCGCCAGTTGCCAACACCTCAAGTGAGCTGGCACCCGCATCATCCAGTTCATCGGGGGATTCCTGCTGTCTTACCTGTCGCTGGCCTCTGGCCCCTTCCTAGTCTACTGGCTCCTGCCGGGGTGTCCAGACAAGGACATGCAGGAACATGAAGAGAAGGGTGCGATGGTTGTGACCACCGCAACACCGACCACCACCCATTTTGGGTCCCTCTCTATTTTTTTTTCCTTTTTTTTTTTTTTTTTTTTTTTTTTTTTTTTTTTTTTTTTTTTTTTTTTTTTTTACGAAGGCCCTTATGCAAGGCCTCTCCCAGTGATGGTAAGAGAACCACCGGAATTGACAGCCAAGCAACTGTCCCACCTGCGAAGAGCGGCTGCTTCTTACCTTTGGAAAAATGAGGGGGGAAATGGCAAATGCCTGCATAGAGTCGCCTGGCAGTATGTGGCCCAACCAAGAGCCAAGGGGGGACTGGGGATTATCGATCCGGCCGACGAGATAGATGCTTTGTTGCTTAAGTTCATAATAAGAATGCTGGATGGTCCCCCCTGGCATACATCCAACTTAGTAACTTGGTTTACAAATGTCAGCTGGCCTATTCCATCCTTGCCAAGAACTAGGAGGGACGCATCGCCACCAAACCAAGCGAAATAGGATTTGCAGGCGGACCCGTTGTGGGCTTCCATGCTTTGATTGTGGAGAACCAAGGGCCCTACGCAGACCGCGATCCCACTGAGATGGCATGAAGTGTGGAAACAACCGCTGTTCGGGAACCCACAAGTGTTGGACGAAGTGGGGAATGTATTCGGCCTGAACCAAAATTCCACATGGGTGGCCTGGGTGAAAAGGGGATGTTACACAGTCGGGGACCTCTGGGACCCTGTAACAGGCAACTGGAAAACCCTGGAGAAAGTAAAAAAGCAACTCGAAAACATTAGAAACCTGGAAAAAAAAAAGCCCAAGTGATTGACGCCATTCCCATAGGATGGACACTAGCCCTGAAAACAGGCCCGACGCTTAAGGAGGGGGACTGGGTGGTCCAATTTCGCTCCCTTTCCCTACCGACGGTTGTGTACAGAGTCTCACAAATCTCTCCAAACACGGCCAAGCTAGAGGCATTTGAAATGGAACTATCGGGGGCAAGATGGTACGAACTTACTAAAAGAGAGGAAAGGGACTGTGAGACGCCACCTTACCAACTCATCAGGGTGAGGGTGTTGGAAAACAAACAGCAGCAAAAATGGGCATATGAACCCAACACCCCCATCAGGAGGCTGCCTTTCGACCCTGCAGAGTGGGAATGGCAGACGGGAAAACAGGTCCCCATAAGGGAGTACACAGTCAAGGAAGGATATAGAGCCACACGAGTCACTCCCCAAACAACAGAAGTAGTAAAAAATAGATGGGAAAGGGACTCCCCGCTCACTCGACAGGATCTCAGTAACCTTTCATGGTCTCGTTACTCTAAGATCATGCCGACGGCCCACTTTGCAGTGGCAGATTCTCCACAGATGCCTCCCCACCCCGGACTGGATCACCTCCCGCACAAGCCTGGAGCAGCACGGCATCCTCTCCCCGATCTGCTCCTGTTGTGGGAAGTCCTCACCGCCTGTGAGAGCAACGCTAGAGCATTGCTTATTGGCCTGTCCGATAGTGGTTCAACTGTGGAGTTGGTGGGACTCTATGGCATCATCTGGTAGGCCAGCATCTGCCCTGGAGCCTTCCCCTCATACTGCTAGGCAAACAAACTTCTCAATCCTGACAATGGGATGCCTTCGCAACCAACCTCTTCTCGTATATGAGACTTACGCTACTGCTGCTGGCCTGGAGAATGCGCTGCTCCCACGAAAGAGACAAGTGTTTCTTCGGCTACCTGCAAACGAGGGAGGTGGCAATTGCAACAATCACCAACCATCCTCAAGTCACTTGGAAGCAACTTGAAAAGGACCTCTCTGACGCAAACGATCAGAATGAGAGGCAACAGTGTAAAGGTATCTTTGAGTCCATATGGCTTGATAAAAACAGTTGGCTACACTGGATAACCAAGACAACCTCATTTAGGCGAGTAGGGTTGTGTTGTCGGGATTGCGACAAGAAGTGAAAAGGTTTGGGCGCCTAACGCACGCGCGCCGATTTTTTAGGCCCTTGCGCGTGTCCACGTCATAGGTTGACGTGGCATCACGCCAGGAACAAGTTTGCTGATTAGGCCAGAAACATTTCGCTTTTGTGCCTATCACTTCATGTGCCCCGCGTTGACACTCCATAGCCATCGTGTATGAAATCACGACAAACGGTTCATCACATGTTGATTTTGACCTGGTTAGCATGTATGGAGTAGGCGGAGAAGGCCTCTGGAAAAGGGAAGTGCGGACGTTCAACATCAGCGATTATCAACGACAAAGTGTGATAGTCATTAAGTCGGCGCCTCAAAGTGTGATAATCAGAAAGTCGAAGCTCTCAAGTCGCTATGCGAGTCATAGCGGAACACTGGATCAGTCTTCATCGGTTTCAGGTTCCTAAAATAACATCAATTCTACCATCGTCATTGTCACTGTCATCTTCTCGTAACTGTCGGAAAACCTAGCCACAAGTGCATTAGGTAATCACGTAGATTAGGTTCCCCACATTACCATCATTAGAATATCAGTTCTCTTCTTCCTCCATCTGTCTCTTATTTCTATTCGCACCATCATTTCGCCACATCGTAGGTCGACTTGACTATGACAATACAATAGAGTACAGGGCAACATTTTTACCACATCTCATATTCTTCTATATCTCATGCACACGTGGCAGAAAGAATTGAGAATTGAAAGACTGGGAGGGGTTAGATAGGCTAAGGATACAGAGTCCAAGAGTCTGATTACTCGAAGGTCACCTGACAACGGAAAGGCACTCGGAGGATTGGTTAGCAGTGCAGGCTACACCGTAAGTGGTATGAAGAAGACGACCTTCAAAATTCAAGACTATCTTGCTTTGGTATGTGCCTCCTATCCCAGTCATCGCACCTCCTATAACCTCTCCCCCCTCATACCCTTTGAATTCCCCTACACCCTTGGAATCCAAGCCATAATAATAAATCACAAATCTGCTCACGTGTCCAATCACAATTCGGGTATTATTATAGTGCCTCGTGGAACACTAGTGGATCATTTGCTGGTTAGGATCGTTCTGCTTTTACAAGTCTCATCCCCTCAACCTCCAGTACGCTGGCCCTCACTCTCAACACTACAATGACGACCCTGTCCTCTACAATGGAGGACTGCCAGGTTTCCTGACAAGGAAAGGGAGAAATCCCCTTTCATCATAGGGGACCATCCTGAATTCCCAGTCACCTAATCTAGCACTGCTCACACAAGGAAAGGATGCAATTACTCAATCTGGTCATCAAACGCAATACGCAGATATCACATTTGTCCCTGCCTCTTTCCTCACCTCTTCAGATTTTCCGGCTCTGCAATCAGACACTAATAGATCAGAACAGTCTTCGCCCATAATAAAGGGTAAGGTAACCATTAATGTTGAAGTTCGGGATTTGATCATGCACGAAAGAAATGAAGTGAACGAAGTCAACGATGACGAAATACTGACAGACGATGCGAGGATGCAAGAAGCATCACACCCCTCTCAACAGGTACAGTCGAGTAATACAGCAGAGAAGTCAATACCCGAAGCAGCTCATCAACCCTTATGGGCGCATAAGGTGAGAGAGTCTCTGCAGGATAAAACACTGACCATCCAAAGGCCGTCAATAGACCCAGTGGGAGGAACTCCAGTAGAGGAACTGAAAGTCCCTCTCAGGAATTTGTCTTCTTCTAGGGCTTATTTTCTGTCTCTGTTCCTCCTCCCATCAGAACAATTAGTAATAGACCAGGGGGCGAAAAACGCTGATGAAAGCATATTCGCTGGATAAATTACCTCAGAGAGATCTGGTTTACACCAAACATGCATATAATTGGATCTGTTATGACGATGCAGCATATCGATCGGTCAATGATAAGATTAAATTTATTTGCAAAAGATTGGAATCGCCGAGGGAGGGTCCGGATGGGGTCACTTAATTTTTTTTAATTCAGCCTATTATGCCGACGGTGTTCACAATTTTGAGCCTGTTCGACAAGGATAAGGTAAGAATGGATGCATGGAAAAAATTATTTTGGGATCGTTCCGAAGTTAGAATTTATCCCTGGTTGTCTAAGAAAGTTGGTCCAGAAGAATTGAGGGAACAGAGGATGAAGGAATATTACTGGGTCGAGTTAAGGCACATCCCAATTGAAATTCAGGCTGCATTCATTCACGATTTCGGCCAGCAATGTCGAATAGTGGATTTCATTAACTCACTGCCCTCCTATGTAGCCAAGAGGGACGATTACCTGATGCTAGCCTTAGATCTTCCAAAGGATCAAGTTTTCTTGCTCGATAATGTTGTCCCGTTTAAAATGGGTGAACGAGTTTATCAGATTCATACCGCTCACAAGTTCAGGCCATGGTGTTTTAAATGCAAGGCCTACGGACATCTCCACATGGACTACACCTGTTCCCATCACCCCCTGCATGTCGTTCATCCAGATCTGAGACTCAAAAAAGACTCACAAAGACCCAACAAATGGGTCCCAGTGGTCGCAGGGCATGAAGGATGGAACTATAGAGAGGATGTGAATCCTGCAGGACGGCAAGTGGGCTGGGTGTGGGAAGGGAGGAGTGATTTCCACAAAACTCCCCGTCCCTCTGCGGATTGGCTACCTCCTCAATAGTCGCCTATGCAGACACACGGTCATTCAAATAAGCAAGGAGCATCCTCAAAGGCACCAAACGGACGCTCAAGAAAGACTGGGAATGGGGAACAAATCAATCAGAACATGGGAGGAGGGAACAACCAGCAAATGAAGTTTGAAAGAATAGACAAGGGGGGAGAGAGGGGCAATCTTCAGAAACAGAAGTCCCCCCCATCCTCCCTTGCATCATCTGGGACGGGACTCTCACTGGGTTCCAAAGCGATGGATTACATCCCCAAGAATAGCACAAGCTCGGAATGGCGGGAGGTGAAAAGGAAAGGAACTGTTCAGCAGAATGAGGATGGAATCACAACCAGTCATGATAGCACTGACAATGCCCAGGTTGCTTCACCCTCTCAGAGTATAGACTCTGAGAACAACAAGGGAAAGAACACCAAGAAGAAAGATAATGAGAAGGAAATGAACCCAGGAAAAAAAACGCCTAATTTAGAGACTGGCAAAGTTCCAATGGATTTAGGCCCCTTCAAGGATGCCTTCGTTCCTGAACCAATGGAAATCGAAATCCTTCATGCTTGTGTTCCTCCCCCTTCGCTGAATCCTGTCGCAGACAACATGTCTTCGGTAACAATGAAGCTCAATTCAATTGTCTATAAAATTGTTGATTGGCTTTTATATTATTTGAAAGATAAGCACCCTGCTCTGCCTACTCATCATTGGACTCAAATTTTCAATGAATTAATAGTGCTACTGGAAAATAGTGAAAGTTTAACCTCCTTTTTGAAACAAGGGCTCACTAGGGGTATAATGAGGGAAGATATCAGTGTCAAATTGCTCTCAATCGTTTCCTCTAGATTCAAGGTCACACGCCTGGGGGGAACTCAACTGCTGCCCAACGTACACAATCGATTTCTGCCTTTGGTTTCATTAGAAGATGAATCACAACAAGAGATACAGAGATGAAATATATGGCTATGTTCTCAAAAAGGAAAGTCAGCAAAGGAACAGATGGTTCCAGAACAGAATGAGCTTCAAATGGTAGAGCAGTTGGAATTGAGTCCTTACTCGATGATTCCTTCCAATAATAGTCAAAATGTTCAAACTTCTGGGGAAAACACATCTGTAGGTTCCATTCAGCTCATCGATTCAGGCTCCCCCCACCTGCGGGTGATGGAACCATATAACATGGGAGTGGATCCTGGAAATGCTAAACAATTGTAACTGCAGACTCTGCATAGTACATCGGGGAACGGTGCCCTGACTTGCTTCAGAGAAATGATTTCTGATCTCACGGGGGGAAAAAAAAATTTGCTCATTAATCATCAGCACCATTCCGCTGTCCATGGTAAACACAGTCAAGGGTTAATAGAGTGGGACCCGGGGTCTGAGATCCCACACTCAGTCCTGTCATCGGCCAGTTTCCAAATTGATCACATCCCACAACCCCCCCTCATAAAGCAGGGATAACTCTCAGTAGCCAATACCGACTTCGGATCCGAGTTGTCTACATCGGCCGTGAACACATCGGCGGTGAACTCAGATTCATCT
Source organism: Chara braunii (assembly GCA_003427395.1). NCBI lineage: Eukaryota > Viridiplantae > Streptophyta > Charophyceae > Charales > Characeae > Chara > Chara braunii. The sequence continues at coordinate 1,867,367 of BFEA01000258.1, read as the reverse complement.
GATCATCCCTTCCCCCCCTTGATCAATTGGGGGAAAAATATTATAAATGTTTTTGCGAAAAACGAAAAAAAAAAAAAACTCTAATAATGAAACTGTCCAGGCCTCTGCTACGTGTACTCAACCATCACAACCAGACAACAGAGGCTACAGTAGAGAGGAGACCCGAGAAAGCAGGAACCATGAAATAGTGCTATATGACTCTTCCCTGATGAAAAAGACTCATATGGTGCCTCTAGTGGAAAAACAGAGCTCACAAGTAGTTGATCTCACAGAAGATCTCCCAGATAATCATCATCAGAGATCCAATGACTCGCATCCTCCTCCTCTACCACTATCTTCTCTCGAATATGAACTTACTTCTACTAAGAGGGAGAGGCTGAAACACCGCCTGGCAAAAGGTCAGGGAGGGTTATTTCCTGCAAAGACTGGGATTGTCCTTTTATCAGTCAGGCGAAAAGATGATATATGGGAAGTGAGATTATTTGTACCCTAGGAAGCAACCTATGGCGAAGTAACCATCCTGGGAACCACATCCCCCTTCCTGTCACTCTCCACTGAGGCTGGTAGATTAGCAGGGGAGCCTCTTATCAGACACGAAATACTTAGATTTATCAAAAATTTCCTCCCCCTGGAAGTACAACATCCTTGATCATAACGGGAGGAGAACAACATTTGGCAGAATGGGATGTGTTTTTCAGATATAAGACCGGTAAGCAGACCAATCTGAAATGGCTTAGTCAGGACCTCCTCATGGAACTACAACTGATGAAGGTCAAAGCGAGTAGCTTCTGGTCTGAAACAGATGTAGGAACATTACTGGTACGTCTCCTGAGCCATCCGGTTTTGGCACCAGGGGGCCTGCTGGACTTGGGCTAGTGGCTAGACCTTGGCAATATCACAAATAACTAATCTATTAACTAATCTTTAGTATATTTCCGGTTAGGTAGCATTTTTTTTTTTTTTAATGGATAAGTATCATTTAATTGACGCCCTATATAATAGCGATAGAACATGGAAATTTACTAAAAGGCAAGTTGACTTAGATCTGAGATCACTCAATGTTAACGGTCTGGCCTCTACAAAGTTTGAAAAGAAGCAAGCAATCTACGATCAGCTTAAAGGAATAGAAGGAAAGGAATGTCCCGACGTTATCTATATTCAGGAAACCCATCTAATGGACACGGCCACCCATAATCATTACCACAAACAGATATGGCCCCATACAGCTTTCCGGGCTCACGCGCCTCGTCCAGGGAGTGATGGAGTGGCAATATGGATCCCGCCAGGATCCAAAGTAGATCCCGTCTACTGGGAGGTCGATAAGGAAGAATGGAGATGGAAATACATACTTGCAATATTAGACCTTGAGATCGTTATTGTCTTGTGTGTGTATGGGTCAAATGAAGCAGGTAATCGACAACGCTTTTTCGGGTCTCTCATCCCCAAACTCCCTATTGGTATCTCAGTGATTACTGTTGGGGACTTTAATGCTGCCCCGGATCGCTCATTGAATCGATGGCGTATTCCAAATCCATATCCGGACTACCTAGCAGCTGATGAAGCAATAATGGTTAATCTCACCCAATCTTTTAGCCTCTTTGACTCGTTTAGAAGACTTAACCCCACACTTCGCACCTGTTCATGTTTTAGAAAAAATCCGTCTAAAACAGCTTCTAAGTTACGGATTGATCTGATCCTCTTATCGGAAGGTCTAGAAGGAGTTGTACAAACAGCTGAATTTTTTTTCAGAAACCCTCTACCAGGACCGGACCATGCTATGTGCGCAGTCCTCCTGTCGTTCTAAAAAAAAAACAGGCCAAGGTAAAGGCTACTACAAGCTAAATACATCCCTTCTAAAGATAGAAAGATTCAAAACTTACCTCAAGGATGTTTGGAATTTCTGGCGTCAACAGAAGACCCTCATCTATGATAATATAATGTGGTTCAAAAACGGTCTAGTTTTCTTAGGCCGTAAATGTAATGAATATTCGAAGTTTTTAGCAGTGGAACGTCATTCCAATGAATCAAGACTCTACCAACGTATTCATGAGTTGCAATCACAGGAAAACAACTCAAACAATGATGAAAATGAATATCCATTGCTCAAGAAATTCAGGAATTAGAGGATCGTCTCTTATCCCTCATGGAATACCAATGGCAGGGAGCCCGGATCCGGGGAAAGCTTCGTCAGGCGGTTATTGAGGGTGGAATGGATGCAAGGTTTTTTGCTATGGCTCGAGCATGGACAGGGAGAACGGTAATTGAAGCCCTTGCACACCCTCAACGACAAAATGAACAATTAGCAACATCTACGGCGGAGTGTATCAAAATTGCAAGAGATTTTTTTAAATCCCTCTTCCTTTCAGAGACGGCAACTACCCCGGTCAATCAACGAATCAAGGACATTGACGATTTCCTTAAACCATTGAAAAAGTCGCTATCTGAGACTCAAAGAAACACGCTCGAAAGCCCGCTAACAAAAGAAGAGAAATGGACTGCCCTGATGCTCATGGAAGAAGAAAAAAACCCTGGCATTGATGGATTACCTAAGGAATTCTTGAAATCTCTCTGAGATTTTATAGCTCAAGATCTAATGGATTTCTATCAGGAAGTTTGGACTTCAGGTCGATTAGGAGAGATAGTGGGGCAAGGGGTCCTAACGCTGCTGTATAAAAAGGGGGACAAATGTAATATTCGAAATTATCGCTCTATCACCCTCCTCTCAGTCGTGTATAAACTCATCTAAAAAACCCTCAATTATTCGCCTTAATAAATATATAGCAGATATAATCCACCCCGCGCAAACAGGTTTTATCCAAGGAAGGAATATTCATGATAATATCCACCTCATTAAAGAGTTAGTCAAACTCTCTCACCAATCCAAACATAATGTTGTCTTCATCTTTATTGATTTTGAGAAAGTTTATGACCATGTGGATTAACTCTTCCTGGAGAAATGGCTAGATAAGTTTAACTTCGGCCCGAACTTCATGAGGTGTGTTAAAATCTTACATGGGGATGCATCAACGAGAGTCATGGTCAATGGAAATGTGGCTCCTCCCATAATGCTACAAAGATCAGTTAGGCAAAGTGATCCTATTGCCCCGCTCCTCTTTGTAAGCATCATAAGAGCCTTGGCAGCCCACATCTGCCATCACAAAGACATCAAGCGCATTAAAATTACATCCATACTAGAGGACGCCATACCAGTATGTTCCCTCTTTGCTGATGACCTATCTCTCATGGTTGACGCCTCACATGAAAACCTTGAGGCAATACAACGGATTACGAACGAATTTTGTAAACTATCTGACATGAGGGAAAACTGGGGAAACAAAACCCTAGGTTGGTGGATTCACTATCAAGGAGTTAGGCCACCAGAGAGACCAATGATCAAATGGTTCCCTATTGATTCCCAAGTGAGGGTTCTTGGGATTTCTCTTTCCGCCCTCGACAAACCAGCATCCAATAGTGAAGGGATTCTGAAACATGCACTCTAAAAACTTGAATTATGGAAAGATAAACATACCTCGTTGCTAAAAAGAACACTAACAATTAACAATGTTGTCCTCACATCTATGTGATATAAATCTGTTGTTTGGGCGCTTGATAAAGTATCCATCATAGTTTTGCAGAGGCAATTGGTAACATTTCTTTGGCGAGGTAATCACGAGTCCAAAAATGTTCTCAGCAGAGTGGCATGACAATCAATAATTCAACCTAAATCCATAGGTGGTTTGGGCATAATTGATTCCACCACCCAAGTGAAGACTCTTTCAATCCAATGGATAAAGCGCCTTCTTTTCAATCCCCACACACCGTGGAGTATTCTAGCTTGTGAGCAGATCAGACGCCTTGCCCCTCCCACCCTAGATGAGGTTGACCCCCTAATGTGGTTGGAGAATCGCACTTGGCCGCTCCCAAGGGCGTCCCCATCAAAGTCCCCAAACCTAGAGCTATCTGATCGTCAACCAGCTAGAGGTGACTTATCCCGGGATCCCTTCTGGATTGACTTGCTTAAAACTTGGAGAAAACTTCCCATCCCAGACAAAGTAACACCGAAAAAATGGGAAGAAGTTTATCAACAACCTTTATTCAACAATACTCTAATCAGAGATTCTCATGGTTGTACCCTAAACTGCATAGACTCTCCTTAGAAAGGTTGGATTAAAAGAGGAGTCACGCGCATTACGAATATCTGGAATAAGGAGACCCAAGATTGGATCGGCCTCCCGAACCTCAATGACTTGTTAAGATACTGCCACCACCAAAAAAAAACATTGGAACAAATAATAGATATTGTCCCTTTGGATTGGGTTAGGATCCTAAGAAAATGACCTACCCTTACTCCAAACGATTGGGTCTCCATACATGATCAGCCAGGAATGGTAGGGAAGATTAGTGAAGTGCGCTCCACTGGTGATGTGTTAATGACAGTTTATGATTTAGAGGAAGATGGATTACTCAGATCTACTCCACATCAGAGCACGGGACTAATCTAAAATGACGGATTATTCAGGATTAGAATCTTAATGATCAAGGATAGGTGGTTGGCTTTCAAACCAGACACACCCATATCTCATTTCCCACTAGATCCAGTTAGTTGATCTTGGTCATCTACGGTATACCCAGGACGTTCCCACACTCAGGGTTCTTCACACGCTGTCGGTAAAAACCACATACAGGATGTTGCGTCCTATGATAAATATAAAGGACAAAATTGAAGAGCGATGGATGAGACACCTGAATGTAAGAAAAGAGGATTTGCAGTCAGTTGAATGATTCCATTCAATCAAGTCTAAGCCGGCAAAAGTGGCATCCCTACAATGGCAGATCACTCACCGATGCTTACCAACCAATGACTGGATCATTGACAAAACGACACTTGAACAAAGAGGAATAGCCCTTCCCTGGTGCAAATTCTGCAGATCTGCCTTCACGTCCAAATTGATCTCGGAAACCATAGAACATATATTTCTACAATGCCCAGGGTCGGTTTGGCTATGGCGTTGGTGGGACAGGATTTGGAATCAGATTGAAACCTGTCTACCATGGCCATGGAGTTGGAAGGCTCTCCTCTTGGAAACCTGGACTCCATCATGTGAAGATAGCTTCACAACTAACTTATTCACGATCGGAAGAAGGGCTGTCATATGGGTCATATGGCCTCGCAGGTGTACATTTGAAATGGAAGATGCCCGGCTTGATGGGCCTGAGTTCACGGATACCATCAAGCAACAAGTCCAACTAGAGATTAACTCTAGATGGGATTCAGTTAAAGAAAAACTTAAATTCTTAACAACAGAAAAAGATATCAAACAACATATAAGAACATTCAATCAAAACTGGCTTGGAGGGGACCAAGGTGGTAAAATAGGACAGGTTAAATGGAATGGAGTGTGCGATACTGCTCACGATGAGCTCCCAAGGAAGTACCACTTACACTTCAATGACTGGAGCAACATTGATCCCTCCATCCCCCTCAGCCCTCTATCTGAATTTCCTGATCCTTTCCCTCCATCCAAGCTGGCTTTAGTCCCTTGTTCATTGTTTGTGCTTGAGTGATCAACTGTATCACAGTATTATGATGGTCTGTGGAATCCAGTCCCATCTCTTGATAAGTAATTCTGGCATGTTAGTACTGCTACGTGTAATTGCATATCTGGCGCCCGGGTAGGGTGAAGAGGCGCAACAATTTCTAGCATTCCCAGATCTGAAGGGTCGTTGGACCCACTTCTCAACATCAGCCTTGTTGACTGTTCATTATTGATGATGTAAGGGATGCTGGACCCTGTTTCCAGCAGGTGCAGCTCCCCACCAATGGAACGGAGACATCTACCCAGAAAAAAAAAAACAAAAAAAAACAAGACAACCTCATTTGGCGTAGGTGGGTGGCGGAGGAACCGACATGGGAGCGACTCCCTCGCTCTCATTTCAGGGTCCCCTACCGAGAGCGAAATTTTGTCCTGGCAACCCCCCAACACCCGCCCTCTACCTCCATCCATGACCCCCCCGTAGTCCCCCCGCCCCCCACGCCATCCTTCCCCCGTCCCTCCTGAAACCACGGCACTATCCCTCCTCTCTCTCTCTCTTTCTTTTTTTTTCTTTTTTTTTTTTTKAAAAACAACCCAAGGGAATGCTAGGGGAGCTGGTAGGAGCAGACTCCTCTAGCATGCTCGGGGAGGCTCCATCTATTGGTGGGGAGCAACACCTGCTGGAAAACGGGTCCAGCGTCCCAGAAGCATGAAAAATCCATATTTCATATAAAGCATGCCAGGTGTCCACCCTACTGTAACCATGAAAAATCAATGCACTGACACGTAAGCACACAGTATTTAGCCTAACAGCTACTTGAGCCAAACCCCATCCATCCAACCATCTGGGATGTTCTGAGTAAAGAATAACAGCGACTGAACACCCGGAAGATACAGGGATGCATGAAAGGACTGCCTGTGCAAGAGGGACTGGGGAGAAATCAAGGATTACAGGGGTTAAGGAGGGTAGACAGCAAGGGGACAGCAGGAACAAACAAAATGCAGTATAAGAGGGCAGACAGGCATGGGAAGGGGATAAGAGATAGAGTGACACAGAATAGATGGGGTTATGGCACTACTGGGGTTCAGAGGGTAGAGGGTTTATCAGATATGAGGGCATAACAGAAACCATTCACAGGCCTAACTCAGTGTGGCAACTGACAGGAAAATCTCACGAGAATAAATTGACACCGGGTGTCTAGCCTGTGAACAATGGAGTAGAAGGCTCACAAGTACGAGTAGCACAGCATCTCTGTTTCAAGGTTTCCAAAATGTATGATGGGACGCTGGACCCGCTTTCCAGCAAGTGCTGCTCCCCACTAATAGATGAAGCCATCCAAAACGGGGTCTGCTAATGGGGGATGCTCCTATCACCTCCATTAGCATGATCTGAGAAAGGGCGATGTTTAAAAAAATAAAAAATAAAAAAAAATGGAATTGAGGCTTTGCCTGGTGGGCCGCTCCATCTATTGGTGGGGAGCATCACCTGCTGGAAACCGGGTCCAGCGTCCCAATATACACCTTTTTTTTTTTGTCCCATTGTATATGAATATAGGAAGTACTCAGAATGCAAGAAATGCTAACCTATGTCAGCTCCGAATTTCAGATGTTGCTGCCAGCATTGACTACCCCAGAAGGTTGGGGGGTTAACTGAGCAGCGGATAGTAATTATGACAAGTGGTTCTGTAGGCAAGTGGGGTCCTCCCCGGGGGGCTCCAGAGAGGAACTCCATTGTAAGCATGTGTAGGTGTGGGGATGCACGATTAGGCATTTTCAGGACAGAATTTCCACTACGGAAAGGGCATGCGTTGGGAAGGGGTCTGGGAAATCGGGGGAATGGCATAGTGAGAACTCACTACGAGGGCTCTCCATATTTGTCCAGTCTTTAAAGACTAGGCAGTAATCTCTCATTTCCTCCAAATCCCGCTGTCCATCTCCCATCCCCACTCCATTCCACCTTGGCAATCCACCCTTCTCTCTCCCCTCCTACCCAGTCTGTGCAAAATGTTGTGATCACTCTCTCCTAGCATCACCAACTTGTCTAAAAAGAACTAGTTGTGATTTCGTATCCTACCATCTTTGCTGAATCTGTTCTGTAATCTCTGATCTCACCTTTTCCAGGGCCAGGGTTTTGGGTCCCTTCTCAATGAGAATCTCTTTGAAATTCTCGGTTTCCACCTCTTCTCTTTCTGAGGCGCTCAGCAATCAAGAAGGCAAGCTCCAATGACTGCGAAGCATTCAACCGAGGATCACAATGTGTGTGGTAGCGGAAGTTTAGGTCGTTCACTGTGACCTCCTTTGATCCCCCGATGCACTCAGTCACATTCTGACCTGTCATCTCCAGATGAACACCTCCAGGATGACTCCCCTCCTGTTCATGGACATCAAAAAATGCGCCCAACTCCGCTCGTATCGCATCAAATGGTCGTGTCTTCAGTCCATTGGGAGCCTTGATGGTGTTACCGTGCATGGGGTCACAAACCCAAGCAACAACTATCCCCTCTTTCCTCAGAGTCCGGATCAGTGAAGGAAACTTGTTGCGCAAGGTCTCCGCACCCATGCGAACAATCACAGTGAGGCGGCCTGGCTTGTTTGTCGGATTCAGAATCTTGCAAAGCTGCACCAGTTCTTGTGGATCCATTTTGTCACTCACCTTCACACCAAGGGGGTTGCCGACACCCCTAAGGAATTCAATATGTGCACCCTCCAGCTGACGGGTGCGCTCACCAACCCATACCATGTGAGCAGAGCAGTCATACCACCTCCCCGTTGTACTGTCTAGACGTGTCAGCGATTGCTCGTAGGGGAGCAAGAGGGCCTCATGGGAGGTGTAGAAGTCTGTTGTCTTCATGACAGGGTGGTCCCCATCTATGCCGCACGCAGCCATGAAGGCAAGGGCCTCATCCACATGCTGTGCTAACTCACGGTACCTATCTCCTTGCGCATTCTGAGTCATGAAGTCCAGATTCCACATCGAGACACGCTCCATAGCGGCATAGCCTCCAAGAGCAAATGCCCGCAAAAGATTGAGTGTTGCAGCAGACTGGTTGTAGGATTGAATCATCCTGTTCGGATCAGGAATCCGAGCTTTCTCGTCAACGACGTCAGAATTGATGTTGTCACCCCTGTAGATAGGAATCTGCTTGCCATTAACATTCTCATAAGGCACGGTGCGAGGCTTTGCAAATTGCCCTGCCATGCGTCCCACCTTGATAACCGGCATGCTGCCGCCGAACATAAGCACGACGCTCATCTGAAGCAAGACGCGAAACGTGTCCCGTATATTGTCTGCGCGGAACTCACGAAAACTCTCAGCGCAATCACCTCCCTGCAAGAGGAACGCTTTTCCCAATGCCGCCTGTGCCAGCTTCTCTTCCAAACTCCTCGCCTCTCCTGCGAACACCAGTGGCGGGAGACTTTCGAGCGCCCGCAGTGCCTCATCGAGCTGTTCTTGATCCGGGTACTCGGGCTGCTGGGCAGCCTCCTTCTCCTTCCAGCTGTCGGGCGACCAGTCGTCCGCCGGCAAGACAACGCGCTCGGACAGGGTGGTTGCCGCTTCCCCCTCGCCAGATCCAGAGGTGAGAGTCTCTGCCGCCTGCGCGCAACAAACGCCCCCTGCATGACGGCTCCTCCCCTTCTCGCCATCCCGCGCAGCACGCTGGCGCTTTCCCCTTAGCTCGCCGACGCCGCCGATGGTATGGAGTCCTGCCCACTGCCCTCTCGAGGACCCCAGACTTTGACAAGACGCTCCCCTTGCCCTGGGGTTAGACAGGACGATGGGATCTTCCTGTCTGTCGCACGATGGCTGCTGCATATTTGACTGGAGGGAGACAAACACTCCGCGCAGCGCCGCCGCCGCCTTGCATGCGGCGATCGCCATGGCTTTCCGCTTCCCCTCCTCTGCTTCACCTCGCCCTTCAGGAAGTGGGCACGAAGCTGCCGATTGGTAAAAAACAACCGGAGGTGCAGAAGAGCCGGGAGAGACAGATGGCGATGGCGCGGAGCGCAAACGGCCGCAAGAGCGATAGACAGCCGCGCCGTAACAGTTTGCAACACGGGCCGCAGGATACCTTCTTAATTTTCAGGGGGGGGCTTTTCTAATTATTATTTTAATTTTCAGGGTGCTTTTCATGGTCTTGAATAACGAAGCTCCCACATAGCCGGTATCGCCCACCTGCAGGTCGGGAGCAGCCCCCGCATGTTCTCTGCTACGGGGTTCCCCGTATGCCTACAATTAGGAGTAGCGTGGTAGGTAGGTAGTGTGAGGTGAAATTGAGAGAAAAAAAAACAAAAAAAAACGAAGTTGTCAGCAATCATAGGTAGAGTGGACAGCAAATAAACCCAACAGGGAACAAAAAAACAAAACAAAACAAAAAAAAAGGGCAAAAGAAAAGACCAAAGGAGCCTCAATAAGGTATGGGCCGAAAAGGGGGGGGTTCCTGCTGAGCCTCTTTTTGCTGTCACGGACTCCCCCCGCCCTCCAAGCTTTAGCAAAATGCCAACGTTTTTTTGGGGGTTGATACAAGCAACCCCCACGGAAGTGGTTTGCTGGTGGCAAATGCCAGCGCGGTTTAACCACTTGTGAGCATTTTTTAAGGGCTTCATGTAAATTAGTCTATAGGGTTTTCTAGGGGCCACGGCAATGTACCAGTGTATAGGTGATCTGGAGTTTGTCTGAGGATTGAAGCAAAGTCAGTCTATAGGGGTTTTGGGGGCCTACTCCGGGTACTAGCGCATTCTACATAAGAGCCACTACAATGCACCATCCCCTGATGAGAAGGAACTGGTGACTCAGCTTAAATGCATCACGCTTCTTCATCCGACAGGCTTTCTTTTGTTTCTTTATTTTTAGGAAAATCAAAGTTTGTGCACGTACAAGGTGGGTTTGAGGTTTCTTTTTTTCTTTTTTTTTTTTTTTCTTTTTTTTTTTTTTTTTTTTTTTTTTTTTTTTTTTTTTTTTTTTTTTTTTTTTTTTTTTTTTGCATTTTCACCAAAACACAAGGTCCTTTCATGCCTAAGCTTGCTTGTGAAAGAAGCTATCATGGTAGATGCCTGTTCATCACGACCTTGCCTTTCCATTTACTCCTGGACAGTTATGCCAAACTAGGTATATACATGCCCCTTGGGCATCGAGGCGGCACACAGACTCTCAGTCCTTCCCCTACATTGGGGGTGGCGGGAAGCAGTCCCGTCTCGTGACATCCCGCTGCTGGAATACAAGCCTAGCGTTGGATATAGAGCTCAAACTAGCTCCTGTGCAACATCACTGGGGGTTAGGAGTAGGTGGATAGCGGAGAGTCACGAAAGAACAGGTCAGGTGAGCGCCATCTCTTCGGTCTCACTGAGAATTTTGTGGAGAGAATTGAGGAAGGTGCCCTCAGCCAAGTTTGGTAGCCTGTGATAAGCTCAGATCCGTACCGCGCGGCTTGCCGTATCCCTGGGAAAAAATCCCGCGGAAGCCCCGAAGTATAGACGCGGATAGAAAGGGGTTTTTCTTTCTTTTTGCTTTTGTTTTCTTTTTGAAATGGCTTTTTCATTTTGTTTGGTTAATAACTCCCGCGGGCGAATAGCGGCCGCGGTATGAAAACCAAGAAACGGGTGCGGTTGGGACTTTTTGAATTTTTGCGCGCGCGCCCAAGCTCCGATTTCTTCGCGCGTCTCGCATCCCCGTTTCTTGCTTTGCATCCTCGCGCCATCTTCCCTTCTTGCTGCGCGCGTTTTCCCCATGCAGGACTCTTCGTCTTCCCCTATGCCCAGCTTGATCCTTACCCCGTCTTCCTCCGCGAAGTGATTGGCTGCGTAGTTGGGATGCTCGGATCAATGTGGAAAGCGGGAAACCGCGCACCACTTGGAGGAACACCCCAATCACGTAGCCATGCAATCCCGCGGGTCGAACCCTCTAACTCCCCACCGCTCTCTCTCCTGTCCTGCTCATCTACACCCTACGCTGCCCGCACCTCGCGCTGTTAACCCGCCGCCTCCCGCGCTATAAATTTGCGCAACCCTCTCCTCTCCTCCTCTTTGATCTCGGCTGCAATGCTGCGCGAGCTATGCACGAGAGTCCGCGGCGCCGAACAGGCTCGAYGAGCCCAAGKACGGGCGGASTGACGACGTGGGGTGGACCCCGCGGTAGYCTYGGGGCGAAGCAGTCGGAGGGACTGAGCAGTGGTGGGGATTGGACGCCGGCCGCGGCAGGGCCTTGTGGCTATGGTGGTCGGTGGTCTTGGGAAGTTTTGAAGGCTGCGCCTGGGGGCAGCAGTTAATTGAAATTTTAGTGTACAAGAAGGACTCGCTTTTATCTTCATTGCTGCTTTGTCTATGCATGTCGTGGGTGTGAAGCCCCGAGTGATGGGAGCTGGTTATGCGCATGAGTGACGTCGAAGGTCCATGGATGATTAGATGTCCTGTCAAGGGTTGTTGATTGCATGCATGTATGTGTGTATGTACTCGTCCGGGCGGGGATGGGGAAACTGAACTGGGGGACCGTCTGCTTGAGAGTATGAGTGTGTTGATCCGGTTGTTCCCCTCCCCTCCGCGGCCTTTTCTGCGCTCTTGCGCGGTCTTGGTGTA
>BFEA01000258.1:1830889-1843857 GCA_003427395.1 Chara braunii | reverse complement strand
CCTTTTCGATCGCCTTCCTTTTGAACTAACAGTCATCGCCTTTAGAGCCTCTCGTCCCCGTACCGGTGACGTCAACCGCCTGCGTCCGCGCGGACGGTCGACGCCCCCGCCAAGGGGAGAAAGCTTAGATTTCGTCATCCTCCCCCTACGCACCCATTTTTGAGAGAGAAGCGTTGCGACGATTGTTGTATGGATTCGGTGTTGGTTCGGATGACAGGGAACGCGGGATCTTGCCCGTGTTCATCACGTAACTCCGATCGTCTCATTTCGCTACCGACCTTCCCCATCACAGATGACGACAACGTCAACTGCGATGCGGACGTACGGCGTGCGCTGAGGCGGACGGAGCAAGTGTGTTCGCAAGACCCGCCTCGGGCTTGTGAGATAAGGGGGAACGGGTTTGTGTTGATTGATCGCTTTGATTCCCTGACTCTAATATGATTGCCTTATACAGGTTTAACTGTGTTGCCTTGGTCGGCCGCTCACGCCGCATGGCGACCGCAGTTTGATTGTCGCTGGTGTCTCGTGTTCGTGGCGACGACTGGTCTTGGGTTACGAGGGAGCGACACGTTTCCCCGAGCTTTCCGGTAGTGCGGGGGCGATGCCCGCGCAATTTCGAATTCAGATGCCGGCGAGTCCTCCCGCCGCTTTACCCTCCCGGAAACTTTCGCACGGGCTCTATGAGTCTGACGCCAAGGCTTGAAGGCCTCGAACCAACTACCTCTACAGCGAAAGACCCGAGGGTTCGGCCACTTCGTGAGGCCGATGACGTGGCCTGAAGGCTTCGAACCCACCACCTATCCCCGGAACCCATGACGGTCAGAGTTTTTGCCGTCTGCCGCCATGGCGTCCTCCCCTTGATGCCTATTCCCGTCCCGATGCACGACGACAATTCATTTTCACAGAAACCCTTCTGATTTGATCGTTTCAGAGTAATCCGACCCCCGTGGGACTTCGCGACGACAGTTCGACTCCGAGAAAAACCTCGGCCAAGAAACGAGAGCCTCCCGTTCCGTCCGGGAGACTCAACCCTTACGGCCAAAAATCCTCGGCCACGCCCCTCCTAGAACTCTGATCGGCGACCCCGTACGGGAAGCAGCGAGGGGGCGTGAGGTGCGTATCACAAGCCTGTTGTGGCTCCAGACTCACCGAGCGATACCCACGACTAAACGACTTTCTAAGAACGGAATGGGAGTAGAGACTCAGTGTTGTAGATGCAAGAAGAAGGAGGAGTCTGCAACCCACTTATGGTGGGAATGCATCGAATCCAAAAGAATCTGGCTGTGGTGGGAGAGGCTTTGGAACAGACATTTGGAGGTAGAGGTTAAGTGGGATGAGAGGCTGGTCATTGAGGGGATAATGGTAAATTCCAAAGAACTGGGTAAGGGGTGGAGTTATGTAGTCTGTTCCTGTAGGGAGGCTTTAATGTTTACTATCTGAACCCTAAGGAACGACAGACTCTTCAGAAACAAGTTTTATTCAGACATTGCTATCATGGATATGGTTCTCTCCAATATCAAAAGGTTGATTTGGACTGATTGGAGGCGCATGAACAGAGCTGCTCAAAAAAGGAATGCGAGAGCTGAGTTCTTCAGGTCATGGGGAGTCAGTGTCAAACTGTTAAAGACGAAAGCAAGTGGGATCATAATTGAACCGTGGTTGATGGGCCCCCACCCACCTTGAACTGAGTAGCCCCCTTGTCAGTTGCTCAGCTCCTTGGTCCCGACTCTCTCTGTGATTCTGTTTTAACTTGTTTGAACCTGATTGGATTTGGCCCAGGAGGTCACTAAAGGCTGGGACATTATAAGTATACTTGGCGCCCTGGAAACGGGGTGAAGAGGCCCATAGGTAGTGCCTCTTGATAGTATTTTGTTTCGGAATTAGATCCCAACAAGAATGGAACTACCTGAGTGTTTAAAGTTGGGACGCTGGACCCGGTTTCCAGCAGATAGATTGAGATAAATAGAGCAGTTAGTTTTGATTACTGAGCTGGGCTCGGAAGTGAAACTGGTTGAGGCTGCCAGGATAACTCCGGGTTGAATTGTGAGGTCCCCGGCCTCGTCCCAAAAGTTATAATGACTTTGAGCACTAAAAAAAAAAAAAAAAAAAAAAAAAAAAACCTAGGAAATCCGGACATATCCTTTTCTTGTCTTTTTTTTTTTTTTTTTTTAACCAACCTGTGGTGATGCTAGGGGTGCTGATACGACTAGACATCACTCGCACTCCCGGGGAGGCTCCATCTATTGGTGGGGAGCAGCACCCGCTGGAAAGAGGGTCCAGCCTCCCTGAACATTGAAGTTGTTTGCTTGAGTAGATACCTGATTGTAATGGCCTGTAACTGCAGGGCCCACCTACAGAGCAACAAAGCTAGCAGGTAGAATTACACAGCTGACTAAGTTGATTGCCTACATAAAAGCAAGAGATAAGTCACCCCATATTCCTAGTCCGTCCACTATGGTCCATCACTTGGGGGCTACCCATCTCACCGAATTACGAACCCCACGGTGAGCTGCACCTGCTGGACAACAGGTCTAGCGTCCGAGGAACATACAAATTGAGGAGAAACCTAAGCGTGAGAAAGAAGGAGCTTGGGCAGCATTGATTGCCCTGTTGCCAGGCAATTGACAACCCAACCCATAATTCGTGGGGAGCAACACGCGCTGGGAACCGGGCCCAGCGTCCCATGTAGGATATACAAATGATTTGAAATACCAGGGCCATTACCTGGCTTCGGCTAAGAACAATCTAAAAACTATGAAAAAAGTTCAGGAAGATTTCAGAAAAACATGGCTAATTGTTGACCTATTGCTAGGCTACTCAAGCAGCAGTTACCACAAAAGTCCTTCGAATGCTCAGAACCCCTGGACTCCCCGACAAAACACTCTAAAATTCTCTAACACTGTCTAATTCCCTGCCGAGTTCTCCCAGGCCTCATGCCCCCACCCTGCTAGGTTACAGGGCAACACGACTCACCCCAGCTCCGGCCAGCATCGTCCCGACAGCAACCCTTGGTTTTCCCTTGGAATGCCCGGCCCAAGGATCCCCAGATCTCTCTACCAGGCCTCACGTTGTCAGGACAAATACCCTGACAAGGGTATTTGCCTGGGATTTTAAACATCAGACGTTGTCCGACTCTTTCATTGAGTTGAAGGACTTGATGAGACCGGCGGTTGCCAAGAGTTTATTCAGACCTGACCTATGGCCGAGGAACTAAAACTTTTAGAACCCTAGTCCGGACGCCTGCGACATCTGAGAGTAACGAATGTGAATGGCAATGCTTCACTTTTTTTCAAAGGCGCAGAAGCGTGCGGACATGGGAATGTTAAAGCTATACCTATTTTACCTAAAATAATGTCCCGTGTCTTAGCAACCGCGCGATTCAAGGCCCAAGTAGGCTAAAAAGAGGGATGCGCTGGGTATAGCGCCGCGGCGCAGGGGAAATAGGAAGAAGGGTTTTTATTTCCTGGGCCGCGGGGGTTGACATCGAGCCAGGGGGTTAACAGGCCAATGCCGAGGTCATGCGGCCAACCGACGGGGCAGGGCCTGCCAGCAAAGCCTATTAGGCTTCAGGCAGGCAGAATCTGCATAGCCTCAAGCAGGTAGGGCCTACAAGGCCACAGGCAGGAGGAATGGTCTGGGCCAAACTCTTCTTATAAAAGAGCTGCTCCTATCACTGTTGTGATAGGAGCTAGCCCAGTAGGTTACGGTGGCAGATTTTCGCCCAACAGATACCGGAATCAAGCTCGGTCGCACACATCCTACTGGACAGCTCCTTTTGGAGCAGCCCAAGCAGTTGGGCACGACCGATTTCGACCGCGCGATCATCAAGATCGTGCGACTGAGATCTGCTGCGTGAAGATCAGTATGGCCCCTGCGCTTGACCTAAACGTTCTCTTTAAATCCTTAAGGATTCGAACTCGATCTGTATTTCAAAAGTTGGCGAGGGGGGGATCCGTGATGTAATCGTTGGCCGATGCCAACGGGATTTAAAAAAAAAAAAACTAAAACTGATGTGAAAGAACTGCGCCACTTGACACCCTTAGAAGTACCTGGGGCGCTTCAGCCCCAGTGAATGTGATAGCGCCCGTGAAAACGGGCGACTGTTTGGCATTCAGGTAAGTTTGCTGTTGTTGTTGTTGTTTTGCTTCTTTTCTTCTTTTAGATTTTCTTTAAGTTTTTCTTCTTTTAGATTTATTTTAGATTTTCTACAATTTTTTTTCCTTTTTTTTTAGATCCTTTAGATCTTGTTTTCTCTCGTTCGTGACTTCACTAAGGCGCCCGTTCGTTTTAGACGAACGGGCCGCTACTGTCTATAGGGAAGCAAAGTCGAATGAATCTACTACTAGAACCTGGAAATATGCCCACCCGTATCACTATTTTTATTACCACTACTACTACTACTAAGAGAAGGGGGGGAACCTACCTGGTGGCGAATCGGTGAGACGGCGTAGAACGCAACAGCCAATAAGTCAGTCCCCAACTGTATACCCTATGCCTGTTCACTTCGTGAATAGGCTATAAAACGTCGCCTGTACCTCGTGCTGTGGGCGCCTAGGTACGGGCGCGTGAGGCAGGGGGTAGGAGCCATTGTTGAGTCTGACTCTAGTTTGCCCCTGTGAAATGACTGAGGAGGGGAGTGTGCCTGTTCGTTTCAAATGACTGGCTGCCCCTCCCAGGGAAAACGGGGGGTAAAAAAAAAGAAAAAGAAAGAAAGAGAAGAGAAAAAGAGGAAGGGAAAAAAATAACGACCACATATGTGGCTGGGGGCGCGGAACAGGTGCAGCCCCAGAAAGTTCTAGGGGCTGATGGGACTGCGCATGTTCGTTTTCAAGTTGAATAGACAACAGTAAAATGGTTGGGTACAACCATTTCCATGAGCACCTGGCCTGGGAAAACGGCCAGGTACCTCTGGGGATTGAAGACCTTGGTTCTCCTAGGGTGAAACCAAGGCATTGAGCTCCTGGCCATCGATTTAGATTGAGGGCCAAGGGCACCCACGGATTTTGCCTGGCTGTGGGCAAAGCAGCTGCCCACATGCCTTCGACTGGCTATAAAAGTCAGCACTCCACCCAGCACCCTCACACTTACGGCAGTGTTGTTGGGACATTCACTTGGGTGAATGCTGGCTGGCTGCTGCATGCTGCTGGAGAGGAGATGCTGCTGGTGGAGTGAAGGTCTGCAGAGAGTTGGAGGAGGAGAAGGGAGGCAGCCATAGTTGAGGGTTGGGAGTCTTTTGCCCCACCCTTGTGCATGCGTTGTGTGTGTGGGTAGGTGCTGCGACCGTGAGGCTGCAACAGTGGCACTTCGGTGGGGAGGTGCTAACAATTGTTTTGGCACATCGACAACGACACTTTGGTGGTGAGGTGTTGCTAGATTGACGGTGTGGCAGCATCAAGGTCTCCTTAAGAGAAGGTGCTGTCCGTTTGGCGGCACGACAACAGTGATATTTTTTTTGTGAGGTTACGTTGGCAAACTTTTGGCACAACATCGACACTTCGGTGGGAAACTGGTGCAGAATTGTTTTTTGGCACGGCGGCGTGGTACCGGTTTCGACGGTGCGGCGAGCGGCATTCCCGCTTTTAATGTTTGTGGTGCGCAACAGTTGTAACGAATTTCAGCATGATGTAGAGGTTGGGCTAGCATTGGTATATGGTTGGGATTGTGTGGAGTTGATGTACGATTGGGTATGTGTAGCAGTGGTGCATGGGCCGACGGCATGAGGAGAGCGCGGAGTGAGTGTTTGCGGCAGTGGCTATTAGAGTTGCGACACTTGCGGTTTGCACCGGAATGACATTTTTATTAGGGTTTGCGGCACATGTGATTTGAGCCAGGGCCACCTTTATTTTTTTTGCGGCGTGCAGTATGAGCGGTTTCGAGTTCCGGACCATCTGGTATTGCGGGCGATGGTGTGAGACCGTCTGGGACCATTTTGGGACCAGGTGAAACTGATTTTGAGAAGGGGATATGCACGATATGGCTATTGGAAGCAGACATGGTGAATGGAGGCGGCGTGAACTTACGGTTGGTTGGGGAGTATCATTAGTGGTTAAAGTGCAGTGAGACTGTGTTGAGACAGTTTGGGATGTTGGGACCACGTGAAAACTCGTTTGTGGGAACACCCTCCTGGAAGGCTATCTCGCTTGAGTTTTTTTGTGGTTCAACCTCTGTTTTTTTTAGCAGTTGAGGAGGACGCGGACTGCGATTCAGGAGAAAGGTCACAACTTATGGAGTTGTGAGCTGCATATTTTTCTACGGCGGTCATTTTTTTGTGATTGATATATTTCTCGGCTTTCTTGAGTGACTCGGATCAAACTTCACTCAAGGTCAGCGAGTTGAAAGACTTAGACTTTCCTTCACACCTGTGTGAACCCACACTTTGATGGACCCTGTTGTTTTGAATGTTCAAAAGAAAAGGTAGAGAAAAGTTGTGCGAGTCATGCATGTGAATGGAAAGGTCTGACTTGAATATGGGATTGTACTGGTTTTCTCTTGAACTTTTGTTTTTGCATGTTGTGCAGGTAGGTGGAAGAATGTTTGGAAAGAAGGTTGATTGTGTCTACAAGGGATGATGAAAAATATTGTTTTATTTCTACGTTTCACCTGCCTGCTTGAAAGACTTGTTGTTTTGAAAAAGATTATTCACCGTGTGTCGTAGAATGAATTCGATCAGATAAGGTCAGAGGGACTTGGACTTTTCCTCATGATTGAACCGTTCTATCCCAAATGACCTTATTTATCTGTACCTGTCCAAATGGTTCTCATTTTCTATCTTCTTCTGTTTCTTTTCATCAAAATTACCATGAACTTAGGAAAAATGAGCATATACTACAAAATCTACTTGGGGTGAATATGTTTTCTCTTTAGGAAGAATCTGGGACGGGGGTTCGTTGCTTCAGGAGCCGACCCTGTTATCAACCCGGAGTGGACCGTTCTACGGAGGGGGTAATTTGCCGATTCGGTGGAGACGGCTCGACTTCTGAGATCCGAGCTTTGTGCTCGAGTGAGAAGGAGGAGTACCCCAGACCACTTTCTAGAGGGAGAGACATGCAACACTTCAAGGAATGCACCTTATCAAGAATCATCCGCAAAACGGTTTGTGATCCAAGAAAAATTGGAAGCATATGAAAACGAGTGTGTGTGTGTCTAATCTTAGGTCGATGGTAGGTGAAATGAATAACTTCGACAATGAGTCTCATCAAGTCAAAATTAAGGCAAACCGATTACCTTGTCAGCTGCATTAATGTTATTGTCGGTAGTTAACTCCTTGTTGGCGGTCGTATGATTCTTTTGTGGTGTTTGACCTAAGATGGTTAAAGTGTATTTTGATATTGTGTGATTTGATGTATGAGATGATGATTTGAATTTTTTCAGTTGGCGGTTATATGATTATTTTGTGGAGTTCGACTCGTGGTGGTCGGGGTTTATTTTGATATTGTATTATTGGATGTTTCATATGATGATTCAATTTTTTTTTCTTATCATTTCAGATTGGACATACCGTTGTCGGGGCGAATACCCTTACAAGGGTATCCGCCCTGGTTTTTGCAAATGACAGAAATAAGTTTGACTTAAAATTTAAGTATACCACGCTAGGTGCGGCTGCGTCTGTGATTTAGGTTGACTGGATGGTTGACTAGAACAGAGAGTGTGTCAGCACGCAGATATGAGGCGCGCGTGATTTTTATTTGTTGATGGCTGAAGAGCCGGCGTGATCGCCGATCAAATTTTTATTTATATATTTATGATTTTAATTTAGGATTAAAATGATTTTTGTCTTTTGATTGGTGCGATTGCATGGGATTCGTGCGTACGTATGGAGATTGACCTCGACTGTGGTGCAACTTCTGTGAGATGAACGGGGTGTGTAGGGAATAGAAACGCAGGCCAGCCTTCCGCGCATCTGATTACGGGAGTTTGGCGGGCATGGAGTGACGACGGCAAGGGGGCAACCCTCCGAGGCTAGGGGTGTGCGGTACAAGGGAAGCGACGCAACCGCCTCCGCCTTGGTTACCGTTTTCTTTGGTTGTTTTATTCTCTATTTTCAAGGTCCTGGCTTTATTGCTGAAATTTTGTTTGGTGATCGGCTCCGAGACCTGCGGTAGGACTGACGGGTCTGGTTCAGTTCGTACACCGTTGAACTGCAGAAAAACAGATCCGAATTTAGGTTGCTGCGCGCTTGGGACACCGGTGGGATTCCTCTATTCCGCCCGGGTTGTAGCGCGGACCGAGGAGCTTAACGAACATGCGAGTTGGTGGGTGATTAGCCCACGATGCGGAAAAAAACTGAGTGGCGGGAACCCTCTGCGAGGACGCACTGTCTGCCAGCGACGGCCAGCCGAGAGAGGTTTGAGTGTGAGCGTACCCGCCAGGGCCCGCAAGATGATGAAATATGCCTGGGCAGGGTTCTCTTTTGGGGCCACTTGTGGGATGCCGCCGTAGTGTTTGACTGTGCGGCCCAAGCCTGTCCCAGTGGCTGTTCCCACGGGACCCGCATCACTCGGGCTTATGCTACAGACTTCGCAGCGGGTCCGCGCCCTCCCACTCGCTGCAGCGTCGGAGCCGCCACTACCTCTGAGCATACGTCGCGCGCTACAACACATCGGCCTTCGGGGCTGTTTGATTCGGCAGGTGAGTAGTCACACTCTTCCTAGCGGATTTCGACTTTAGTGACCACTGGCCTGCTGACTGTGTCATTCGGCGCCGGCGTGGTGTCTGAGTTAGCGCACAAGCTGCTACCGACCGGGGGCGAGGTGAAGGAAGAAAGGTAAGAGCGGGGTGCCAAAGTGGGGAGGGAGAATGAACCTGGCCCGGCTTCTGTGCCGGGTGCCTGCGCAGTGTGGAAGGACAGAGCACTAAGAGAGAGAGAGAGAGAGAGAACGGGCAAGGGCAGGGCAACGCTAAAGAGACAAAGCGAAGGCGGCCCAGGCCCTGCGCGAAGCCAGCAGGCAGATATAGGTGGAGTGAACCTGGGCGCGAAACCACGCCAGGTGCCTATACGTTGGGGGACGAGGATGGCGGACCAGCGGGAGGGCGCAACGATGGAAGGGGAGCAGCGGATGCAGACGAGCAGCGTCGGGGAGCTGCAGGCCGAACAACGGTGCAAGTGGCCAGTTGGGAGGATGCTGCAAGGCGCTGTCGGGTTGGCGCAGGTAAGGACGGGCGACAGGGCAACGAGGACGGGACTAGATAGAGGAGAGTCGACCGGGGAAAACAACCGAACAAGGAGAATGAATCCGGACGTGAAATCGCGCCGGATACATGCGGGGAGTGACAGGAGTGGTTATGGCGGCAACTAGCACTGCTTATCACACCGGATCCTCGACAGATTTGGGCGGGGAAGAGTAGTAGGTAGGGGTTCTTTGATGAGGTGATTCTGATGGTGAAGTCAGTTTTACCGCTAGATTAGTAAAAAGGGAGGTTAGTGGAAAAGTTAGTGCGTGAGGATATAGAGACGGCGGAAGAACGGGAGTGGAATTCGCATAAGTTGCTCATGTCTCGGCGAAAATAAGCGAATGGAGAGTTGATTCGGGTGTTTTGATAGTTGGCGACCCCGATTCTAAGCTCAGATGTAGCTCAGGGCTAGTAGGATTAAGAGTTAGTGAAGAAGAACGTGCGCGGGAGTGATGGTAGAAGTGGCTATGGTAGGACGAGGGAGACAGTCCTCGCCCGATTCTTTATAGAATCGGGCGGACCAAAGGTCGACATCGGGGTTTCGGAGGTAGGCGGGCTCGAATTTGGAGTCGGATTAGTGTAGAAGTTAGTAAGTGAGGTGTTAGTAGAGGTAGGAGGTGCGATGGGCTATGGCAGGAGCGAAGAAGGAGAAGACAAGGGAAAAGGGTTTGCCCGCTGGATAGAGGAAGGATCTCAGCGGGAGAGGAACTGTTTCGAGGGTTTTCGGCGTCCGCGAGTTAGATTATGAAGCTAGATTTGGCTACAAATTAGTAAGATAGAAGTTTGTAGGAGAGCAGGATGCGCCGAGTGAAGGCGGACACTGAAGGGAGGAGAAGAGAACAGAATCCTCGTTCGATCCTCAATGAAGTCGAGTGCGGGAGGAGGCTAATCCAAAGTTTCGAACTACCATGAGCAGTATGGCAGTGTCAGATTCGCCCGTAGGCTAGTAGTTCGTCCAGGGTCGGTATTGAAAGTTGCGCCCGAGCGAGAAGTGAGTCTGAAAGTTTCATGTATCTAGTCGATTGTTGCGACCGGTTTGTATTGGTTTGATAAATTTTCCTAGGCTTATACTAATGTTAAAAGTGGTGCATGGCAGATCGTGGGAAACTGACCTAACCGGCCGATGCGAAACTCATCCCAGCGATGTAGAGACAGCAAGAGGTGAGCTGCGGGGGCGAGGACTTACCTGCTGCCGATTTGCTGTCAAGGGAGGTCATGCTGTAGGCATACCTGACTATGCTCTGACTGAAGGTCCCATCCCGTTCTAGCGCGCCCTTGCCGAGTGATAGAGCAATGGTCGAGCAAGGCGACAGGGGATTGGGAGCTCACGGAGAAGGTGAAGGTGTGCGAGAGCAGAGAACCATCGTGAATATGGGGGGGGGAAATGGATAAGCATTGGCAAGCGAAAAGGGGGCCGGTTTCGATGCGGTTTGGCGACCAAACAAAGGCTGCGTCCTCGCTTGGCAGGTGGGGGGGCGCGCATATCCCACGACATGATTGGCAGGAGAAACTGATTTCTGTTACAGATACGGCGAGCTGGTCCGATGACAGTCGATGTGCTCTTTATTGGTAACAAAGCACCTGTGGACATGTGACATTGGTTGTGTCTATGACTGTGCATAGTAGTGGTGTGTGCGGCGCTTCCTAGGAACTATACTGTGGTGTACTTACCTCCTGCCGACCCTTGCGCAGTACCGAGTTGAGGAGTGGTGCCGTGCGCGGCTGAACTAGCCTGTGTTGCCGGGTAGATGGTGCCCCCTTGTGGTTTGACCAAGGCGTTTGAGGCCTGTTTCTTACAGGCTTGGGAGGACGTGACTATGACGTCCGTTGTGCCCCAACGGTGACCTTTGCATGGCAAYCTGYTGCCRCTTTTGCGACAAGGATATGAATATTCGAGMAGAGTATAAGGGTARGAYTTATCGAAAACRGCCTTTCCAGGCCACGAGGCTGCGTGCTGGTTAGAAATCGGACTGYTGGGCTTAAGAAAGAGGAGTCAATGTTGTACASTGGAAGTTCGTYAGGAAGGGGTTACTTTGACRGTTTAGCTTAGTTGACCAAGCTGCARCTCGCGTTCTRGCTGCCATTGCGGGGCCCTCAGGCGCTGAAGATTTGAAGRCCCTCTCCTGCGAGTCTGAGAGCACCATCCTTGGATCTGAGAGTCTAARACTTTCTCTTTCTATCCTTCTTACTCTAAGTYTGGTCCYGTTCYGAGAGRAAGGCGGCRGRCGGGATTGCAACCCGTAGGACCGCATCAAGACTCTGTGGGGAGTCCACCCACCGATTGCGGGAGCTCTGCCGGGACTCAGGAGGAGTCCTGGAGGCAGGGAACCGAAAGGTAAACCATTACTTTCCCTCTATACACCCGAGCTATAACCCCTATTTGTACTACCCATTGCATCACTGACTGAATATATGGCGTGCAACCTTACTCTATTTTTTGTTTGACTTTCAGGACACTGAACAATACTAAATAAAGGAATTTCTGTATAAGTCTCATTTTCAACTTTGTTGATTGTATGAAGTCAGACTGTTGAAAAGAACTGCATCAGGGAAGGGCAGGATGATGGGAGGATTTGTATGATGATTGACCGGGTCATTAAGGCTGGGGAGTCCCCATAAGTTTGGGGAACCTCAGCGCTTTGTTTTATTTTGGTTTTGCATGGAGAGGTCAGACCCTTCTATAAGTTTAGGGGGTCTGATTACTCTGGAGGCTGGGATGCCCCCATAAGTTTGGGGAGACCCAGTGATATGGTTTGCATGGAGGGTCAGGTTGTTTTGTAAGTTCAGGTGGCCTGACTGCTCTAACCTGTGAGGGGTTTGATTGTGCTTGATTTTCAGGCACTAAGGGCGCTAAATAAGTTTTTGTGCCTTGGGTTGCATTGTTTTCATTGGGGTTTTACTTGTTTCTTTGGTTCCTGAACGAGGAGACCGAGCTGTTCGGTAAGTTCAGGTGGCTCAGTCTCTTTCTGCTCTTTATTGTGAAAAAATAATCTTGGCAAAGGGGCAGATCCTTCTGTCAGTTCAGGGGATCTGACTCGATGCCACACACATGATGGCTCAGATAGAAACGAATATGACAGAGAGTTGGACCCTTTTGTAAGTTCAGGGGGTCAGATTCAAAGCCTCGCACATGCTGGAACCCAATGGTTACAATTTTACTATATTTTACTATTATTCTATCTAAGAACTAGTTAATCAGACTGTTCTATAGGTTTAGGCGGTCTGACTATAACCGTATCACAACTTGAAGAAAGTATAACTAAGAATAGAACTGGTGGTAAATTGGGGCAGACTGAACTTGAGTTAGTTCAGACATATGCAGCCTTAAAAAACAAAGGTGAAGATAAGTATATACAACTTGGATACCTTAAGCAGTCCAAAGCGACTAGAGTGGTCTAGTCATGTGCCCAAAGAAGAGAAAAATAATTTTGTCCTCTGTTTGTGTATATTTGGCCAAGTCAGAACGCTCTATAAGTTCAGGTATTCTGAGTCTGGGCCTGGCTAAGTTGGGTGCGCTCTGTAAGTTCAGGCGGCCTGACCTTTGTCGTATGTAAGATGGGTATAAAGGGTTAAATAATTGAGAGATCACGAACTATTGTTTATTTAGGTTGCCTTGGGGCCGGTGAGAGTATTTACCTTTGTGGTTTGACTTGCATGTGACTGAGTGAGGCCACTACTTAGTCTGAGTTTCAGGTTGATAGGTAGTTGCTTTAGTTGCTCGCCACGTGCTAGAGWCATAGGAGTTAGTGTMAATTCYTGCATTTTCTGTAGTATCTTTTTTTWMYTWRGKYMAWTYC
>BFEA01000258.1:1820275-1830872 GCA_003427395.1 Chara braunii | reverse complement strand
TTTTYTTATACTTGGCTTTGTATAAATCTTGRCAAGCTRCTTTCTYTACGGGAAGYGCTGCCGAAATTTCTACAAATCCAAGGAGTTAGCTAAAATTTTGACTTGTCAAAAGTTCARCTTTGTTTTTTCTYATATCAGACTTRGTTAAAATCTRGGAAGTCTCATTTTCTAAAGGGAGTGCTRCCYAAWTTTTTGCTWATTYWGGSAGTTAGAYAAAATTGAACTTTGGRAAGTCAAAGTTGCTCTCAAATTCTGAACTTAGCCTTGTATAAATTTTRGAATGACACTTTTCTAAAGGGAATGWTGCCGAAATTTCTGCAAAACTAAGGAGTTMGTYAAATCTTGTCTAAGTTRAACTCAAGTTGTCTTTTSAGTTCGTATCTGGCTTAGTATAAATYTGGGAAGTCTCCTTTTCTAAAGGSAGTGCTGCCCAAATTTTTGCTAATTCAGGGAGTTRGACAAAATTTGACTTTCCAGAGTAAGAGATCATTTCTGCTTTCATATTTGAACTTATATAAATTCTGGAAAGRCACTTTTTCTAYGGGAAGCGYTGCYGAAATTTTCWTAGTTTAGTGGAGATAGATTATATTTTGACAGGTGGCGATTCTGGCGATCCACCCTRAATAGGGGAGATTCTGCCATTAGTCTACCTTTGCYTTGGGCACTGGTTTAGAGGTAGGTTTAGGCTTAGTTMATTAGGATGCTTGAGTAGGATYGTGATAWRGGGATTATTCTYCATGGACTTATAGATTTAGCCTGGGGCATTGACCTGTCATATGTTACAGATCCTCTTGATCGTTTGATTCAAGTTCAGGACTAGATTCAGYTTGACCCCTTGAGGGTCTTCTTYTGTTATCACTGATAACAGGTCGGTTGCCGATTCGTCAGTTTAMGATTCAACTCCAATTCACTCCTGCCACTCAACCTAAAGGCTTTAGCTYTGTGSTTTATCTGTTTTGTTRTGTTTTTACCCRGACTTTATTGAATGGYCATTTAACAAAGATCCTGAGTATTTTTATTGCGGGGAGGTTGCGCTGAGGTTGAGGTTTGCATGGCTAAAGCAAGGGRTATAAGTACAGAGAATGGCTGAAGTTGACCCCGTGTAGTGCATGGACTTTCTGGTTGAATCTTTGATGTGATTGCAGGTATGGCTTGGTGATTCGGACCTGGGATTTGACTGTCTGCGCTCACATACATATATATATGGCTGAGAGGAGTCYCACTTTGACTGTGAGAAGTGATCGTCCTATATTCATAACCCTCTCTATATATATGAGTATATATATGTCTCGAGTGTTCCGTGCGGCCTACTGGGACCGYGCGTAAGGGTTAAACAAATTATGGGTTTGAGAGAAAAGGGAGATCCCCTTTTTCCTTYGYTTTTTAGAGATTTTTATAGTCGGACGTTGGTCCTGGGCCGGGATTCAAGGTCCTTGTCCAGGACATCCCAAGCCCTAGACTCTTCAGGGAAGGAATCTGCCCCCGTGCAGAGCCTATTTGCCCCACTCTGCACAGAGTGCAGAAGAGGGTGTGTGGTCTTCAACCGCNCCCTAGACTCTTCAGGGAAGGAATCTGCCCCCGTGCAGAGCCTATTTGCCCCACTCTGCACAGAGTGCAGAAGAGGGTGTGTGGTCTTCAACCGCCCTTGGCGGTGGTCCAGCGTCGAGAGATTAACCCTCAAGGCGCGTGTCAGCCGACACTTGAGTGTCAAATGCGACCCCCGAGATTAACGAGAACCGCACGATTATGGACACTACATAGTACGTCATCATTGCGACTGCTTGCGTACGTTTGCATTGTGAGTCGATATGAGTTAGGCCTGCGTCTGCGCGATTTTATATCAAGGCTCGCGTGCGACGCCTATCCGATTTCCGCATCGGAAAGTTATGGATTGGCTACCGAGGGGTTAGGAGCGTTGTCGCGTTGTTTGTGTTGTGTCGTGTTGTATGTGTGTGTGTTCGTAAAGTGGTGCGCGCGTGGTGTGTGGGATGCGTCCTAGTCGACCGACGACGAGCCGCGCTTGGGACTTCAGCCCCCGAAGATGTCGGTTCACGTGTGGGTTCGATAGAGGCGTATTACCGCGCGTACCCGCTATGCTACAGCGAACGAGAAACGCCCTCGGCTGGTCCACCTCTGCGATTGCAACTGATTAGCTTTCGTACTGTGGACTGGTAGCTCGGCGGGGATACGCCCATCGAAGGGAGGTGACAACTTCCGTAAGGTGGAGGTAAGTCGTGCCTCGCGTAGGCCCTATCCTGTCGTAGGGGCTCGCGAGAGGTATGGCTGGCGCACTCGGCCGGAGCGGCTTGCGGAAGCTCCATGTACATTCGCAACGAAGGATTTTAAAACCAGCTCCTGCGTGACGCGGCGAGGAGGGTCCCGCGCTGCCCTGGTGCGGTGCTGGACCGATGCGCTCGACAGGTGGCGCCGTTGCCGAGGATAACGGTTGCCTACCGTTGTCCGTGGTGGAACGACATCCGGGTATTGAAAGTGATAAAATAGGCAAATGATGAGTTTTTGTTAGAGTGTATGAGTGATTTGTTAATATTATGATTATCATTGGAGATGTTGCAAGAATGAGAAGTCCTTAAAGATCGAGCCTAGATTTGAGGATGGATGATGACTCAGACGGAATGACCGTTTCTGCTATTGGTTGGCTTAGATTAAATGGTTGGTTGCAAATGGTATTGGTTAAAGCCTGAAGTGGGGGTTGATCGTGTGAGATGATTTTGACTGATGTGGTCGGGTCTTGATCAATGCGGTATGGGCGGCTCGAGAGTGATAAGTGATTGGTTATGCGCTCACGAGCTCTGACTAGTATAATGATAGCTGAAATTGATAACCCTTCTGATCAGATAGCCGACAAATTTAGACGATGCTTTGCGTATTTGATATGGCTAAGGTTAAGCATGACTATTGTGAGAGTTAGCTCTATGAGGTACCCTTTTTTACTGCCATTAGTGTCATCTGAGTGATTGAGGAAGCATCGTAATACGGTTGCATCAGAATGGAGCTGAGGATGAGTGAGATAATATTCCTCTGTCAAGAATTCAAGGTATAGATCCTCTCCTAGGTGTCAGGTTAGACGTCGTCTGTGCGCTTTGAGGAGAAGTAGGTGAAGGAAAGCTGAAAGATATTATGAGTATGGACTGAGATGTTTGAGTCTGGGGTCGTGGTTGATCAATCTATATAACCATGGAAGATAGTAGATTTGCATGGGATCGGCTCTGCAAAATGGGATATCTGATCCTAGGGGCAGTTAGAGTGATAGTGAGTGGACTAACACTTAGTATACCCTGCTTACCTTCGATAGGGAAATAGGGTGTAGATAATGTTAAATCTTCGCTTGAGTCTTTTCTGGTTGGACTATCCACTTGAATTTATATGGAGTTTGAACTAAGGGTTTGAGGCTGTTTTTCTCATGGGCTTTCTTTTGAGTTATATGTTAAATTTATTCGTATATGCCAGATTTTTATTATGAATAAGCCTATTTTGTGTCTATCTATGTGAGGCTATATGCTTAGTGTCGTTTTGTTTGATGTCCATCCTTTTTGATGATATTCACCTAGGTTATTTATCTGAAGTACCTGTTTGAACCTATCAATCTGCAAGGGTTTAAATGAGTACCTCAAGTTTCAAATATTGATTTATGACTGACTGATGAGGTTATATGTTTGGATTGCTCTTCAAAGGGGGGTAAAGATATTGCACAGAATTCACGTCTGACGCGGGTTCAGAGGTGAATGGAGTGACCACTTCCTTGGGATAAGATATTGTCTCATGGAGTGGTCGATGTGTAAGGTCTGCCCTAAGGAAGGTTGCAATCCTATGTTATTGTTCCCCTGAAAGATGGTTTTGAAGAAGTTATAGATTGTCTTGTAAGTAGTAGTGAGACCCACGCCGGAACTATGTTCCTGGTCCATAGTGGGGTGTTGTTGTCGTATCTTCTATGATAAAACAACTACACTATTACTGAAAGGGACGAAAGTGTTTGGGCCTTGTTAGACTTTGGTCTATGAGGGAAGCAACAACTACATGCCACAGGGAAGTAGGAGGTGAATCCCCAACTTTCTTTGTGACAAGTGGGTTCGCCAGCATAGGACGGGGCTGCACCACCCCGAAGCGTGTATGGTGAGGTTGTTTACCTTGTCGGCAAAGGTCTGCGAGGAACAAATGCAAAAATCAGAGGGAGCAGCAGTGAGGCTTAATCCTTAAGAGGGGCTCAAGGGTTTGAGATGCTATTCATTCTAAAAAGGATTACACTGCCCCTTGCCACAGTATACTTCTGTCAAAGCTGGGGAGTAAAAGTGTGATATTCTTGTTATTATTATGTCTAAAAATGTTATTGGTTGACAATCCCATCTTTAATCATGACATATCTATCATATGATATGCCTGCTGATATAGGCAGTCATTATGAGGTAGTTGTATATGGTTCTAGTGATTGACTAGCCTGAGTATGATGCATATGATTTTTTCGAGTATTATTTTTTTCAATTATTAAAAGGTGATATATCATTTTCCAATAGATATTATTATTATAAAATATTTTCGATATCTGTGACTGAACGATTATTATAATATATTACCATAAGTTTCTCTTAGTGGGATGGTCGCAGACGCTGGAAAGGACAAATTTTAGTGAAAGGTGATTTAAGGTTAAGGCTTTAGTAGTTGAGGTCGTAGAATGCGATTGTCAGCATGGTAACGGAAGGCGTATGCTGGACGTTTCTCTGTGAAGGGCAGAACCCAGACAGAGCTAAGGCAACTCAGGATGCCTTACGATAGGGAAGATCCCAATATGGCCTTGCCAACTGAAAGGGAAGGCGAACTCGAGATGTCCTTGCCAAGATGGGTTAAAGAGAGGGAATATATTTTCTTCCTGGTGGGGCGTATAAATGGATATGGGTATCTTCGTCTGGATTGAGTCTGGTTTTGATGACAATCAGGATTGCGCGATTGTGAGGGTGACCCTATACGCTCATCCATCATTTTGGGTCTTGCATGAGATTGAATTGACATTGGGGAATGAGAGTTTGCTTGCGAGACCCTTGAGAGTAGCTGAAGAAGCTGCAACAAAATGGGCAAGAGAAAGGGTCCATGAAGGAGAAGAGCAAGTGGTGACCCGTGTAGAGGTTAAGCGTGATGAAGAGTTTGTACTCCCTTCCGCCCCGTTAAGAGTCGTCTTGTCAAAATTCCTCGTAGAAAAGTGTTTTGGGGGACATGCCAGGGTAGTGGCAGCGGCTGAAGCCGCATTGAGAGCGCAAGAATGGGGGTATAGACGTTATACGTGCGAAATAATTTATGACCTATACTTAGACCTAAGGTTTTTACCCCCTAGTCATAGGTTCATAAATATAGTAAACATGGTTGACGCTTATGCTAGATCTCATGACCCTGACGAGAGAGCTCAAGATTGGGATGAAATTTGGGCAGTGGCAGGACGATAGGAAATATCCTCATAAAATGCTTCTCCCGTGGGCTCGTCTATGACCGTCTTACGTACGAGAAATGAGGGTCAATGACGTTTGCTGCAGTGATTGTTGTCTGCCTATAGCCAATGTCGAGAGTTGTCTATATAACTTGTATATTGTTTAGTACCCCTGAAGGTAGAGCAGGGTGACTAAAATTTCGAATGTTGCTGTATGGACAACATGAATGGCGATAAAGGGATAAGGCTAGGGAGAGTACAGTAGTGAAAGAAGGAAACTAACCTTAACCACTAGACTTGAGAAGCTTTCAACCAGAAATTGACCTTAGATTCATTCGAGTCACTTTTTAATAAAGTCCAGTTGTATATACGTGGACATAGGAGTTAGGACAATAGGCTAACTGATTACGTGATCCTAACTCCTTGTTTTAGTCAACGGGACCCTGACTATATACCGAGTAATTGGAAGATATGTGTGCAAGTATTTAGAGTATTGTGTATGTATGTTGTATCATAAAGGGCTTCGAGTCGAATTGAAGAATCGCATCAGTAACCGTTATGTCTATTCAAGAGTAGAATGGGTAGAGCGTGATTTAAGTATGAGAGCGAGCTTTGTGTATGTATAAGTTGTGAGGAAAAATTTTTTTTGAGCATATGATTTTGGAACATAATCTGGAGTGTCATTGAGAGGTCACATGGGAGTGTGATCTTATTTAGAAACTTCGATTTACTTCTTGATTGAGGTACATGCCAAAATTTTGTACGTACGTATTTTAGGGATATATCCGTTTATATACTCGTATATATAAGAGAGAAATATGTATAGCAGTTTGATTCGAGACAACTATAAACTTTTGGTTGATTGAGGCCTAGTGTGTTTCCTCTTCGCCTCTGGATATTTTTGGTATGTCTTAAGTTTGTTTGGATTCCCTTGAGTCGAGGGATACGACTGTTTTATGATTAAGACCGTTTCAGTTTGACCCTGGCCAGAAATGTTATGAAATTTGTGTGATATCGGGGACGATTTAAGTTGGGATCTGTTCAACTATGTACGAACTCAAGACTACCTTTTGCTATGATACTTTGGGTAGGATATCCTACCTCTTAGTGTATAATGAGTGGAGATTTCTGAGACTATCCCTTGTATATGACGACCACTATCACTCTCACTTGTGTGGTTTTATCCTGATGAATGTTGGCTCTGTGTGAAAGATGTGTGAATATGTGACTTGTGAAGCTGCCTACTCCTCGGTATACTCGTGCGAGCTGCTCACGGGCAGCTGATAGGGCAAAGTATAAGGGGAGGAAGCGCAGCCTGTTTGTGAAAAGTTGTGAGGATTCTTTGAAGATTTACGAGTCTCTGAGACTCGAATGCTTCACCATGCCGATTGTTGATTGCTTAAGTTGTGATGAGGATCCATAAGATGGTCTCTCAGTGATGTTTTGTTCTATGAAGAGACCCCTGAATTTTTGGAAAAGGGGATGTTGTGTGTTATGATGAGACCCCCCTCGAATTTTTGAGGAGGGGAAGTTTAGTTTTATGATGAGACCCCTCGTGATTTTTGGAAGAGGGGGTGTTTTGTTTTATGGTTAGATCCCCTTGGATTTTTGGAAAAAGGGATGATTTTGGTTGTTGGAAGACTCACCTTCAAAGGTGAGTAAACTCATTTGTGGCATGGTAAGTTGTCTGATGAGTGATAAAGTCTGACGAGAAGGGTCACATTTGCTTGGAATGTTTGAGAAGGTCGCAATGAGTGCAGGGCGAGAGATGTCTCAGGATGGGTGGCTGCTGACTTTGATCAAGTCAGGGGTCACGCCCTTGTGGACCTAGCGGTGATTTTGTTTGTGAGCGTGCGGAGGATACCATACCTTTTATGGGAGGGCTGATAAATGCCTTCAGACCCTTACGTACTTGCGCAGGGGGCCTGTGATTTTGTTTTGCGACGCCCCGTCTAACCACTTGTGCTAGTCCTGGGACATATTGAGGAAGTCCAAGCTAACGACAAAACTTTAGCGCCACGAGGGTGTAACCCCAGTGGATGGCTGCTGGCCGGCGCACCCTGGCTGCGGGACCGCGGGGTAAGAGTTTAAGGGGAGTTGCCCGCCCCAGGGAAATTACTCCGTGGGATAGTGAAGGTTGAGAATTTTGGGGGAATCTTGATTGAATGCTTATCAGGAGAAAACCTACCATTGCGTAACCAATGAGGGTACTGCCGCTAAAATAACAACATGGTGGGCCGTAGTTCTAGTCCGATCAGCCAGGCTATGGTGGGCCAAGATGGAGACCTAGGCTCTCTGTACTAGACCGCAAAAAGAGCTGAGTGGATATTAAGTATACATATATACGTATGTGTATTTGATGGCGAGAGATTTTCTGGGAAGGAAGGCCGGAGTGCCTTCAAATGTCTCGGTTAAGGCCCACGTCCCTAGTTTTGGCCAGGACTAGGGACATCCAACGAGAAGCCGAAGGTTGTCTAGGACCGGGGAGAGGACGATTGGGAAGGTCTTTGGAACTTATGCTGTCAGTGTCCTAATGTCTGAGCGGTGAGAGGCCTGGGTTAGAAACCTGGCAGCATATAGTTCTGGAGGCATGGTTTGATAGAGGCCTCTAGCCTGTGTTTGTCGGCTAATCGGATTGGCTCCTTTCTCGTCGGCATTTGGGTTTTTGGGTGGATTTATAGCCTTCTGATTCTGCAAAGCGACGAGGACGTCGCTTAATATGGTCCGGTAAGCTGTTGGGGCGAATACCCTTACAAGGGTATCCGCCCTGGTTTTTGCAAATGACAGAAATAAGTTTGGCTTAAAATTTAAGTATACCACGCTAGGTGCGGCTGCGTCTGTGATTTACGTTGACTGGATGGTTGACTAGAACAGAGAGTGTGTCGACGCGCAGATTTGAGGCGCGCGTGATTTTTATTTGTTGATGGTTGAAGAGCCGGCGTGATCGTCGGCCAGATTTTTATTTATATATTTTTTATTTTAATTTAGGATTAAAAAAATTGTTTTTTGATTGGTGCGATTGCATGTGATTCGTGCGTATGTATGGAGATCGGCCTCGACTGCGGTGCGACTTATGTGAGATGAACGGGGTGTGTAGGGAATAGAAACGCAGGCCAACCTTCCGTGAGTCTGATTACAGGAGTTTGGCGGGCATGGAGTGACGACGGCAAGGGGGCAGCCCTCCGAGGCTAGGGGTGTGCGGTACAAGGGAAGCGACGCAACCGCCTCCGCCTTGGTTACCGTTTTCTTTGGTTGTTTTACTCTCTATTTTCAAGATCCTAGCTTTATTGCTGAAATTTTGTTTGGTGATCGACTCCGAGACCTGCGGTAGGACTGACGGGTCTGCTTCAGTTGGTACACCGTTGAACTGCGGAAAAACAGATCCGAATTCGTGGTTGCTGCGCGCTTGGGACGCCGGTGGGATTCCTCTATTCCGCCCGGGTTGTAGCGCGGACCGAGGAGCTTAACGAACATGCGAGTTGGTGGGTGATTAGCCCACGATGCGGAAAA
Source organism: Chara braunii (assembly GCA_003427395.1). Lineage (NCBI taxonomy): Eukaryota > Viridiplantae > Streptophyta > Charophyceae > Charales > Characeae > Chara > Chara braunii. The sequence continues at coordinate 1,821,931 of BFEA01000258.1, read as the reverse complement.
AAACTGAGTGGCGGGAACCCTCTGCGAGGACGCACTGTCTGCCAGCGACGGCCAGCCGAGAGAGGTTTGAGTGTGAGCGTACCCGCCAGGGCCCGCAAGATGATGAAATATGCCTGGGCAGGGTTCTCTTTTGGGGCCACTTGTGGGATGCTGCCGTAGTGTTTGACTGTGCGGCCTAAGCCTGTCCCAGTGGCTGTTCCCACGGGACCCGCATCACTTGGGCCTACGCTACAGACTTCGCAGCGGGTTTGCGCCCTCCCACTTGCTGCAGCGTCGGAGCCGCACGACCTCTGAGCATACGTCGCGTGCTACAACACATCGGCCTTCGGGGCTGTTTGATTCGGGAGGTGAGTAGTCACACTCTCCCTAGCGGATTTCGACTTCCGTGACCACTGGCCTGCTGACTGTGTCATTCGGCGCCGGCGTGGTGTCTGAGTTAGCGCACAAGCCGCTACCGACCGGGGGCGAGGTGAACGAAGAAAGGTAAGAGCGGGGTGCCAAGGTGGGGAGGGAGAATGAACCTGGCCCGACTTCTGTGTCGGGTGCCTGCGCAGTGTGGAAGGACAGAGCACTAAGAGAGAGAGAGAGAGAACTGGCAAGGGCGGGGCAGCGCTAAAGAGACAAAGCGAAGGCGGCCCGCGCCCTACGCGAAGGCAACAGGCAGATATAGGTGGAGTGAACCTGGGCGCGAAACCACGCCAGGTGCCTGTACGTTGGGGGACGAGGATGGCGGACCAGCGCGAGGGCGCAGCGATGGAAGGGGAGCATCGGAGCAAGCGGATGCAGACGAGCAACGTCTGGGAGCTGCGGGCCGAACGACGGTGCAAGTGGCCGGTGGGAAGGATGCTGCAAGGCGCTGTCGGGTTGGCGCAGGTAAGGACGGGCGACAGGGCAACGAGGAGGGGACTAGATAGAGGAGAGACGACCGGGGAAAACAACTGAATAAGGAGACTGAATCCGAATGCGAAATCGCGCCGGATACATGCGGGGAGTGAAAGGAGTGGTTATGGCGGGAGCTAGCACTGCTTATCACATCAGATCCTCGACAGATTTGGGCGGGGAAGAGTAGTAGGTAGGGGTTCTTTGGTGAGGTGATTCTGATGGTGAAGCCCCGGCCGATGCGAAACTCATCCCAGCGATGTAGAGACAGCAAGAGGTGAGCTGCGGGGGCGAGGACTTACCTGCTGCTGATTCGCTGTCAAGGGAGGTCATGCTGTAGGCATACCTGACTATGCCCTGACTGAAGGTCCCATCCCGTTTTAGCGCGCCATTGCCGAGTGATAGAGCAATGGCCGGGTAAGGCGACAGGGGATTGGGATCTCACGGAGAAGGTGAAGGTGTGCGAGAGCAGAGAACCAGTGTGCATATGGGGGAGAAAAAGGGATAAGCATTGGCAAGCGAAAGGGGGGCCGGTTTCGATGCGGTTTGGCGTCCAAACGAAGGCTGCGTCCTCGCTTGGCAGGTGGGGGGGGGCGCGTACCCCACGGCATGATTGGCATGAGAAACTGATCTCTGTTACAGATACGGCGAGCTGGTCCGATGGCAGTCAATGTGCTCTTTGTTGGTAACAAAGCACCTGTGGACATGTGACATTGGTTGTGTCTATGACTGTGCATAGTAGTGGTGTGTGCGGCGCTTCCTAGGAACTATACTGTG
>BFEA01000258.1:1799482-1815705 GCA_003427395.1 Chara braunii | reverse complement strand
GACAACTCCCGTAAGGTGGAGGTAAGTCGTGCCTCGCGTAGGCCCTATCCTGTCGTAGGGGCTCGCGAGAGGTATGGCTGGCGCACTCGGCCGGAGCGGCTTGCGGAAACTCCATGTACATTCACGACGAAGGATTTTAAAACCAACTCCTGCGTGACGCGGCCGGGAGGGTCCCGCACTGCCCTGGTGCGGTGCTGGACCGATGCGCTCGACACCGTTCTATCAACTACGGTCGATTCCTTTCGATGTATCTATGTATGGTTGTTAGAACTTTCTTTTGATTGTGTGTCTAAGGAACTAGGATTAAAGTTGGGTTTCACAGTTGGTTGACACCGTCCTAGTCGACCGAAGTTTGCTCCGTATCTAGGAGATCAGCGCCTTAGGAATGGACGACATTCCAATTCGCTTAGCGTTAACCAAGCGTATATGTACTACAACGAACGAGCAAACGCCCTCGACTGACCTACCTCTGCGACTGCATTTAAAAACTTTCGCACGTGGGTCAGTAGCTCGGTAGGGATACGCCCCTAAAGGTGGTGACAGCCCCTTAGGGAAGGAAAGCTTATGCCCTGCGAGAACTTATCCTGTCGTAGGGGACTTGAGGATGTACAGCTGGCGCACCCGGCTAGAGCGGTGAAGGAATGATGTGACCACGCCCGTTTCGACGGTTCGTCGGGTTATTTTGCGTCATTCCCAAGTTGTCTCTTGTTTTGTTTTTGTTTACTCTTGCGTGACATGATCGGGAGGGCTCTCGCCCTTGCAAAAAGGCTGGAGCCGATGCGCTCGACAACGCTCTTGCTATCAACAGGTTAGAGGGCACCCCCCTAGCACCGGCCAGTGTCGTTCTGGCATCGAAAAAACACAAGTCCATGAATATAACAACATCAAAGATGACCAAAATGAGTTGCAAGGAGTACCCTGAATCCTAGGCATTCTCAACGGTCGTTTTTGAGAAAAATTGAGAAGAAGTTTAAGAAGACCTTCCCCTACTAACATTGATTGCGTCGGAACCAGGAGATTAACTGAGCAATGACACCCTTTGATGATAAGTTTTTTTTCTGAGAAAAATTTTAGAACAACTTGCACCAAGTACTAATGAAAACAACCTCGAAGGGGCTAATAGAAGAAAACAGACATCTATACAGTACTAAATGCAAAGGACCCTTTTGTTTTCGGGATAACATTCAAATCGAGAAATACCTCTCTTAGAGCCTTTCAGTAGCCCACCCCTACCAATCTCATCCCTATATCCCGATACTTAGTCTCTACTAGGCCTCACGCCCCCAACTGCTAGTTTACAGAGTGGCACGACCCACCCTAGAAGACTCTCACCTGCTAGGCTACAGGGCAAAACGACCCGCCCCGGCTTCGACCAACGTCAACTAAGTACCAGCTTCAAGTTACCAAAGGACACTAGAGTGTCTTCCACCCTCGACAACTCCCCAGATTTCTCTCCCAGGTCTCTTCCCCTCGTACAACTCGAGTTACAGGGCAGCGCAACCAAGCCCCAGCACCGACCAGCGTCGTCCTGGCCTCGTTCATTCGCGAACCCACGAGGACCCAAGACTACAGCAAATACCAGACAAACCACCAATCAGCACCATAATTGTAGTTCCGATCATTCAGCTCCTTCAGGCACTGGTTGCAGATATCCCACATAGCAATTCCTCACAACCTTACTCTGACAAGTCTTACTGCGATGAAGCCACCATCTTCACCGCTGTTGTACCCTATTTCCACCCCGCAGGCTAGCCCCATGGCCACAGAGCGCATTATCCCCCACCATCACAACCACAACCCCCTGCCACCAGCACCGACTTATAAAGAATTTTTTAATCAAAACATTCAATCCCATTCAAAAACATATTGAGAAATCAAAAAATCAGAACATTGGGAAAACAATATGCACATTTCAGCGCCTACTATTCTCACAAGAAGGAGGGAAGGGAGGGAAAAAAACACCCTCTTTTCCCATGGAAACTCCAGTGCCTATTCAAATCTCGGTTGCATGTACTAGGTTCACAAGAACCAAAACAGATTACTCATCTCCCCCCCAAACAAAGACCCCCTATCTAATCACTGCCTCCGCGGGGAAGCGCCCCCTCACCTCCCAGCCCCAGTCCAGAACATGCCCCTAAATGCCACTCCTGCTCCCTCAGCTGCATACAGTAGCCTATGCCCCGCAGAGCCGAAAATCCCCCTTCCCTCCTGCCCCACCCCCTCCAAGTGAAACAGCCCTTCAACATCTCACCATAGTGGCATCAACACCCCTTGTCCTCTCCCTCAACCGCCTTAGCTGATCCGACCCCAAAATCAGCGTGGCCCAGAAAAGGACAAACCCTCAACACCACCCCTCCCTCTCAAAGATCACACCACCCACCCTGTATAACCCTCGCAGGGAGGGGCTCCAACTGTAAAGGAGATAATTCCATTCAAATTCAATAGCCAAAAACAGATAAGAACAATTTTCAACAACAGATGAAACACTTTTGGAACTTCTTGAACTTAGTATTGAAAAGCAAATTGAGATTCAAAGAGATTAAGACTTTTTAAGAGTCTCACAGTTGGAAATCGAAATTAGACAATTAGGATGAAACTTCGATTTTCAAGATAGGAGGACAGTTATAATACTAGAGATTAGGACTTTTTATGAATCGCACAGTTGGAAATCGAAATAAGAATGATCACAAGTAGACTGAAATCGCACTTGAGAATCAAAATTTTGATATCAGAGTTTAAACTCTGATTTGAGAATATCAGTATTAGGAAAATCAACCAAGAAATTTAAACCTCAGGGTGGGATAGGGAAGATGTAAAATCAATCAAGGAAAGGAAAACTAGATTGAAACTCCCGCGAGGTGTCGTTGGCGGTTTTAATGACGACTATCGTAACGAGCCTGAGGCGTGTGCTCGATTTGGCCGCCTTCTGCTTTCGATGGGAGGGGGTAGGCTCTCCCTTGAGAAGGTGTGGGGGGTAAGTTTCGTGGTAAGGGGGGAGGGGTAATGAAGATGGGCGGAGGTCAGTTGTGGAAGAAGGAAGAGCGGTAGAGCGATGAACTTCCCGTAGAGTAGTTCGTGATTCTTGGATGTCTATACCCTTAGTTCATAATTCTTCTTCCAACATGATTATTTTCTTGCTCACGATGGATTTTGGACCCTTAGATAAGAAAAGATGCAGAGATACAGCCGACACAGACAAAAAAAACAGTCGAGGAAAGATAACCATAACACGTCGAGGTTAGGATAAGAAAGGGCGAACCAAACAAAAACATGTTATTCACAGTCTCCACCCCACCCCATCCATGCACGAGATTAGCTAATCTATGCTGATCCTAAGACGCTTCCTCATGTTCGTGATCCCCACTCATGTTGTTTACCTCTCTTATTGTGATGACAAGCCCCCCTCAGTAGTATCACATAGAACAGAACGGCATGTAGAACCCATCGTTTCCTGCAGATGCCCCCAGCGGGCTCGTCGATCGATCACCACGTTAAGTTACCAAGATGAGGAGTAGCCAGGGCAATATCTTCATCTGCATCATACACCATAACGACCTCAGCTCCCCCCCTCTTGGCAACGCCACGCAACCACAACGCCACATAACCACACAACCCTAAACGCGTCGCCCACCGCCAGCACCATCGCGTACGACACTTCGCCTGCTCTCACATCGCGCTGTCGGTGCCGGTCTGGCCGTCTTACACTAGTGGGGCGCAACGCTGCCGGCAGTGTTGCGCCCCCCTGTCGCTATTCTTTCGGTTGTTGCCCTACATCAGACAAACCTCTCAGAGCCTAATCTCCCCCCCGGAAAAAAAAAATCACTACCTTTTCCTGCAAAACATTTCCTATTAGCCCCCATACCAGCTAGGGTCCATTATTGAGTTGGGGGGGGGGGGGGGGGGGGGGGGGGGGAGAAGGGAAAGAGGAAGGGGTCGGGAAAGTCCGATGCTGGTCGCATGGGGATTGAATTGTCGATTTGATTCCAATTACGAAAGATAAACTGATATTCTCGGATGACGTCCCCATTATCCTCACCTTGCCCTCCTTTCCAAACTACCTCTGCAATACAGCCACCCTGTTCCCCCCCAGCCAGCTGATGCAGAAGTGTTCGACTGTATTTCTTCTTTTGTATGTAAAAAGGTAAGCTTTTCTTTGGTTTTGTTCCATTTTGTTTGAATCTGCGTCTCCATCGGTTGTTTGCTGATTGTTGTGAGATCTGGGCCATCAAACCTGACCCCCTCCATTTCAAAAGTACACCGCCGTCTCCATCCCAAACATGTTCACTGTGAAGGTGTTCTCTGTTATGGGGTGCCATGCATTGCCGAGGAGGGCTCTCCAGTCCCAGCGCCGTTGTTCGCGAGTTCCCAGTTGTCTCCCTATGAGATCCTATGAGCGCCATAACCATATGGACCCCAGGCACTGCAGCATGATATGTTCTATTGTTTCCGGTATTTTCCTCTCTGGGAAGCTGTGAGTACAAAACTCGCACCATGGAAGGGCGAGACCCTTCTGTTCCAGGCTGGTTCTGTTGATTACCCAATCATTTCTTTTTTTTATTTTTTTGGACAATGCTCTAATCTATTCGTGGGGAGCCACACGTGCTGGGAACTGGGCCCAACGTCCCATTAGGAACATTTGGAGAACATATACGAAAAAACTCGAGATACCGGGGCCATTACCCGGTTTCTGCTAAGAATAGGATCATGAACAATTTCTAGCCTATTAGACAAGGTTAAAACCTGAACCGACCTACTATCCAAAATCCACCCCCTCCACAGACGAAACGTCGGTCCAGGCCTTCAGTCCTCGTACCAGAACTCACTTGATCTCATACCTCCTTCTGCTACGGTAACAGGGCACCACAACCTTCCCCAGTACTGACCAACCTAGTTCTGCTGGACAAGAAGTCATGGTGCCTTCCTCCCTCGACATCTCCCTTAGAGGCAAGCCCCTGACACCAGGTTACAGGGTTAATACCCCGGCGCCGGCTATGTCGGAAGGTCTGATTATGCCTTCCACCCTCGTCATAACTCCACAGGCCTCAAGCTCCCCCTAGGTCACAGAGCAAAAACTCCAGCACCGGCCTATGTCGTCCCATTGTCCTTCTAACCTACTTACCTTAGCAAACAACCCCTCCCCTGTTCAGAACCCCCTTACTACCTCCCATCCTCCTGTTCTAGCTCCCCCCCTTTCCTCTCTTTTTGAAATACCAGGGTCATTACCTGGCTTCGGTTAAGAACAATCTGATAACTTTTAAAGGAGTTCAGGAAAATTTAGGACAGACATAGATAACTGCTAACCTATTGCTAGGCTTGTTTTTTTTTAGGAAATCCTTGAAATACCGGGGCCAAAATCTACACAAGAACACTAAAAAATTTTGTCCCCCAAAGCTCAGCTCAAAGAAGCATTTCGAATGAAAAAACCACCTGCCTTAGGGCCTTTCAGGAGCCCAACCTTGTGACGAACCGTTTTTTGCAACCGCACGACTTTCTGCGCCAGGCTACTTCGGGGGTTGAATCGGGATGGTCCGTTGGATTGCATGGGTGCCCTTGCTTTTCTTGTTTTTCTTGAATTGAGCTTGGCATAGTCCCACGACTGTTGGTAGTTGAACGCACCTTAGCGAGCACGGAAGATAACTAGCCATAACGTTTTTCTTGTTCTGCTGCGGGAAATGAGAATTTTGGTGCGATCATCGTGTGGGAATTTTTTTTTGAATTTTCAACTGATATCGAGTCTTGGTGGGTTCTCGAAATTTGCTTCGTTCGGAATTTCTTTTTGCAATTAGGATTTAGATTAGGAATTTGGGCGCATCTCAATTCCGTTGCACGACGCTTCTTGCTTGCGCACGCCTTGTCGTGTCAGGACATGTGCTCTGACGTTTTTGCGCCTTAATCTTACGTATAGTTTGTCACGGTGACAGACTGCCCGCATCGGGATGCTGTGGAGAGAGAGAGAGAGAGAGAGAGAGAGAGAGAGAGAGANGAGAGAGAGAGAGAGAGAGAGAGAGAGAGAGAGAGAGAGAGAGAGAGAGAGAGAGAGAGAGAGAGAGAGAGAGAGAGAGAGAGAGAGAGTTTCCCTGAGCAATGGAAATGTACCATTTCTGGGTGATTCTTGGCACTTGTTTTAGCTTTCCGTCCTTATTTGTTTGTATAGTCCTGCGGGAGTGTGGGGGAAATGAGCATTGAATAGCATCTTATTGGCTCTCAGATATGTCACGGAGATGGCCGGATGCAGGTCGCACAAAGAGTTGAATTGCATTGACGCTGAGCTCTTTGACTCTAAAAAATTCGACTGGAGAACTCATTTCACATGCTCTCTGTCGTTTGCAGTTTTGAAGATGGTCTGCGTCTTGTTAAACTAAGAGGAGAGAGCATGCAGGTATGTCATCATTGGGGTTTGGGGGTCCAGTGAGTTTTGTTTCTCCATATGTGTGGGTGTGGATGTGAGCGGGTATTGTCGCAGCACGAACAGTTGATCAAGCTAACCACCATGAAGGCAATGGCGAGCACATATATTCTGTATGTGTGTATGTATGTGGGTGAACCCGCATCTTTAAACCACCAGTACCTCGCTCAGCTATTGAATCTGAGCCTCCCGGCATGCTGCGCGCCAAGTCCTGCCGAACTGCCGAACCGCCGTCGCAATTTTCTTTTTCATTTTGCCTGCGGCCTCCAGCCAATGCGGTCCGGCAGGCCGAAGCCCAAATGGCGCGGCGCCTATACGGGAAGCGCCGCGGCCGATAGCTGGGCCAGGTACTGGTGGTTTAACATGCGAGGGAGAGAGTGTGGGGGGGAGAGAGGCTATAACGGGGCGTGGAGAGGTGTTTACGCACACTGGGGTGGGTTTAATGTGGGGGATGGGGAATATGCAGACAGACGGGAAATAGTGTGTGTGTGCGGGGGACGGGGGTGAGCATCTGTGCAAGTTGAGAGAGAGAGAGAGAGAGAGAGAGAGAGAGAGAGAGAGAGAAAGAGAGACATGATTCGCTGTGACGATGTTTCTCTTCTATTATTCTGAGAAATTTTGGTATCTAGCGCAAGTCGCCCTTGTTCTTTTTGGATCGGCATTTCAGATTTTTCCTTTGTTTCTTCTCATAGACTGATGTGTGGTTTTCTTCCCCACTTCCCTTGTTCTTTTTGAATCGGCAAATCTGATTGGTTGGTCATCTGCGATCGAATCTCATATGATATTCGGGTCAGTGGCCAAAGGATTGTTGCATAAGGATTATCGACTCCTTTTGTGTGTGTGTGTGTGGCTGTGAAGCTGGATGCACATATGTTCGGTGTGTTTTTGCCTGAGTACGAATCAATAAGCATGCTAGATGATTAGATGTATGTCTCACTATAGGATTACCCACCTTGTGAACTGCTGGCCGTCATCCACTCAACCGAAGGACAGGTCTTGTGCACGCACGTGTAGGCCTGACCGAGGAAGGTCGCTACTTAAATGCGTGTCTGCAAGACCTGTGCTCGCCCCAACTTCCCGAATGTTTGAATTTCTGCCTGCCTTGTAAATGAATATCGAAATCCCCTTTCGTATCACTGACCACGAGTGCCTGAGGGATCGAGAGTCTCGAGAATATTGGGAACACACTTGTTTGTCTGCACGATCACAGGCGGAACCTCCGAAATTTCCCTACTTAACGGGAAAGGAACGCATTTGCGAATGGGACATTGATCGGGCCTTGGGACGTATCCCCGATCTCCCCTGCTGTCGTAACTCGTACACGTGTCACGTAGTCGTGGAACCCAGAATCATTATCCTGGGGACCGAATTCCCTCCCTATGACCGTATCCTACCCTTCCACTCCCCAACAATAGGGCGTGCAATCGCTTCCTATTGGCCCCAATCCCCATGCTCGGAGTGCCTGCAGGACCACGATTACCGAGCCTCTGGCTTCATCCGGCGAACTCGCTCAAAGGAAGAACGACGGGCGCACAGATTTCGGCTGAGACCGGCCGTGTCGGATTGTGAGACTTGCGATGTTCAACGTCGACAGGTCACCAGCCAGCGGGATAGCCATAGCGTCCCGGCGTTGCACCAGATACGAGTCCGACCCAAACGACGGGACCAACGAAGGAGGTAGCTCTGCTTTCCGATCTGCGCCTACCCTCTTGTGCTCGTATCCCTGAAATTTGCCACCGGAGATCTCAGTTCTGACCTGGGACTCCACCCCAACTTTCCTAAAATCCTTGGAACACCCCCTTCTCGCACTTCCAGACCCACTCCCACTCCGATCAGGAAGTCACACCGAGTGTGAGGGTGGGCGTCACAACCCTACCTGCCTAACCCTATATCCCAATGCCCAATCTCTACCAGGCCCCATGCCCCCAACTGCTAGGTTACAGAGTGGCACGACCCACCCCAGGAAAAATCCCACCTGCTAGGCCACAGGGCAAGGCGACCCGCCCCGACTCCGACCAGCATCGACTAGGCACCAGCTCACCAAAAGACACTAGAGTGCCTTCCACCCTCGACAAACTCCCCAGATCTCTCTACCAGGTCTCATGCCTTCGTCCACAGGTCGAGTTACAGGGCAGCACGACCAAGCTCCAGCACCGACCAGCGTCGTTCTGGCCTCGTCTTTTCGCAAACCACCGGGACTCACGACTAAGGCATATAGCAGTTAAGCCACCAATCAGCACCATAGTTGTAGGTCCCATCGTTTGTCTCCTTCATGCACTGGTTGAAGATATCCCGCCAACAAACCCCCTGAGCTCTACTCCGGCAAGTCTTACCACGATGAAGCCACCATCTCCACCGCTGTTGTACCCTATTACAACCCTACAGGTTAGCCCCTTCGCCGCAGAGCGAGTCATCTCCCGCCATCACCGCCAGCACAACCCCCTGCCTCCAGCACCAAACCTTGAAATAATTTTTCAATTCAGAAAAAATTAGGAAAAACAGGCACAAAAATTTTCGAAAAAGCGCATGAACATTCCAACGCCCACTACCACAGGTCGAGTTACAGGGCAGCACGACCAAGCTCCAGCACCGACCAGCGTCATTCTGGCCTCGTCTTTTCACAAACCACCGGGACTCACGACTAAGGCATATAGCAGTCAAGCCACCAATCAGCACCATAACTGTAGGTCCCATCATTCGTTTCCTTCATGCACTGGTTGAAGATATTCCGCCAACAAACCCCCTGAGCCCTACTCCGGCAAGCTTACCACGATGAAGCCACCATCTCCACCGCTGTTGTACCCTATTACAACCCTACAGGTTAGCCCCTTCGCCGCAGAGCGAGTCATCTCCCGCCGTCACCGCCAGCACAACCCCCTGCCTCCAACACCAAACCTTGGAAGAATTTTTCAATTCAGAAAAAAATAGGAAAAACAGGCACCAAAAATTCTGAAAAAGCGCATGAACATTCCAACGCCCACTATTCCCACAAGGAGAGGGGAAGAGAGGGAAAAACCACCCTCTCTCCCTATGGAAACTCCTGCGCCTATTGAGGTCTCAGTTACATATACAGGGGTCACAAGCTCCAAACGGATTACTCCTCTCCCCCAAAAGACAAACCCCTGTTTGTTTACTTCCTTCAGCCAATCATTTGTCGGTAAGCACCTATGCTTTATTTGCGATTGGAGGGCTGCAAATTTTATTGGGTGAGTCTTGGTTCCTGCACAACACTTTATCGGGTGTAGGGCTTCCTTTCCAAACTTAAGGTGTTTCATCCATTGGTTGGTCACTTTCATATAAAGCTCCACCCGTGGTCTGAGCATTCGATATGCTATTTTGGTCGAGAGGGAGTGCAGTTGTTGGCTCCTCTCCTATGAACATTTGTCCAAACCCAAGTTAGTGGGTTAAAGGGCAACAAGTCAATAGGGAGGTCCAGACGGAGGGCAATCCATTGGTCTTTTTCCTTAAGCACGTGGATTCGATAGACCTGTGCTCTCAGGGCCCAACATGTGACGAACTGTTTTCCATAGATGCGCAATTTTCTGCGTGACGATACTTCGGGGGTTGATTGAGAGGGGCCCGCCCAATTACATGAATGCCCTCGTTTTTAAGAAAAAGAGCGGCCCCACGACGGTTGGTAGTTGATCGCACCTTAGCGACCGTAGAAAATAATTGTTGTCATAAGTTCTTTCTTGTTCTGCTGTGAGGAATGAGGAATTTTGGCGCGATCATCGCGGGGGGGAATCTTTTTTGAATCTTTTTTTGAATTTTCATCTGAAGTCGAGCCCATGCGGGTTCTCAATTTTTTTTTTTGTAATTAGGACTTAAATTAGGCTAGGAATTTGGGTGCATCGTAATTTTGTATGCAACTGCACGGTGCTTCCTGCTTGTGCTCTGGCGTCTTCGCACCTTAATCTCAAGTGTAACTGTACTTCCCTTCTTGGCAGAGCGCGAATGTAACTATAATCTTCTCCTTCTTTATATCTTTGTCACGCACTTGCGCACATATATTTTCCTCGATTTTATTGGCCTGAACGATGAATGACTGGATCGATACGTGGAGAGTGGCTACGTCCCCTACACCGCGGCCCGGTCATGCAGTCGTAGGCACTTCCTTCCTTCTCCTTCTCTCTCACTCAGGCACAATCCCAACTATTTCGTTCGAACGCTCATGCTATAAATTTTGCAAGCGCGATTAACTCTCTCTAATCAACTTTGGAGTTAGTGTGGTCGAGAGGATCGGCTAACGGGCAGGAGTGAGACGGTAAGTAAGATTGGCTAACGGGCACGTCGAGAGGATCGGCTAACGGGCAGGAGTGAGACGGTAAGTAAGATCGGCTAACGGGCACGTCGAGAGGATCGGCTAACGGGCAGGGGCGATCCGACGTGCTGGTGCTGGGTATGCGGGGTTGACGTGTGGCTGCGAAGGACTGTGGCACGCGGGCGAACCCGGCTTGGATGTTCAGACTAAGCAGGGTGACAACTTTGTGTAAGTAGTAGGTTTGAGGCGACGGACTGCCCGCATCGGGGTGGTGGAGAGAGAGAGAGAGAGAGAGAGAGAGAGAGAGAGAGAGAGAGAGAGAGAGAGAGAGAGAGAGAGAGAGAGAACGGGAGGTGTTGGAATTGTGCTTTGTCTTCGACTTTTTTGCGCAATTTTGGTGTCTGGCACAAGCCATCTTTTGTTCATGGTTGTCTCGCGTCTTTCCTTTTTCTTTTGTAAATTGATGGATGATTAAGTCTGTCCTCAGGCTCCCCGCCCTTTTTCTACTTGGTTGCCAACTTGATGGATTAATTGCCTGCACTCGATCCGTGTATGTTCTCCGACCAACTAAATGTTTTTGATGCATGAGTGCTGGTTGTTTTCTTGTCCCTTTTTTTTTGTAATATGGATGAACATGCCAGATGATTAGATGTCTGCTTCACCCTGAGCCAACCAGCGACACCTCTGGGCGATCCGACGGGCCAATGCACGTGTGCCAAAAGTTGTGAAAATTCCCAGCCAGATCGAAGGAAGATCGTGTGCACTCACGTGTACGCTTGGCCGCCGGAGGCCATCGCGCACACGCGTGTCTACAGGATCTGCCCCCGATCCGGTTGACGGATGAGTACTTCGATTGTATGGATTCCTACCCAACCCCGCAGTATGAATGTCGAAATTCCCTTCCGGATCACTGACCCTGAGTGCCTGAGGGATTGCAAGTTATAGGAATACTGGGAGCGCACATGCCTTTCTGCACGATCGAGGACCGAGTTCCCAAAATTTTCGTATCAAACAGAAACCGAACGCATCTACGAGTGGGATATTGGGCAAGCCTTAGAACGTATTCCCCATTTCCCCGACTGTCCTAGCCCATACACATGTCAAACCATTGATGAACCCCACATAGCTATCCTCGAAACGGAGTTCCCTCCCAATCGTTGTATATTGTCTTTCCACTGCTTGACCATTGCTCCTTGGTGAGCACTTGCCCCCTACTCGCCACAACCCCAGTGTTACGAGTGTCTGCGTGACCACGCCTACCGAGCGTCGGGATTCGTCCGGCGAACCCGCTAGGAAGCCGAACAACGAAAGGACAACCTTCGGCTAAGGCCAGCCACTTTCGATTCCAAAATTTGCGAAACCTCCCGACAATGGGTGCTACACCAACGGGACAGCCATAGCATCCCGACGGTACACCGAATACGAATCCGTCCCTGACCACGGGACCAACGAAGGTGACCGCCCCGTTCCCCGAGGCTTAAAACGGAATCTCGTCCTTTGCCCACCCACTTGCGTTCATATCCTTGAAACTTACGCAGGAGATCTAGTTTCGACCTGGAACTCCACCCCCATTTTCGTAAAATCCTTGGCACACCCCTTTTTTGCGCACTTCCAGGCCCATCATCACTCAGATCAGGAAGTCGCGCTGGGCGTGAGGTTGGGGCGTCACAAACAAACCTCTCTGGGGGAACACTTCACCAGGGTGTAGTTTGGTTTTCCGTTGAACATGTCTATAATGACCTATCCATCCTGATGAGTGTCAACTTTAACAATGTTGCCCACCTTGTTTGGGTCATTCTTCATGGCCACCCAATCGCTTTGGGTCAGGGTGGGGCCTTGTTTAAGAATGTGTATCCATTGAAGGGGTATTGAGAAGATCAGTAGCTCTAGTGCCTTGGTTGGGTTGTCGCAATATCAAAGTTTAGTTTGCGACTCCTCCTCTGATATCCTGTTTATCCTGATTGGGTCCCATATATCCCTGAGTTCTCAGGACCCCGTGTTGAACCCACCCCTTCTATGGCCAGTCCATACTCACGTAGATTCAACTGTGGCGGTTAGTGATCCATCTATTGTCAAATAAGGGTTGTCTAGTAGAGGGAGTTTGCACTAGGTTTTAAGCAGCGTAGGCCAAAAGTGATCATTTTTTAGGTTTGCGAGGGTGGTTTGCCCGTCATTCCCCTCTTTTTGTGTTGCCCTTCTTGGGAGAGACCAGTACCGGTCCTCTAGCCAAGTGGAGGGATCCACTGTTGCTGGGGCTTTTGGAGCCAATCTAGCTATCTGCTTCCATGCTAAGCTCCTTCACGGTAATCCAAAGGTGAAGAGCAGACTATGAATCCGCTTGATCGCCAGGGCTGTTACTTGGGAGGCTAGGTCAATAAATGCCCAATCCTCCCTTGGATTTGGGTTGTGATAATATCTTTCCAGGCCACCCTGGGAATAACATACTTTAGTCCGTGGTTTCCACGCCATAAAAAGGCGATGATTTGTCCTTTAATGGTGCGCAATGCCTTCTTACTTAGAACCTATATCATCGTTTTATACCATAGGGAGGCGAGAACCATATTGTTGATGACTAGTGTTCTGCCCGTAATAGATATGTGTTAGTCCTTTCGGCGTCTCAACTTCTCGACTACTGGTTGTGTCAACCATTCGTTATATGTAATCGGTTTGCCCTTGGCTAACATGATGAGCCCTAGAACCCTGATAGATGCTTGTGGGCCAACCATTTTGTACAAGGTTCGTCTGAGGGCATCCCTCCCTGGCGGTGGATCCAGCAGCCGAGGGTTTTGTTGCCCTAGTTGACCGCCATATTAGACAATTTGCAAAAGCGATACATCAGACGTTTGATCTCTTCCAATGTTACCAGGAGAAACGTCCACCATGAGGGCGAGATCATCAACAAAAATGGAGCAGATGGGGACTGTCTCTTATAGGATTGTGGACGCCCTTATATTTTGGATATTTTTATGAGGTCTCGGATTTGTTGCCAGGGCTTCCATAACTATGACAAAAACAAGCGGACTGGCTGTTGTAGTGAGATAAGAGGTGTCAAACTGCCATTTACTTGCAACTGAGTGGTCGTGTTGCAGTGAAGGATTGTAATCTAGTGCCTAAATGTTGGGCCAAAATTCATTTTCTCTAGACATTTGTCTAGAAAAAAACAGTCACGTGGTCATAGGCATTTTCAAAATCTATGAAGATAAAGGCAACATTATGTTTCAACCGGCGAGTCAATTTAATCATCTCATTCACTAGGAGGATGTTATCTTGAATGTTCCTTCCTATGATGAATCTTTGACTTCGCCGGGTGAATTATGTCCTCCATCACTCCTATCAAGCGATTGGCTAGAGCTTTGGCCAACATCTTATACGGAAGTTATACCCCACAGTCAGCAGGATGATTGGTCAATAGTTTTAAATGTTGATTTTGTCCCTTTTTTTGTAGAGTAGTATTAGGTTCCGTTAGCCGACTAGTTTGCCGAATCGTCTAGTGCTTGACAACCTAGTAATAGAACTGCCATTTCGGCAAAATGGATATTTTCTATTTTTTAAACGAAATTGAAACCGAGTTATTTGGCCGAAAACTCGTCTAAATTTGCTGCTCCTAAGGGTCTAATGTTCTTAAAACGTTGGTCCCCCTGAATGTATATGGACCTAGGTTGAGACCAGATACATCCAAACGATCTCTTTGGATGTATCGGGTCTTAAACTAGGTCCGCATACATCCAGGGGGTCTAACGTTTTAAGAACGCCGGACCCTCGGGAGCAACAAATTTGGACGAGTTTTCAGCCAAAAAACTCGGTTTCAATTTCGTTAAAAAAATAAAAAATGTCAATTTTGACGAAATGGCAGTTTAGTGTAAAAAACATGACGAGGAGGATGACCAGACGATCTGCAAAAATTCCTTACGGAGACTGTCAATGCCTGGTGTCTTTTCTTTCTCTATTCCCATCATGACGATCCATATTTCTTCCTTGGAATATGAAAATTTTAAGGTCGCCCTTTGGTGGTTTGAAAGGGATTGATGGAGGGGAGTGAGGAATTCATCTCGTCCTTTTCCCTCTGGTTCCCTAGTTGTTCATGGCATTGGGAGGGGAAGAGGGATTTGAAGAAATCCCTAGCTCTTTTGACACATTAAGGTGTTGTCGTGGCCAAGGGGGCCCGATTATCTGGTGGGTCCACTACTGCAACGAATCTCTGATTCATTATCCACATACTAATGTGCTGCAGAGATGAGGAATGGGTACCCAGACCCACACCCATTTCCACCACCTGAAACACAAGCCATTAGGTCAGGCACGGGTCTCAATTGGCAGGCTTGGGTTGGACGTGGGTCGGTCGAGGTAAGCCGGCCTCGGTAGGTGACGGGCGAGTCAGTGTCTGACATGGGTCGCCGGATTGGATGAGCGTCAAGTGGATTCGCATTTGGCCGATGTCACCCGACCCACAAGACCTAGGACAACCCACAAAGACACTCACCCGACCCACAAGCCGCTGGGTCGGGTCTGGGTCTAAATTAGCCGGTCTGGGTTGGATGTGGGTGCGTCGAGGTAAGCTCACCCAGGTGGGTGACAGATGGGTCAATGTTTGGCCTGGGTCACCCCACTACGTGGGCGACAAGCGGGTGAATGTTTGGCCTGGGTGATGTGACACACAAGAACTTGGACAACCCAGAAGGACCTCACCCCCCCCCCCCAACCAATTTCCCAAAAAAAAAAAAGATTATGCCTTGTCTACCTACCCACCCGCTGTAAAGCACCGTAGCACGGTGAACGTGTTCGCGCCCCTTCACGTTCATGCGAATGTGTTCGCGCGTTCATACGAACAGTTCGCGAACGTGTTCGGACGAACATAATTTTTTTTTTCCCGTAAAAACATGAATTTTAACTCATGATTGGCTACAAATTTGAACATGACTCCAAGACAAACTTTGCTTTTATTGTTAATAACATATATTGTTTTCAGGTTTTTCTGAGAACTTTTTTTTTTAATAATATTTTTTTATGTTCGCGTTCGGGCGAACATGTTCGTGTTCGCCTCCGAACGCGAACACGATGCTACGTAGCTGTAAAGCAAAAAAAAAAAAAAACGGTGGAGGCCTCAATAATGAAAAGGCTCAACGCAAAAAGAAAAGAAAAAAAGTCGGGTCCACCTGCCATTAACAATTGTTTTTAGACTAGAGCTCTCTTCTTAAAACACCAATAATCGGCGATACATCGGCTGCAGACCTCTCACCACGACTTTCAGAGGTTAAAAATGCGACAAAGGCCATTGATGAAATTTATTGACTGCGGCCCGGCCTTGAAATTTTTGGAGTAGGTAACCTGTTTCTTTTCTGTAAGCCTGGGGCTGTGTTTTAGTGGCTTAAACAACAAGGAGTATATCTAACCTTATCGGGCAGCAAGATTCACTCCCTATTCCAAAATTATTGCCTTCATGTTCACCCAGAGCCAAAATTTGTCCATAGGTGGCACATTGAGATTCTTTCCCACAACGGTAATCTCTCTCTCTCTCTCTCTCTCTCTCTCTCTCTCTCTCTCTCTCTCTCTCTCTCT
>BFEA01000258.1:1763275-1794328 GCA_003427395.1 Chara braunii | reverse complement strand
CACACACACACACACACACACACACACACACACACACACACACACAAACACACGTTCGTGCGTTTTTTTGTTTTGTTTGGATCAATCAATCAATCAATCAATCAACCAACCAACCAATCACAATCAATCAATCAATATATCAATCAATCAATCAATCAATCAGAATATGTGTGTGTTAAATATGAAAACAAAAGAACGTTTTTTTTTTTTTTTTTTCATTATTATTTTTTTTCCTTTTGATCTTTGCATCTGTTGTAAAAAAAAAAACGAAAGAAACATGTGCACCACGTTTATCTCACCAGAAATCAGAAAAAAAAAAAAAAAAATCCCTTTTTTATTACGTTTCTTTTTATTAGAATACTACTTGTTTCATTTTCCATTTTATAAATAAAAAGCACATCTAAATCCAAGAGATAAAACATAGGGTTATTGGGCTTTTCAAACCCTACAACCCCTTTTTCCATTTTTTTTTATTTATTATATATATTTTTTAAATACGAAAATTTATTTGCCTCGCCCGACCCCCGGTCCGTGGTTGGCGGTCGGATCCCGACCACAATCCGAGTTTGACCCCGTCGTCATGACCGCTGGGGATACATATCCGACCAGTGGTGTTGTAGCCGCAGTTCCAATCATGGGGTCAGGTTAGATGCTAAGGCTGGAGGTCCTGATGGTCCTCCTTGTGAACCCAGCATACCCGTTTGACTTGTTGTCGTGCCTGCCACCATCCCGTGGATTACTGTCAATCCCCCTATTCCAAATTGCATACCTATTCCTGAGGGGCCTATCGGGCCCGTCGATCGACCTGGAGCTCCCTACCTCCATAGGATTTCCCCGGGTACCTCAGAACCTCGGAGGGCAGCCTATGGGTGGGGGGGGGGGGGTGTCCACCTTCGGAAGTTGTACCATGGTCGTGTGCTTCGCTTGGTCCTAGTCCCTACTCCTAATGATCCTCCCAGTCCTCCTCCTCCTTCTCCTCCTCCTCCTAAGACTCCTCCTCCTACTACTAGGACGACTCCCCCACCCAGTCCTCCTCCTCTTCCTCCTCCTGCCACTCCTCCTTCTCCTGACACTCCTCCTCCTCCTCCTCCTCCTCCCAATCCTCCTCCTCCCGTCGATCTCCCTCCTCCTTCAAGTTTTCCACCTCCTCCCATTCTTCTTCCACCATTGCTTGGGGGGGGGAGAGGGGAAGTAAGTTGTAGGTAGGGGTGGACCTCCGGCTCCTGTGCCGCTATTCCATTGTAGCGGACCTCTGGTTGGCCTGTGAGACCAGCCCCTTGGCCTGTTCTCACAAACCTGTGTTGTATTCGGGGTAGTCCAGTCCAGGCCGGTACCTCTGTCGGTACCAGCCAGTCCAGTCCAGTCCAGTCCAGTCCAGTCAGTCCGTTGGGATATACCCCAGTTGCTGTCTGTTTTTCATATCATTCAACATTCGCATAGTTTAGAGTACGTGCGTTAAGTCTCGCGTGGGAGCTGCGCTGTGCCATCTTGCTCCACTCTCATCCTCCATCTCCATCTCTATTCCAGGCAGAGCACCACACCTGGTGGGTCCGCCACACTGGTCTCGAAGCGGAAACGTTCTCCGCTCCCACCCAAAACACCACATAGCAGGAAAAACAGTTAAACCCGACACAGGGTTTTTTGGTTGTGTTTCGACCGTTTTTAACGAAAACGGCGGGAAAAAAGTGCAGCAGCAAAGAGTGTCATGTGGCGAGAAAAGACAAGCGGTGTCACAACACGAGCGTGCAAGCGCCAAGGCCAACTCCGCCGCACATGCACACGCACATGCACGCGCCACGTGCCCACGCTGCCCTGCTCCCGGATTTACTTATCAAAATCCGGGATGCATGCAGCTGCCAGGGTTTGAACCTGGGCAGCTGCGGGCTATGCGCGTGCGTAGCCACCTCTATAACATACCGGCCACAGTGTGTGCATGGCCTAGTAAGGCGGCACGCTGGTGTTGAAGACGTGTCGTGCCAGCTATTTACCTCCCCCCCCCCGATCGAGCACCGGCCAGCACAACATCAACAGCCAGACAACTATTTGCCCTCCCTCCCACCAACGGCGGTGGGGAGACACCGTGCTGCTGCTGCCTGTGCCCGTGGGCATCTGCAGTGCCACTTGGCAGCCTGCTGTGGATCGTGAAGACCTCCTGATCAGGGGCTGCTCTACAGTGGTGAGGGTCTGCTCACACAATACACCATGGATCTGCAGTGTTGCTGCTAGGGGCTGATCAAGATCTCAGCCCCCTCCCTCCTCCAACTGGCTTGCTGCGGTGAAGGCCAAGACCCTCCTGGTCTTGGTATACTTATGCCCTTGGAGACACCAAGGGCCAGGTATCACCTCTCTCTTCCCTCTCCCTACTAATCCACTTTTTCTACCTTTTCTCTCTCCTCTTACTCACCCCTCTACTTCTTCCTCTTCTACCTCACTCACTTCCTTCTAATCACTCTCACTACTCATACCCCTCTCCCCTCCCCACCCCACCTTTTCTCCCACCACCAACTATTTTACTCTATTTTATTCACTTATTTTCTTTTCTTTCTCCTCTTTTCTCTTTGCTTCTTGACCCCTCTCCACCTATCCCGTCCCTTTCTCTCTCATTTTCTCACCCTCCTCTCCCCCAACTACAACCCTATCACTTCCCCCATCTCCCCCTTCGCTCCTTTCTCTCTCTCACCTATTTCTCTCTTTTCTCCTTCACTTTTTCATCCCCCTCCCCCCCAACTTCGAGATTTTCCTGCTCAGTCAATCCCCTGAATCTCAGGGTAATCAATGCTGGCAGAAATACTTCATAACTCTTTTTGGATGTACTCTAAGTTAAGTATATATAAGGGACGCTGGACCCGGTTTCCAGCAGGTGACGCTCCCTACCAATAGAGAGTGGAAGGAGGGGGGAACCTCTTCACCTTAAATCCGGCGTCAGCTGCACAACTATATCCTTTTTTATTTTTATTTTTTTTTTTCGAAAAAAGTAGGCTCCATCTATTGGTGGGGGGCGTCACCTGCTGGAAAACGAGTCCAGCGTCCCTGACACAACTAATATAGAATGACTCATAGAAGGAAATTGGATAGTGTCTGTCAGCATTGATTGGTCTGGAAACCAGAGGATTGACTGAGCAGGTATGAAATAAAAGCATGATGGTCCTCATCCTCCTCTCTACCCTTGAGCCAGGTCAGGGTGCCGAGAGGAGCCACTAGGGGGCACCAGTGGGACTTCCTTCCGTCTCCCTACCCATCTCCCACTTGCTGCCACACACCCGCACTGTATGCAAAAGGAAAGGGCTGAAAAATGAAATTTAGCAAGGGAAAGCAAACTCAGACGTAGCAAAACTAGATAGTCCTGAACAGACTGAAGACGAAAAAGATCGGACTACAACCCATTCAGACTGGAGCACAGCCTAATAGGCTAACCAGAGCAGAGTAGAACAAAGTAAAAAAGGAAAAAAACAGAATAAAAATGATGAGAAAAGGCAGACTTAACATGACTAACCTTTAGTGAAGATCATTTACACAAGGATTGTATCCAGGGAGAGAGCTTCATTGGTCGGTTACAGACGTAATTCCAGGGCCTGTGGGTGGGGAGGGAACGGGTCTGGGAACTCCTCTGCAGGTCTCATGGGGATGCTGGAGTCTATTGTCAGCCAGTCTTTAAATCTCAGTTGATAGTCCATGGGCGCCTCCTCTCTAAGGTTACCCTCCCTCCCCCCTTCTCCTTCCCCAAACCCCGTACAACATACTTCCGCTACCCATCCCTCTCGATCTCCACCCAGTCATTCTCTAAAAAACTGTAGTAGTTGTTCCCGGATGTCTTTAGCTCTATGAAGGTTGTCTAGTGTTTGCTTCATTGTCTTCCATCTGTGTGAGGGTTCCAGTTGGAAGTGCAATTTGAATTGTTCCACCCTTTCTTCGCCCTCTACCCGAACTTGGTCTAAGGTTAGGATGCATCGTTGCCACCACAGAACCCACAGGATCGTTCGTCGGGATAGGTGGAACATGTTCAACACAAAGATGTCGTCTTGGAAAGGTGGGTAGTGGCCTGTTAGGATGGCACGCCAATCCCACGGTCATGGGTGCCCGGGGACCAATTGTTACCACACCCTATCCCACCACCTCAAGGTAAGAATAACGGCGGGGCATTGTAGAAATATATGCTCAATTGTCTCTACTCTCTTTCTAACCGGAAAACCTTGCAGACATCGAGAGCACCAAGAGAGCGTCCGGCCTTGTTGTTCCAACTGCGAGTGATCGATCAACCAGTTGTTGGTTGTGAAGCACCGATGCAAGATCTGTCACTGCAAAGATGAAATTTTCGCTGGTTTATACTTGGTGTCGCAGAACCATCGTATTGGTGTGAGAAGATGCGTTTCTATATTGAGGTGCCTTCGCCAGTGGTCGATCACCGTGTCTTTTAGGCAGCGCTTTATTCTGAGCATACGATACGATGCTCTTACTGAGAGCCCTGACAATGTTTTGGGTTTGGGCTGTTGTGGGCTGTTCCGTGGGTTAGGGTTCCAGATCCATTTTAATGGATCTATGGGAAGGGTCTCTAAGGCTATCTCCGGAAAAAAGGCCCGCCGGTCCTCTCCGTCCTCTAATACCCGTATTTTGTGTAGTTCATCCTTCTGAACCCATTGGAAGAGGTCCCGACATCTTACCAGTCTTCCCTTTCTTTCCATGATGTACCATTCAATCAGCGTTTCCTCTGAACGGATTAGGTGAGCAAGACCTACCGTGTTACCCCTGGCTACCCAGTCCCCCTCCTTCAACACTCTTCGTTTGCGAAGGATGGACCACCACCCTACCGAGAGAACCTCTATTATTTCTTCAAGTGTCGTTTCAACATTATGGGAATACCTCCTCCTTCATCCTCTCCGAACTCTTTCAATCCTTCCTCTCCCTGTCCCAGAGGTCACCAACTTTCATCACTCCATTCTTCACCCATCCTTTTCATGGGAGGTCGGTGCTACAAAAAATCTGGCTCAGTTCGTTGGTGATCCAACGATTTCCGAAGAGGGGTTGTCTTGCCACCTCTTCCCACCTATCTAAGGGTGGGCAATCCGGGCGGGGAAGTTTCCTCCAAATTTTTAGCAAACGGGGCCAGAAATCGTCTCTCCGTCCTTCCCACCCCCGGGAACATCGTGGTATTCTCCAATAACGATCGTTTAGCCAGAGGAGAGGGTGTATAGATGGAGGAGCCTCGGGGGGGGGAGGCGGGCAATTTGTTCTAGTGCTAGCGGCCTCCATGCTGATGGGCTTTCGAAGATCAAACGTATCACGGTATCACCCATTGTAGACCGACGGCTCGAGATTGGCCGAGTGGGTCAAGGATACCAATGCCTCCCTTCGCCTTAGGTTGAATAACTGAGTCCCACGCTACTCAACTTCTAGCGTGGAGATTTTCACTGTCTCCTCTCCATAGATAAACTCCCACCTTCCTCTTCAGGGTCCTCAGAGCCTCTGGGCTCAGCAGCCAGAGAACCGATTTATACCAAAGGGTGGCTAAAACAACATTGTTGATCACCACGGCGCGACCGAAGAGCAATGTGTACTTGTGGTTCCATTGAGAGAGTTTAGCAAACGTCGGGGCTGATAACCATCCGTCGTTCTCTGGGGGTTTACCTAGTACTGTCATCTTGACCCCCAGGATCCGGATGGGGGAATCTGGGGCCACCCAGGAAATGTGGTGCCCTTCCGGAGGGCGACCCCCTTGGTGATGGAGCCACCATCCTATTGTTTTCTGTATCCTAATTTCTCCCTCCCCTTAAGATGTATTGAGTCTGTACCAGCTGGAAATCGGGTCCAGCGTCCCATTGCCTGCTTTCACCTCCCCGAGGGGCACGGGGGAACAGGTTCGTAGGTAGTTACTCTGGGATTAGTTACTCTGGGATTTCAAGCAAGGACAGGGGATGGGGTGGGAAGGGGTCTGGGAAATCAGACGGTGGCCTCATCGGGAAGGCGGGCTCAATGTTAGTCCACTCATTGAAGATGAGATGATAGTCTCTGGGTGGTCCTTGACCTAGTGCCTCAACCCGATCTCCTCCCCACTCTACCCGTGCTATCCAACCCCCCTGGTATCCTCCTAGCCATTCTGTGCAAAAACCAGTAATCACCCTCTTGACATCTCGACCAGTTTGGAAGAGATCTAATTGGGGTTTGAGTTCGTTCCACCTTCGTCTTAATTTTAGTTCAATGAGCTCTTTTATCTGCCCTGCCAGCTCGGGGCCCTCCACTCTTACTCCGTTCAGTGCTAAGGTGCAGCGCTGCCACCAGAGTGCTCATATTGTTCGTCTGCCCAGTCTGAACATGTTGTCTGCAAAGGTGGATGCTTGCTCCAGCGTCGGACAATGTCCTGTCAGTATAGCCTGCCAAGACCATGGCCAGGGTGTTTCTGCTGTCATCTTTCACCAAATGCGGTCCCACCAACGACGCCATGTCAGCAGTGCTACCGGACATTGCATGAATATATGTTCGATGGTCTCATTTCACTTTTGTGCAGGGAAGGTTGTGAGGCACCTCTGGCACCATGGGAGTGCTATTCCTTTTTGTTCGGGTAGGTGTGATTGATCAGCCAGGCGTTCGTTGGTAGACAGCGGTGGGCAATCTGCCACTGCAAGGAAGCTGTTTTTGCTGGTCTTACCTTATTTTCTTCGAACCATTTGATTGGCGTCAGAAGTTGAGGTGCCTGGCCCATCTGTCTATGACTATATCCCTCATCGCTTTTTAGGTCGTAGCATCTTATACATGGAGCGGACAGACAACTTATGCAGATGGAGCTTCTTGTCAGGAACCTTCCCTGGCCTCCGCGCAGGTTGCCATTGCCGCTCTTCTGGGTCTATGGCTAGCTCGTGAATGGGTGTTTGAGGCTGAAATACCCTGGCTTCCTCTCCTTCTCCCAACACTCGCACCCTGAACAACTCTGGGTTGTCCCGCCACTCAAAAGGGTTGCGGGAGTCCAGGAGCCGGTCCCCCGCTCTTATCCTATAGTATTCTACTAATGCGTCTGTTGGTCGCACTACATGGATTCTGCCTATCCTGTCAGTGTCATCTGGGAGGGCCACCCAATCTCCCTCTTGCAGGGTGGGTCCTTTTCTTAGCAGCCTATACCAGGCTAATGGGATTGCCTCTATTATGGATTCTAGATGTTTCTCTATGTGGTGGCAGTACCGAAGTTTGTCCCGGAGTTGAGCAGCTGTCTTCCAATCCTTTTTTTCTTTTACGCACTGCGGGATCAGAAGCTGATCTCAACCTATATCGAGTATGGGGCAACCGCTCCTGGGGCCTGGACCCACTAGCGAAGTATTCTACGATGTGTGGCGCAATTTTATGGTTTTTTGAAAAATACAAAGTGATTTTTTATTTGCATGAATGGATCGTTTTCTGATTTAAAATGAATTGAAATAGCACATAAGACTATGAAGAACAGCTGTGCACCCAAATTCATGGGTTGGTACGATCTCCTTTCCGTAAGTCTTCATAGTGATGTACCATAGCAATAACATGTGTCCACGAACACAGCCACGAGGATGAACAAGTAATGGCTATAGGGATACATTCATCCCCATGTATCTCATGATGCCTCTAACAGGCCATCCGACAGACACGGAAGCGTTCCTGTCAGATCCACCACGATATCTGAATTTCACATTTCAAGTTCTATTTCTCAGAGCCAAAAAAAAAAAAAAAACGAAGTCTGGAAATCAACATCCCCCCTTTTAGAGCCCATAAAATCCAGTCTTCCCGCCCACGCAAAGCCACAAGCTATCATGTCCAAGTTAGTCCAACTTTGTTTTTTTTTTGTTTTTCGACGCATCTCATTGGACGGGAGGTGGGCATCTTTACAGTCCCCGCTCGGAAACTACCAGGCCTTCGAGATCCGATCTATTCAACGGCCGTATTGTGTCACTCGAGGCCACACGTGATCGAAATCCTGAACGAAGTGGTAGAATACTTCGCTAATGGGTCCAGGGCCCTGGGGCACAAAAAACGGTCACAGTTTCAACAACCCCCCGCTAAACTTGCACATTCTGGAACTCGAACAATGACATCAGCACCACTTTGTCTTTTCTTGACTATTTCTTTTTTTTTGCTTTTTTAAAGGCTAATTCTTTTAAGCCCAACCAATTCAATTACCTGTCAAATCTGGACAGGACGGCCTTTCAGGCCTTTTTTTATTGTCATTATAGTATTACGGGGAACCCCGTAGCAGCCACATCCGTGTTCAAGCCTCCAACGAGGGAACATGCGGGAGCTGCACCCACCAGTAGCAGGTGCGATACCTGCTACAGCAGGTGGGCGATACCAGCCAGGGGTCAGCCGGTAGCATCAGGACCGAGCTTCTTCGATGGGCCAGTCACTGTGCCTCCCCTCCGGTCCCCTCCCCCTATGAACATCAGCAGTCTCTGCTCAATGCCACTCGGGGGAACCAACGGCATATCTCTAGGTGGCGGGCGCCAAGGTTGCCCAGGAAGGTACATGAGGCCAATGAGGATTGAACCCAAGACCTCCTGAATGCCACTTGCGTGCCTTACCAACTGAGATAGGCCGCTGGATTTTCTTGACTATTTCAAACTAGAACTGTGACTCAGGAGCAGTTTCCCCTTCTTTTCTTTTTCCCCCGAAACAACTGAAACTTCAGTACCAACCAATAATTTATCCAGGCCGGGGGCAAGGTCTCACTTGCACAGATTACGAGATTCTGAGCGTTGATCTGTGCTATCTACGGTCAATATCTCTTAATTCGTGTAAGTGGGCCCTAGCCCCGGGGTGATCACAGTCTAGCCGGAAAAGCAGTCCGTCTTGGGAGCGTCACCCAGTTTCGCTTACAGGGTGGGGCCCTGCACCAATGGTTTATCGAGGCCGGGGTGCTCACAGTCTACAGTCTACCCCCGAATACAACGTACGGTGATTATAGCCGAATGTAGACTGAAAGATAAACCAAATTCAGCTACAATGACCGTACGTTGTATTCGGGGGAAGACAGTAGCCCGAAAAGGAGTTCGTCTTGGGAGCGTCACCCAGTTTCGCTTAGAGGGGTGGGGCCCTGCACCTGATAGAGCAAACGCCACATCTTGCAAAGGAGTCCGTCTGGGACGCTTCCCCTTCTAGTAGCGTCCGCAGCTTCTGCCTTCTTCCCTCCAATATAACGTACGGTCATTATAGCTGTATTTGAGGCATCTTTCAGTCTAGAGACAGCTATAATGACCGTACGTTGTATTGGAGGGAAGAAGGTAGGAAGTCTCCAAGATTATACGAGCGTTGTGAAACCGGTCAGGGGTCCTTTTAACACCAAGCGAAGTAAAAAAAAAAAAAAAAAAACGGTCAGGGGGATCGAGAACGCCTGGCGGCCCCCCGGTACTCGCGGAGGAGCTCACCACCGATAGCGATAGCGATGGCGCGGCGTCGCCGTTGAAGATCTCTGTTGACGCCTGCCCTGCTTCTCTCGAATAGAACGTACGGAGCGTGAGCCAAACACGGCTAGAATGACCGTACGTACGTTACGGTCATTCTATTCGGGCGGAGACGGGTAGGGACCGGAAGTTGCCGATCGACGCAGTGCGGCGGTTCGCCGGCAGTGGGCTAGGGTAGCTTCGGCGCGTGCCTTCCGTCCCCAGCAGCCGGTCGCGCCACCTTTTTTCTTTTTCTTTTTTTTGTTGGTGTCAGATTTTTTTTCTTTTTTTCTTTTCTTTCTTTCTTTCTTTCTTTCTTTCTTTCTTTCTCATTCTTCTCTCAACTTCTGTTTCTTTTACCTTCCACCACCTACTCCTAAGACTATCTAGAGGCGATTATGTGTTTTCGTTGAGTCGTCGTGCATGATCCGTTGTGCTCGTTTCTCTCCATCTCTACCATCTACCACCACCTACTCCTAAGACTATCTAGAGGGGACCCCTGCAAGCATAGTTTTCCTCTCTCTGTGAAGGGGAGATTTCATGTTGCCCCTTGCCCCTAATGGTTAGGGTATAGGGTTGGGGCCGCCAGTGGGGGTCTGGCKAACACAAAGACCGAGACCTGTCAGTAGCTGTGCCTCCCTTTCTCATCGTCCCCCACCCTTCATCGASTAGCAGCAGAGGCTATGGCCAACACTCTCCCACACACCACACACAACCCACTCGCGCTCACACTCACACCCGTGTTGGTCATAGACCCCGCTAATACCGATCAGNGCCAACACTCTCCCACACACCACACACAACCCACTCGCGCTCACACTCACACCCGTGTTGGTCATAGACCCCGCTAATACCGATCAGGGGTATCCAGGGGCGTGGTCCCACTGGCAAAGAGGATCGGATCGAATGCCTGAATGTGGACGAGTTTATGGAGATGTGTAGGAAATCGGGATTGAACTGCTTTTCTGCATCTGTGCTTCAAGCAAATCCAGATTCAGGAGCTCGATCCTATCCTTTTTGCTAATGGGACCTCAGCCCAGAGGACTATCACAGTCCGTTGGCACTAAGTGCGATGGGAGCCAGCATAATTTGCATAGGTTGTGAAAGAAAAAGAAGGAAAAAAAAAGCCTTTCGAAAGAAAAAGAAGAAGAAAAAAAAGAAAAAGAAAAACGGTAGGCAAGGTATTATTATAAATTTAATAGCTGTTACCGTTTTGTTGGCATGATTTTCTTTGAATCATAAAATTCCATTGGTATTCATTACCTTCGTCCCCCGAATACAACGTACGGTCATTATAGCTGTATCGAGACTGAAAGATGCCTCAAATACAGTTATAATGACCGTACGTTGTATTCGGCGGGAAGAAGGAAGCTTAAAAATTTGGAGATGAGAGAGCTTGGTCACAACATAAAAAAAAAAAAAGGGAAGAAGGTAGCTTAAAAATGTGGAGATATACCTTTCTCGGCCTTTTGGCTAAGTGAGATCAAGTGTAATATCTGTTCTGATCAGTTTAATATCTGATCCGTGGTCCATCGGACCACACTTAAAAAAAAAATATAAAAAAAATATATAATAATAATAATAATAATAATATTTTTTTTTTGGAGATGAGAGAGCTTGGTCACAACATAAAAAAAAAAAAAAACTGGCAAAGTCCGCCAGCGGCCAAGTTCCACTTGGGACCCTAATTCTCAACTTCTGACGGTAGATTAGGAAGATCAACGCCCAGAAATGAAGAATCAGCGTAAGTGGGACTTGGCCCCAGGCCACGTTCCAAGATTGATTTTTTTTTTCTTTTTTTTTTCGATTTTAATACAACTACTACACTACAGTACCTTTGGAGTTGAAAAGAAGAAAGAAGAAAACGGAAATTTAAAACAATCCAAGAAAAACCCGTGGGCATTCCTTCCTTCCTCTCTCTCTCTCTCTCTCTCTCTCTCTCTCTCTCTCTCTCTCTCTCTCTCTCTCTCTCTCTCTACCGAGCTATGTCCCTTCTTCTTCGATGGCAGTCGAGAGAGACTATCTCCGGCGTTGACAGGTTTCGATGCCGGTATCCCAACTCCTTGATGATCTGGTCATCAGCGAAGTGGAACGTGCGCTCGTGCTGAGCCTGGCACTCATCGAGCTGCGCGGAATCCCGCCGCCAGCACAGCGCACATCCGCAGAAATGCACGATGAAAGGGGGGTCTAAGCCATCTCCCACCCATGCACCCTTTTGGTAGTACCTCTCCAGATCATGACTCACTTCCCGCCAGTACCGATTGATATGATACCTGGCTTCGAGGAAGACACGTGGCAGCCATCGCTCTCTCTGAGTGGCCAGCAGGTAGATTGCGCTGGACTGATCCGAAAGAAGGTACGACGACGGCATGCCGGCCACCATCCGCCTGTCAGTGACAGTGACTTCCTCTTCGATGGAATCGCCGGCCGTGCGATTGCCACCACCATCATCACGGTACTTCTCCCCCTCCCCCTCCCCCCAAAGCTGTACAATTGCCTCCAAAAACTCCCTCGAGTACTGGTCGTTCCTTAGCAAGAGGACCCCTGTGCTCAAGGATGGCTGGTAGCTGGGAGCGGAGTCGAGGCCGGAAGGACTGCCCCAAAGAACCACACTGTACCCGTGCAAGACGTAGTCGTCCCAGGGTACCCTGAAGCTCATGTCGGTGATTATGGCGTCAGAATCGATCCAGAACAGCCAATCGTAATGCTTGCTGTGCGTGCGCAACAGGTGACGTAACAACATGACCTTATTTCGAAGACGATGATGGTAAGGGGGGTGATAAGGGGGGTCTACAAACCCCTCCATCGAGAACCACGTGGCGAAGCCATGCTTCCTTGCGTAATCGGCCTTGTTCTTAAGGGACTTGACAATGTGGTTATCGCCGCGAGGAGTGCTGCAGCGGGGCTGACTTGCAGATACCAGCAGCACTTGTGGGGTCTGGTGGGGCCATAGCGGGCGGGTGGCGCCACGAAGAACTCGCTCGACGTAACCCACAGGCCGGTGAGCAAGCCTCTGTCCCGACCAGAGGGAGGGCTGAACCTCCGGTCTGAGTCCGAAAGCCTCTGACAAAGAAGCGCCGCTCATGGGGAACGCGCCAGAAAACGGCAAAGCTGTCGCAGACTCCGTGGATCTCAATCGTAGAGGATATCCCAATCGTAGAAGCACGAGAAAAACGGCACACCACACGCAACCCAGGATCCCTAGTCGGCAAATCGACCGAACAGTCCTCAATAAGGTATACATAGTACTACCGTAGTACTACGTATGTGGTCTACTTTGAATCCCCCCTTCTGTTCAAATTCCCTCTCACTCAGAGTCTTCGACTTCTTCTACACCACCCACCCCCTGTATTACGGTATTATATTATTATTCGGTTTTTTGCCCCTTCCCCACAAACAGATGATGACACCCCCACTAAAAGTCTCTCTCCTGACTACCAAGGGAGGGAGAGTAAGCGGAAGCACACAACATTTAATTTAACTCAGAAATGATCACCTAAGCCCTTCTCAGTAGTAGTGAGCAGAAGTTCTGGAATCATGGTAGAAGGACCCCTAGCTTCCACTTCTCTCTCATCATTACGAAATTCAATGGTCAAGTGACTCTTCTTTTTTTTTTTTTTTTTTTTTTTTTTTTTTTTTTTTTTGAAAAGCCTTATCTGTCTTCTAGAGGGGGTGATACTAGTAATTCTAGTGAAACAAAGCATTCGACGACATTTCCCAGAGTCCGACGGGTTTCGGCTTCCATCCACAGAAAGACTAGGTCCCTCATCAGGGGGATGGTGGGGACCACCACCTTCTTCTTCTTGCCGCATTCACATTAAGCGTCAGATCCCACTACCCTGGCTTATTCATTTTCCACCCTCGATTACGAAGATCAACGTTCAGAAATGAACAATAGGTGCTAGTGGGATCTGCCCCTAAGCCATCTTAAGTTCCCCCATCCCCCCACAGGCCAGAAGCCATATGGATTACTAGACTACTACCTGCGGACATACCCACCACCACCACCAGAGCTGTCTCTTATACACATCTAGATGTGTATAAGAGACAGCGATTACGAAGATCAACGTTCAGAAATGAACAATAGGTGCTAGTGGGATCTGCCCCTAAGCCATCTTAAGTTCCCCCATCCCCCCACAGGCCAGAAGCCATATGGATTACTAGACTACTACCTGCGGACATACCCACCACCACCACCAGAGAGTCACACAGTGACACAGGTAGCGTGCGTTGTGTTCGGGGGAAGAGAGTATAGCTAACGTGCCAGTCGGACGATTCGAAGAGATGCGTTACACAACGGCCGCTGCTGCAAATGATACCGACTTCCCTCGAACATAACGCACCTTCATAATGAACGCATACAAGCTATCTTTCCGGTTCGGTTCATCCATGAAGGGGATGCTTTGTCTTCCTTCGGCCTCCAGTCTGTCAATCTGTCACACACTTAGGCTAGCTAGCTTCTGTGAATCTGTCACACACTTAGGCTAGCTTCTGTGCATCGCTTACTCTCTCTCGCATGCCGCCAACGACGATGCACTTCCATGTCATTTCATGTCATGTCAATGTCATGTCATGTCATGTCATGTCATGTCATGTCAATGTCATGTCGTGTCATGTCATGTCATGTCATGTCATGTCATGGCATGGCATGGCATGGCATGTGGAGAGAATACCCACGCTTGCCAGTTCTCTCCGCCTCGTTCTTTGTCTCTCTTGCAGATGCAGTACTTGGCAATGGCACCGAAATGCTAACATATTATAGAAAGCACACCGAGAAGAAGGAACTGCAAGGAAGACCGTGACGTCAACGGCTGGACTCAGAAAGTTAGCGTGGCAGTGCCATGATGGCATGATGATGCCACCCGACCGAACAAATTAGAGAAGAGAGAATTCAATTAAAAAAAGGTTGGGAGGGGAAAGGAAGAAGGGAGGCACAGAAAGAGTGAGTCAGACAGACAAGCAAAGCAACCTAAGGGACGGAATTGCTTGGAGCCATTAAACACGTGGTCCGGTCAAATGGCCAGCAGCAAATGGTCAGACTGAGTGTGAAAGGTAATGATGATGATGATGATGATGATGATTGTTGTGAAGGTACGTTGGACCCAAAGGGCCCCAAATTACCAGCACCTGCTACTCCCCACATGTAGAAAGGAGCCATTAAACACAGTGGGCCAGCTATTCCAGAGAGACAATAAAGGCTACTCTGAAATAGGAGGCACACGATTTCATGAGGTTCTCTGGAAGAAAAGTTTAAAGGCAAGACAATAGGAAGAAGAAGGAGAAGAAGAAGAAGAAGAAAAAGAAGAAATGTGTGTTATATAAGACGCATAGACATTGCACTCAGCCAGCTTACCCTGTCCGCTCATTCTGTCTATATATACTACACCGGAGCCAACGCACGCACGCACACACACACACACACACACACACACACACACACACACACACACACACACACACACACACACACACACACATACCTACCCCAACCCTTAAAAACTACGATCATTAGACCCGGTAAAAGTGACCTCCTCTCTGAACAAGTAAGGACCTTTTTAAGTCCCCGCCCGCACCCCCCAGCCTCATAACCTTTCAGTTTTCAAAGAAAACGATGGTGTCCGAAATAGCTGTGCTGGCAGCAGGAGACGGGTTCACACAGCTATGACATGCCCACAAAAAACGGCAAAATTCAATGGGTGCCCGTTAGAGCGGCATATAGAGCCTCTGAATTAACCAGTCCTACCAAAGCTTCAGGTGACGATGCTAACCGCTACACAGCTTCCAGCCGGTTCCTTCTCATCCCTCACATGCTACCCGCAAAGTTTAACTCCGACCGTTTGAACTGTTTTTTTTTTTTTTTTTTTTGGGTCCATTTTTTTTTTATTTTTTTTTTTTAACAACCAAGTTTTAATTCCACAATTCAATTCGAGGCCGGGGACCTCACAATTCAACCCGGGGTTATCCCGGCAGCCTCAGCCAGTTTAGCTTACAGCCGGTTTAGTTTAACTCCGACCGTTTGAACTTTGAAGTGCCACATTTTTTCAAGGCCTAACTCAGGGCGTTGCCGCACGCCACACGAAACGAGAAACGAAACGAATGTATCTTCCCCCATAAAATGGACAGGTTCATCGGTTTGCTATAAATAGTGACGAGTGTATTTTGCCACATTCGGTGCGCAGATGCACTCGTTTCGGTTTCGTTTCGTGTGCCCTGCGGCGAGACACTCAATTGGTAACATTACGGTAAGTTAAAACCCTCCGACGCAATCGTGATCGGCTGCACACGAGGCTGGACCCGTTTTCCAGCAGGTGATGCTCCCCACCAATAGATGGAGCCTCTCCCTAGGTGTTAGTGGTGTCTGCTCTTATCAGCAGCACTAACACTGGTGGGGGCGTTGTTTAAGAAAAAAAGAAAAAAAAAAAAAGAGGCTGTCAATTACGTACTACTGAGAACGGGTGATCCGCCTGCAGTCGGAGGCTGCCACGATCAGATATATGGACTTCCAACTGTGGTGCATGTGCTGGTAGTCCCACACTCCTCTCCCTCCTATTTTTTTTTTTTTTTTTTAATATTGGGGACCCCTGCAAGCATAGTTTTCCACTCTCTGTGAAGGGGAGGTTTCATGTTGCCCCTTGCCCCTAATGGTTAGGGTATAGGGTTGGGGCCCCCAGTGGGGGTCTGGCTAACACAAAGACCGACACCTGCCAGTAGCTGTGCCTCCCTTTCTCATCGTCCCCCACCCTTCATCGAGTAGCAGCAGAGGCTATGGCCAACACTCTCCCACACACCACACACACTGTCTCTTATACACATCTAGATGTGTATAAGAGACAGGAGAGGACTATCACAGTCCGTTGGCACTAAGTGCGCCGCAGGCGGCCATGGGGCTTGAACCCACAACCTCCTGAATGCCACTTGCATGCCTAACCAACTGAGCTAGGCCGCTGGATACTCCCTCCTATTTTTGTTTCCTTACCTCTCATCTCTTCCCCAAGAATCCCAACTAGTTTTTTCCCTTTCCTTCCCTCTGTCGGTTCGGAAAATAGTGGGCCTCCGACCTTTCAGAAGGCCGAAAAGAAACGACAGCCGCCATCAGATTTATCAACCCCAGCCGTTGTCCGTCCCGGCCTCCTAAAAGTTGGGGACTACAGTCTTCCCCAGAATACAAGGTACGGCTAGGCTACTAGAGTGGCCCGGGGCCACTTGCCCGGCAGGGCCAAAAAAAAAAAAAAAAAAAACTTTATTTTTATTTTAAATATGGTAAATATATATATATATATCGTCAAATAGATATATATATATATTTTTACCCGGTAAAGAATTTCGATGTGACCCCGAGGCAAAATTGTTCATTTTATTTTTATGCATAAGATAGTTGTTTTGGGGATTTTTTTGATGTTCTTTTTTTTTTTTTTTTTTTTTTTTTTTTTTTGCTAGGACCTTCCCTGGAGCCGGGACCCACTAGCATTGAGTAAATCGGTGTGTGGAGGCCGTTTCTTTAAAAAAAAAACATATAAAGAATCCTTTTTTTGATTTTTCAGAAATGCAAAGAAAAACAAGGCCAACGTATGCATCCACACTTCCACCAACCCGGTACATCTGCATGCGACCTTCCTGCCGGCCTGTTCGCAGTCTTCCACGGAAATCTCAATATTCTCAATTTCTGCGAAAAAAAAATAGCAAGGCGCGAAGCTTCAAAACCMCCCCCCCCCCCCTAAAAAAACCATAGTATTGAAGCTTCGCGCCAACGCGAAGTGGCCAACTCCATGGCCAACAAATGATTTAAAAAAGATTCTACTGTCCGACGGGCAGCTGCATCCACGAAAACAAAGACAATCCACACTAGCAGTTGATACGTGAGATGATCAACTACTCACGGATGTCACAGACGGCCGCACGTGGTTGAAAACGGCGAAGCACAAGCATAAATCGGACGCAGTGGGACGAGGCCCCTGGTCCTTGCACGACCGAGCCGTGGGGGAAAATAGGGTGACCCGGGCGGCCCGGCTGGTAGCCTAGACATACGATCATTGTAGCTGAATTTAGACTGAAAGATAACCCAAATTGAGCTATAACGACCGTATTGGGGGAAGACTGTAGGCTAAAACTTTCTTCATTTTTTTATTTTTTATTGTTTTTTATTTTTTATTTTTTATTTTTTAAGTCCATGGTGCTGTAGAGGCCAGTCACTGAGTACACAGTGATCACCTGGAGCAGTAGGCCGTGGGTGTCCTGGAATATGAGACCACCTCCCATCCCATCCTCACGTCAATACTCCTAGTGCACCCCCTATCCCACTATCCTACCTCAGTGTGACCAGCACTCAGGACCATTACCTTACCAATGGGCAGGTAACTTGGACCCAACAGCAGTGATAGGCACCAGGGCTGATAGGTTGCCCAGCCCTGGTGGAAGCGGAAGCCGACGAGCCTTGTCGAACGGGAACTTCGAACGCCAGACCCAGACAATCTACTACAGGCCCCAAGAGACTCTGGGGCCTAGGTTTCAGACAGGGTAACACCCATTGAAGCAGTCTTACCGTCCTTCGCCTAGCTTACCCAAGGCCAGGCGGAACTTGGACTGGCCTGAGCCACTTATACCCCTACCCTTACCCCAGGGTCTAAGCCTTATATATAGCCACTAGACAGTTCTACCCAAATATCAGGAGGAACGCCGGTGGCCCATACCTGTCCCTACCACAGAATCTGATACGAGATGTACAGACAGCACTATATGTGGAAACTTGTGTATGTAGCCCGTAGGCCATGTATAATTCGCAAGCTATGTATATGCCCGAAGTCTGTGTGTGCGCTGTGAATCAATGTATCGAGATGTATAGGCAGCATCATCTGTGTATATCCAAGAGAGAACGGAGTAAGCTGGACAACGACCCCCCCAAGATCCGAGCCAAGCTCGAACCCGTGACCTTGAAACATGTAATCGTATGACTCTACCATGTGAAAGGCTAGTGGAAATGGCATGAACGTGTGATATGCCAGACTGGGTAGATCAACAGAACACCCAAGACCAACACCCCCAAGCAAGCCATGTGAAACCCAGAACCAACCAACACACAACACCATGAACAACCCTTGGGTGGTGCGCAGGCAGTGCCTGTAATAGTACCATGCGTCAGCCCAAGGGAGTGTGTGCAGCCGTGCGCCAATCTAATGCCCTGCCGGTGTCCATGCGCAAGGTTGCAATTGAGTTTTGAACCCGCAACCTCATACCACAATGCGCATTTCCAACCACTGCTCTAACCACTGAGCCACATCAACTGGACTGTAGGCTAAAATTTGTCGAAACCCGACGGCAAAGGTACTAGGGGTTTAAATACCACAGGTTGTTGTCGAGGCCAGGTTCCAGACACAGACACATGGGGGTCGCTGCACTATCAGAGTTCGATGGTATAAATTCTTCTCTGTGAGAAAACGGAGGAGGCTTGTTGCGTCTTCAAACCCAACGTGCTGCCGCCAGCCCGAAACTTCCAAAAGGCTGAAGACACTCCACATCCTACCCTCTGCATGATCTGGCGGGGTGTCTTTTTTTTTATCGTTGCGCAGGGGCCATGGTAATCTTCACTATATCTTTCCAATTTTAACAGATGACCCCGGGACTGCTCTCTTCCAGCCCATTTGCTAGGAACAGGCTCGTACTCCTCGGTTGCTGCCCAATGGCCCCAATCTCTTCAGCAGTCTGAAGATCCTTCTTGTCCGGCTCGAATCTCAACTGGTCGCCTGAACGATGTACCCACACAAGCTATGGGTACTACGAGTTCTGATTCCCCCACGGACCACGTTTTCTTCCTCAGAGTCTCACTATGGAACTATCCCCTCTTTCTGAACTACCCCGTCACATGCCTCTCCCCCTCCTCCTCTACCACATGCATTTGTCCTCCCCTCCAGCCATTCCCCTCACCTACCCTTAAAGTATACCTCACACTTCTCTCCCTCCTCCTATACCACATGCATTTGTCCTTCCCTCCAGCCATTCTCCTCACCTACCCTCTAAGTACATTACATGTAATTCATGAATGTATGAAGGCCACGAAGTGGGAGAGGCAGGATTCGAACCTATGTAGAAATATAACCTTCATACCTCACACTACCTTCCTATATACAGGGTACAGGGAGCAACCGAATGTATGTAGGAAGCAGGCCAACCCTACGAGACCTAGCAACTAACCCCCAGCAAGGAATGGCGAGGGAGAAGGCCTCTGGGAGAACCCAGGCCCCTACCAAGACCGACCAGGGGAGCAAGGCAACTATCTCAGCCACAGGCGGCCGTGAGGAATTGAGCCCACAACCTCCGGAATGCCACGTGCATGCGAAACCAACTGAGCTAGGCGGCTAGCCTCACCTACCCTCCCTTCAACTCGTGCACCCGCTGCTCTGTCTTGTTTTTTTTTTGAGACAACTGCACCTGTGACTGCTGCACAGTTTCGAATTCGCAGGAATAACGGAGACCAGTTCGAAACTGCAAGAAAAACAGTAAGGTGGGAGTGACGGCCTACACCCACACAGTTATTTCTTTTTTTTTTTTTTTGGGGGGGGGGRGGDGGGGGGGAGAGCTCTAACTTGTTTCCCCCGCTACCAGGTTCCTATACATCTACTAAATCACTATCTTTCAATGCTGCACACTAGTATATACGCGTTGAAACTGTACTACTCGTCTGTGGAGTACAGACTGTGTCATGAACTTAAAAACATACAATCCTCTCTTGAAGTTCAGGTTTGTACTTGCTCTCCTTTGCTGCATTCTGCCTCTTTCTCATCATACACCCTCCCTGAAGTAACGTGCAGTTCTCCTCCTCTCTGAGGCTCTGTCACACTTGTCTATTCCCTGCTGTGATGCTCCTGCTGCCACATTCGCTGGACACTAAGAAGCCCGAAATGCCATGGAGTTCATATACAGAGCTCTTCCGCTGTTCCCTACTCTCCATTGCTCTGGACGGCTCGACTCTGAGATTTGCTACTCCTGTGCTCAAGTATACAGCTGCTGTGCGTGCTGTACTTGCTCGTCAAACTCGATAGTGGCTGCTACTCAAGTAATATGGGGTCTGGTAGTCTGATTCCCCTCTAAACAACTGTAACATTACACACAAATTTGAAATTTGTGCTTAGTATTGGCTTGCTTTTGCTGATATGAATGTACTTTTTTTGAATTTACATTTTGGCTTGAAAATGAAAATCTGTTCCCGCTGATGAGCTTGCAAGGCATAGCAGCGAAAAGTGCTTTAGGGAGATAGACCACCCTCAATGATGTGTGGCTTGTTGCCCCTCTCATTGGTTTTCTGTTTCGAACTTACGTGAAAATCGTGCTTGGTGAAGTTGGTGTGTTGTAGTTCTTGCTTGTCTGGTTAAAGATCGTACTGATATTGAATTGGTTGGTTTTGCAATCTGCTTCTTTGCATCCTATTGGCTATGATGGTTGAATTTAAGTTTAGAGACAACTGCGCCTGTGACTGCTGCACAGTTCAGAATTTGCAGAAATAACAGTCCACTGCAAGCTTGGGCGACGACCAGTTAGAAACTGCAAGAAAAACAGTAAATCATGCGTTCGACGGCCTACCAGTTCAATAATTGGCAAAAACGGGAGGTGGCGGTAGTGATATACCCCACTCTTTTTCCCGTCGCCTGGCCTGGGAGCAGTTACCGGTAGCAGTCCCTCCCGTTCTTGAAGCTGGCTCGTTTCCCCAGGGGTGTGGCCTAGGCATCTCGGCCGTGGCCCAGCCACGGGTGTGGCGTAGACATCTCGGCCATGGCCCAGCCACGGGCGTGGCCTAGACATCTCTGCCGTGGCCCAGCCATGGGCGTGGCCAAGACAACTCGGCCATGGCCCAGCCACGAGTGTGGCCTAGACAGCTCGGCCGTGGTATCAGCAGGCGCGGGAAAAAAAAAAAAAAAAAAGGCACAAAAAAAAAGAGTCGCAGGCGCAGAAAAAAAAAAGGAAAAAAAGCGTATGCGAGGGGGGGGGGGAAAAGCCGGAGGCGCGGCCAAAAAAAAAAAACACGAGTGGCCACCTGATTTTGCCACTTCCGAACTTCCAACGGCTAGAAGTGCACAAAGCTGTAACAGTTCAGAATCTGTTTTTGCAGTTTCTAACTGCCCTCCCTCGGCCCATAACCGCAGTGCCCCTGTTACTGTTATTCCTTCCTGCGAATTCGGAACTATGCACCGGTCACCCGTGCAGTTATTTCTTAAGCTTCACTTAGCGGCTGTCTTTCTCTTCACTACCATAGCTAGACCCCGTTATACTACGGGTGAGGCGCCATGTGCGCAGTTGTTACACACACACACACACACACACACACACACACACACACACACACATGTGGGTCTAGACCCCGTTATACTACGGGTGAGGAGCCATTTGCGCAGTTGTTACACACACACACATGTGGGTCTAGACCCCGTTATAGTACGGGTGAGGCGCCATGTGCGCAGTTGTTACACACACACACACACACACACACACACACACACACACACGTGTGTGTGTGTGTGTGTGTGTGTGTGTGTGTGTGTGTGTGTGTGTGTGTAACAAGTGCGCACATGGCGCCTCACCCGTACTATAACGGGGTCTAGCTATGGTAGTGCAGAGAAAGACAGCCGCTAAGTTAAACTTAAGAAATAACTGCGCGGACACACACACACACACACACACACACACACAAAATAAATTTTATGTCTGTCTGTTTTCCTCTTGTTGTCTGTTCTCCCTCTGATTTTTTCCAAGTACTTTTACTCACCCAACTGAGCACTAATAAGCAGTGCCAGACAGTCGGTGGTTCCTCATTTGGAGTGCCTACTGCACTCTTAGGGGGCTGCTCAGTTCGGGATGTCTGTGTTGCCTGTGGGTGATGACGGATGCTCGTCGGAGTGACTCCCTGGCTCAGCGGGTGGTGGGAACCCACAGTCTGCGGTGTTCAATCGTGATGTGAGTAGGTGTTGTGCTGCTTTGCTCCGTGTTGGATGTGTGGACTGCCTCGTCGCTCTGCCACTGCCTAGCTGCCTGTCCCGCTTGCTTCGCATGTGGTTCTCGACAAATTGTTGTGTTCGCTGTGTGGTGGAGAGGCGGTTCACGGAGGCCCTAATTTTCAGACAACTTGTCATGCCATTTATAACAGAATCCAAGGGTCATTTTAACCAAACTTGCCACCAAGTCATAGCGTAGATACCATAGTTTTGGACCAGTTAGTCAGCAGCTGAAACTGGGGGTCCCTGTTAACCACGTGTGGAGGGCACAAGTACAAGTATAAAAAAACAGCAAAGCGACCAGAAGAACAGAAACCAGTGAAGGACAGGTTGGAGGGTAGGGGGGAGGAGGGTGTGCAAACAAACAGCACAAGGCAAAAACAAAGATCGAAAAAAATAATAAATTAAAAGCTGATGATGAAAGGTCGTTTCCTCGGAGTTGCA
This sequence comes from Chara braunii, assembly GCA_003427395.1. Lineage (NCBI taxonomy): Eukaryota > Viridiplantae > Streptophyta > Charophyceae > Charales > Characeae > Chara > Chara braunii. The sequence continues at coordinate 1,771,518 of BFEA01000258.1, read as the reverse complement.
CCGACTCATCAGGAGGCTGAACCCTTGACAATCTGCGGAGTCTTCATATCGGATGGTTTGGGTCATGGACCCTTTGACCCTTGTTGAAGTCAGACTGTCCCCCAAACAGAACACAGCAGCGGGCAGCAACCCTGCGGAGCACCAGGCAACGCAGTAGAGGCAACACGGCTGCACAACGCCAAAAACGACTGCAAGGAACGCGCGCAGGAAAAGCAGTGCAGCAACCACGTCGTGAAGCACAAGGCAACACCAACAAGGCAACCACACAGCAGGGAACGACAATGCTAGCGGTCGCGTAGCACGGCAACCAGGCAGTGGAGCACAAGGCAGCACCTGCAAGGCAAGTGAACTACAAGGCATTCAAGCAATGAGCAAGGAAGGGACGGCCAGCGGATGAGCGGCAAGGGAGCGGAGCCGCGAAGCGGAAGGCAACACCAGCAACACGGCCACACCACACTGCGTGTGTTCTGGTCTGTCTGAAAATGGCGTCTGAAGCATTGATGCTACTCTCATCATTCGACATTGTCTTCCCCTGCCTTCCACTGTTGGATGCGTCTGTCCCATGTCTATCCATGTACTACAGTTGAAGAGTAGATGCTGCTTGTAGAGTCCGGTTTAAAATTCCCTACTTTCCACTACTGGATGCATCTGTCCTGCCCCTGTGAACTTTTTTTTTGTCGGCCTTTTGCTGCGGGGAACGTCAATCCTGCTTTGTCTCATTCATTCAAGGTGGGCCGATATGGTTTGTCGGAGCTGTGCGGGTACAAGTAATCAAGTATCGTATCTCGCGCGCCTTGGAGCACAGACCTCTCAAACACACACACTCGCTCACTCTTGTCAGGGGTTTAGACCGACCGTCTGCTAGCATTGCAGGGTTGGTGTGAGTAAAGTCGACCACTTTTCTCAGGGGTGTTGCTAACTCTGGGCGATGTGGTGAGTCCTTATCCATCAGTCAAATGTATCTTGGGCAGACTGTCGGGGATTACCCTCCTGATAATCGGTGAAAGTCTGACGAAACAGTCTGGCACAGTCAACGACATGTTTTTTTTTTTTAGTGTATAGCAATATGACAACACACACACACACAAAAAAAAATTAAAAATGTATACTATTGTATAGCCTTCTTTTTCTCCAAGGTTTTCTAAGTACTTTCTGCATGTCTATGTGAGCACCTCTTAGTAGGTGGCAGGTTATTTGAATTGCCTGTAGTACTATTGGGGATGTCTGTGGGTACAGTATTACGGTTGATGACAGATGTTCGTCGGAGTGACTTCCCTGGCTCAGCAGGCGGTCGGAACCAGTACTCTGTGGGGTTTCAGTTGTGGTGTGAGTGGGTGATGGATGGGTTTGGTCTGCGTTGGATGTGTGGAAGGGCTCGTCTGCGCTCTTCCATTGCCGTGCTGCCCACCCACTTGGCATGCCTTTCCCTACAAGCTTGTCTGTTTGCCGTGTAGTTCAGTTGCCATGTCAGTGTTGTGCTCTGCGCCTTGCTGAATTGCTGCCTTGCTGCCGATCCGCACGCCTTGTCTTCCCGTGCATTTTGCTTGTGCGCTGGGTAGTTTGGCCTTTTGCAGCACTGCTGCGTGGGGCACTGCCGTGTCAGGCAGTTAGCTTTGCACTGTGCGGTTGGGTTGCCCCAATAGCGTTGCCTGGTGTTGTTTGTGGTGTCGTCCACTTTTGACAAGGGTAAAAGAGTCCATGACTCAAAGCATCAATATGGGGATTCTGCTTGACATGTCTGCCCATCTGAGCTATCTGTCTGTCTATTGGTCTATGTCCGTCTGTCTGCCAGTCTTCATGTCTGCTCTACTACACACCTGTATTGTCTTCTTATAGCCTATTGCCATGCCCACATATCTGGCTGCCGGCTGGCCATGTTAACCACTAAGCTGCTTATTGGTAGGCCATCTTTATGAATCCTAACCTGTCAGCCTCAGACTGGTGAAAAGAGGGAAAAAACAGCACTTCCGTCAAAAGACTCAAAACAGTCAATTTTTATTTTTTGAATGAAATTGAAACCGACTAATTGGCCGGATTCAGGTCAAAATTTTAGCTCTTGAGGATCCGGTGTTCTTAAAATGCTGGACCCCCCGGATGTACCTGGACTTAGCTGGACTCCAGGGGGTCCGGCGTTCTTAAAACGCCGGACCCCCTGGATGTATCTGGACTTCGCTGGAGTCCACGGGGTATGGTGCTCTAAGAACGCCGGACGCTCAATGTCATCGTCACCTGGATGTATCTGGACTTAGCTGGAGTCCAGGGGGTATGGCGTTTTAAGAACGCTGGACCCTCAATTTCGTCAAAATTTCGACATCATGATGAATCGGGCCAATTTAGTCGGTTTCAATTTCGTTCAAAAAATGAAAAATGTCCGTTTTGACGAAATTGCTGTTAAAAGAACGAGTAGTCTACAAACGGAACCCTGAGGAAATAGCCTACTTTCGGGGCCCAAGGACAAAATTTCCCTGGTCAGTGGTCATAATGCATGTGGGTGCAGTCTGCATTGTTTCATCTCAGAGTCTCATCGATGTGGTTGGGCTCCACTCGGTCTGCAAGTTAGTCAAAACCATATGTTCCAGGATTGACTTGGCAAGTTGACATCTGTACGTCGCGTATGGTTCTTTGAACTTCTTTCTGTAGAAAAGTGCTATCATGTCAGAACTTGAAACAAGGAAGAGTTTACTGTATCTGTAATATTTGCACACGAAACGGTCTTGGGAAGCCCGAGGTCGAGGTGCGACAATTGCACGATGGGGTGGCCATACCCTTACTCCAGCATGCTGAGCATGGTTCTATCTGCAAATCGAAGATGCCCGACGTGAAGATCTGTCAGTAGAGGGTTCTGCATTTGGCCAGCCTGGAACTTCGAGCCATGGATGCGTAGAATATAAGTTTTTTGATTTTGTCGTTTTCTGGACCCGCTTGAGTTTTCTAGTTGCTAGTAGTAGGAACTTCGAGTTTCTTTAAATAGGACCAGTCAGTTTTATTCTACACCGACAGACCCCTGACGAGTGCTGGCATTGGCGGCCAGCCAAAACCGGTCGGGTCGCTTCGCCAACCGAATGCTTGCATTCGGATTGTTCTTTCATGTACTATTTTTCGTTGAAACGTCGCGTTCGGGATTTCATTGACTTGGTCGTCGTTTCTTTCTCTCTCTCTCTCTCTCTCTCTCTCTCTCTCTCTCTCTCTCTCTCTCTCTCTCTCTNCTCTCTCTCTCTCTCTCTCTCTCTCTCTCTCTCTCTCTCTCTCTCTCTCTCTCTCTCTCTCTCTCTCTCTCCTCCGTGTCTTTGTGCGTTGACGAATGTTAATGGTCTCTCTGGTTCGGTTGTGTCTACTGTCATCTAAGGCTCGGTGAAGTGTTGTCGTCATTATATCGACAGCTTCCCTTCGCGGGGTAACCGTCGTAGAGGTAGTACTACGTACGAGTGGCTTCGTTGTTACCTTTCGGTGCAGTGTCATGGCGAATACTGGTCAGCCGTTGGCAAATCGCCAGTGTTACAATTGCGGACAACTCGGTCATCTGTCTCGTTTCTGCCCTCTTCCATATCGTCGTTTTACTTTCTCTGCTACTCCTGCTGCTGTCCCTACCAATCCCAGTACTGTGTTCGTTACTGTCCCTAGTACCCCTGCGGTCAACGTCCCCATGGCTGGGGTATCCGGCGGCTACAGTGGCTTCAACTATGGTTACGGAGGAGGGTTGAGACCACGGGTGGAATCGCTGGAGGCAACGGTCGTAGGTATCAAAGCACATCAAGATGCGGAAATCGCCAAGGAACAATGCAAGAAGGAAGAAGAAGAATGGGTTAAGAAACAGAATGGAGAAGAGGAACGAATGCTTCAAGAAAAGAAAGCGCGAGAGGACTTTCAGGCTGAGATGAGGAATGAGATGGGAAGCAAGTTGGACGCTGTGCGGGAATTGTTGGAAAATAAGAAAAGTAATAAAGATGACGAGGCTAGCAAGCTGCGTGTCAAGATTGAAGGTTTGCGAATGGCGCTGCGTAACGGTCAGAGAGTGTCAACTTCCGAGAATGTTTACGGTAAGTACAAGAGGGACTTAGAGGAGGAGAAGGCTAGATCGGATTGTCGACTCGCCATGGAAGAGGAAATTGCTAGGTTAAGGACAGTCAGTGAGGAGGCGAATGCTGCTGCTGATGTTTGGAGAACGGAAGCGCTACGGCCAGGTAACAAACGAGGCAGTGTCGTTGTTACCGCTACTCTGGTGCCTGGAATGAGGACTCGAGCTCGGATGGTATCGACGCACTCACCTGCGATGGAGGACCTTAAACTTAAGGAGAAGGTGGAACATCAGGAGCACGAGATCGAGCTCTTGAAGGAGTGGCGATTGCGCGAACTCAACGGGAGACGACAAGCGGAACAGGTTGAACGTTTAAAAGAGAAGATGGCGAAGCTGGCGGTGGAGCGGTCGACTCCGTTGGCGTCGAACCTGAAGACACGGTTGGACAAGGTAGCTACGACTGGGAAGAAAGGAAAGAAGCAGCTTAATCCTGCCGTGCTGGCCGTGGAAGCCAATGATCGGGATGCCTTCTTGGCAGAGACACGTAAGTTTTTGAAACCACTGAAGAAAGACAAGGTGGTGGCGTTGTGTGCTAAAGAAGGAGTTACCTATTCCACTCTGGATAAAACGAAGGAGGATTTGGCGTTGAAACGGGATGACGTGGCGTTTGGTGTGTTACGAGGAAGTACTGTCAAGAAGGGTGGTGTTGTTATTCACGAAGTAACGGAGGGAGAGGAAGGGGGAAAGGGCAGTACCGAGGTCAACGATGACTCGGCAACTTCATAGTTTCGTCCCCGACCGCGTCGTGGCTTTGGAGTCTTCTTCATTGTTGTGTTCGAATTCGTTCGTTGTCATGTGATTGGTTAAGATGTAGACCTCTCAACTCTCTGCTGATTGTGATTACATTATTGCTAATTGTCTCAGGGTAGATCCCATGGGGGGTTAAATTGTGCGGGTTTTTACAATGTGCGGTTTCGAATGGATTTGATCTTGATACGACAAAAGGTTCGGTGGTCTATGCTTTGTTTTCGCCATGGTGTCGACATCTGTACATCGGGAGTACGGACAGGGATTTGCACACAAGGTGGGGAGAGCACGTGTATCGTTCGCAGAATTCGGAATCTAAAAACGGGAGGGTAAGGAACGAGAGATTGTATCGATGGCTTCGTCGTGTGGGCGTGCAAAAATATGTGATTATACCTTTGTGTGCTACATCGAAGGACGAGGTGAGATCTTGCGAGAAATTCTTTATTAGGCTGTTTTCACCGTCATTAAATGTGAGGGATAAGGTTAGAAGATCGAAACGTTCACGACCTGGGTTGCGAGAGAGAAGGCGACGTTCCAAGAAGAATCGCAAGTTTAGCCCGACTGTGTTTTCGGATGGTAAGTCATTGCTCTTTTTCTTTCGCAGTTTTGGTGGTTGAACTAGCAGTCTCCTGTCGATCTTAGACAGTTGTAGAGACAAGTTGACTCATCGTGTGGTTGTTGTATGTCGCGGAGGTGATGTGCATACGGATAGATGGAAACTCTTGAAACGTATGTATGGTGGGTCTATCGTTTCGTGCGTTTTCGGACGTGGGTTGTTTCGGCATGCTAGAGGCTGGATCAAAGACGGTATTACCCTAACCTTTGAGTTTGTTGTTCCCTTTCTTGGTAAATCGCTAACACTTAAACCTTCGCTTATTCCGTTGCTTAGTTATCCTCTCTCTCGTTTGTCTCTTCGCACGTGGTCATTTGAAGCCTTGGTTGTCGCATTTACTGTAGCCCGTACCTTTAGTAAGAAACGATCGCGTGGGAGACTCAGGTGTATTTTGTCGAGATGCATTTTTTCGAGATTTGGTGTCCATGTGCGAGAACGGCTAGTGGTTAAATTGGTGTATGATGACAGTATTCAAAAATCCAAAGTGAGGAGGCTATGTGCTCAGCTGGTCTATGAGTTAAAAATACCTTTGGTTTGGAAGGAGGTGTTAGTGCGTCGCATGCAAATTGTATGGCGTAGGAATCGAACGATTGGGGACTGTTTGCACAATTTTCGGAAGGCTGCCAAGAATAATACTGTTCAATGCTGTTGTGGGTCAATCTCGAAGGAATTTCCTACGTTTGATGGGCATGCTTCTTTTCGGATTTCAGAATTGGATGTTTTCCCGTCATGGTTGCAGAATAGCAAGAATGTTCTGCGACCTTCTTGTAGTCGGTCTTCTGCGACACTAAAGCGAGAGATACTTAATGCCTTTCATCTCCACTCTTCCCTTCCTCCTCTAGACTCTTCTTCCTTCACCCTCGAGGCTTTCTCTTCGTGTTTTTGTAAGAATGATGCGACCTCGGTGAGTGGACGTGCATATAGTGAGGATGACGTGTCACCATTTCGGGAGATGCTCGCCAATATGGTTTGTTGCCCACTAGATATATGGGTGACACCTATGTGTGTTGCTCTGTGCTATATCAGAGAGGTATGGCGAAACTCTTTTTGGACAATGCTGCTTTTTTAACGTATGATGGTGACGAACGAAGTGCTTTGGATGATGTGGTTGCCTCCTACAAAGACAAAGGTTTGGAAGTGGTGGGTAAATGGAAGAGTGACTGCGAGTTCGAACGAGCGTACTGCTTACCCAAACATAAGGACGTCGAAAGGTGGAGACCAATTTGTCCCTCTTATCCGGAGGGTTCGGCAGTTGGTGGGAAGATAATTTCAAAGGCCGTCAATTGCATGTTGTGGAGTCTACCCCGTTGCTCTAACCTTAACTTGAGATGCGTCGATGATTTGGTGCCAAGTTTGGTTGCGGTAAACAAAGATGTCGGGAAGAGGGAGGGTTTGTTAGGTGCTTCTTTTGATGTTAAGGAAATGTTTTCCAACCTCCCACACCCTTCTATTTTACAGGCTGTTTCGTGGGTTATTGACTTTTGGAAAGAGAAAGAGTATATGGGGGTTGCAGTAAAAAGAAGAGGTAGAGGTGCAAGACTGGCTAGGAAACGAGGTGAGGAAGGGTGGGCGGTGATGAAATTTTAGGTCATTTTGTCATTTGTGGAATTCGAGTTTAGTAATACGTTCGTGATGGCTTCTGGTTGCGTGCTGAAGCAGAGAATCGGTATTCCCATGGGCAAGTCTTCCAGCCCAGCGCTCGCCTGTCTTCTATGTGCATTTGATGAGTTTCTTTTCCTCTCTTCTTTGGGTTCAGATAAGGCTCTTTTCCATGGATTTCGTCTCGTTGACGATGTATCGGTTTTTGTCAAGTATAAGAAGGGAGACAGAATCTCGTTGATGAAGGCTATGCAGATTTTGAAAGAATTTCAAGGGAGTTCTAATAGCAATCTAACGTTGGAGCAGACCAGCATTGGGGATTGCTGGGATTATCTGGGGTGTGTATTGAGAATTTTCAATGGTAGTAATGAGGTAGTAAGTCTGCCAGTTCATAAGAACCAGAGGGTGCCTGTGAAGAAGAAGTTGATTTTTCAGAGTATTCAGGATTATTGCTCGTTTTCGAACAAGCAGCAGAAGGTTGTTGTAGTAAGCACGTTTCTGCATCGTTGTAGACGTTTTGCAACCGTATCTGGGACTGAGCTTCCCTTTCTCTTTTCATTAAAAATGGAATTGTGGAAGCGCGCATACCCAGATGATATTTTTGACAGTGCCCTTAGGAATTTTTCTCGTAAGTTCGGTGGGTTATGGGACCAATGGTTACCTGTATTGACGAACTGGGACAGATGCAGTTTGGTAAAGTGTTTGGCGGGCTGAGCTGTGAGAGTATGAGGGGATAAGTAGAAAAAATCTAGATTGGTAGACTCATTGATGATGCTGGGAGATTGTTGATGATCTGAAGTAGTATGTGGAGTAATAATTGATCTGGCAGGAATGGTTTCGTCAGGTATTATATGGCACGTGATTTCAAAATATGTTTGGGTTATGGGACGATGCTGATACCAGTACCTGTGGAAGTAAGTAGTAAGGTTTGTATTCCCGGACGAAGGTGTGTCGGTATTTTCTATGTGAAAGCGCGTAGTAGTGTTATCCTGGGCCTCGAGCCATGGATGCGTAGAATATAAGTTTTTTGATTTTGTCGTTTTCTGGACCCGCTTGAGTTTTCTAGTTGCTAGTAGTAGGAACTTCGAGTTTCTTTAAATAGGACCAGTCAGTTTTATTCTACACCGACAGACCCCTGATGAGTGTTGGCATTGGCGGCCAGCTGAAACCGGTCGGGTCGCTTCGCCAACCGAATGCTTGCATTCGGAT
>BFEA01000258.1:1739504-1759429 GCA_003427395.1 Chara braunii | reverse complement strand
CCCGCCCTCCCCTCCCCTACACCCAACTGCCCTTTGCTCAATGCCGGCCAAGTATGGACTCTCATTCCGGGAAAAGGTTTTCAACAAAGCCAGAGCCTTTGGAGGAACAACAGAGGAACAATAGGGGGGGCATAAAGGAGTGTTGGCAGAGGTTAAGGGTTTAGGGGTTTAGAGGTTTTAAGGATTTAAAGTTTCTAGGTTGGAGGGACTAACGGGAGTGAGGGCACCATGGTTAGACCATTGCACAAGGAAACTCTGAGTCCACCGCACAGAACCGGGAATGGATGGAAGGATGGAAGTAGGAGATCTTAGACAGAAAGTGGGCCCTATTGCTGCCTGTGCTCGATAAGTACTGAAGAAACCAAGGTGCTAGCACAGAAGCCTCCAGAGAAGGCAATGGAGTCCACCTGTGTATGCTGACACGGTCACAATATGGTCACATACGTTGCTCACTTGGTAACAAGGATCTCTTCATCCCGCTGAGGCATACAGATCTACCACAGATCTACCATAGATCACTACTCACACTACTTACTCAACACACTCACATTATACATCATGTTACACAACTGGGATACAAAAGCAACACAGCATAACACTGTCGCACACGGCAGATGGAACCCTTTTCCAGCACAGGCACACGAAGCACGGATCATACAGATTGCATCGACACAAACACACAAATACACAAGCACGCAAGCACTCACACCATACACACCATACACACGGCAGATGTGATCTCGGGAGGGAGGGCACACGGGGGTGGCCAATGGCTGCCTGACATGGTCACAGTAGCATATAATGGACACAATGGGCTGGGTCAGCAGCCCAGATTGCAGTCCAGGCCCGAGACAATACACAATGGCAATGGTGCCGGGTGAGTCGGGTGACTGATTAAAGATAGAAAATTAGAAATCATAGATCTCCAGAACACACACCAATACTTTCAGCCAGGATACACTGAACGACGCCCACGCCTTGGGCGAATCACAACTACACTAAGCCAAACAATTGAGTTGTATAGGGACGCTGGACCCAATTTCAAGCAGGTGTTGCTCCCCACCAATAGATGCAGCCTTCCATACTGGCTTAAGGAGAATGCTCTTATCACCTCGTTAAGCAGATCATTGGACCCCATCTTCTTCTCCCGCTTCCTCTTCTTCCTCTTCTTCCTCTTCTTTGCTCCTCTTAAGTAGAACATGAGGACAGAATACCTAGCGGATCATTGGACCCCATCTTCTTCTCCCGCTTCCTCTTCTTCCTCTTCTTCCTCCTCTTCCTCCTCTTCCACTTCTTCCTCCTCGTCTTCTTCCTCTTCTTCCTCCTCCTCTTCTTCCTCCTCCAAGTCATCTATTTCGGACTCGTCAGCTGCAAAACGGCGAGAACCAGTACAGTCGGCTTCGAGCAGGATCTCCCTTCGTCCGTCCGGCCAGTGTTTCTCTATCTGTCCATTTGGGAGATGGAATTCTTCGGTCCCATCTGGAAATGTAACATGCCACGTATCCATCGAAGAATAGAAGTACTCCATGCGGCCATCCCGGTAGCTGTTCTTTACGTCTCCGTTGGTAAACCGAATGCAAGAGCTTCCATCGGCATAAAATTCTTTTCTTGACCCATTCGGGAAGACGACACTCTTTACAGCAAGCTGCTTCTCCGTAGTCTTCAGATAGCTAGAGGCAATCACGTCCATATCCTGGCGTTCATGTCCAGTAATCCAAGGCAACGGCGATGCAGAATTCGACCGGCAAGGATCGAAGGATACGGCCTTGGACCGAACGGGAGCTGCTGCAGTTTTGTTCGTGTCATCATCCACTTGGAGCAACGACCTACCACCATTCCTAGGCAACATAGAGAACCGATGGTCCCTGTCACCTCCGCAATTCTCATTATACTTTTCCTCATTTCCCCCCTCCCCCTCCTCCACCTCCTCCTCCTCCTCTTGCTGCTGCTGCTGCTGCTTCTGCCGCTGCCGCTGCACTTCCTTGTCCCTAGTCTCCTCCACGTGGTGCTCGCGCATGCGACAAATTGAGCTGTCACTCCCCCCCGAGTTTCCCCCGCCATTAGCAAGTCCTATGCCCCGAACCGTCAACTCCGCGGAGTAGAGTCCCCCGTGCTGCGCGTTTGCCCCGCTGCGCTCGTCTTCGCGCGCGGATATGGCGGCTGCTGTCCTTGCAGTACTGCCATCGCCGCCGCCGATACTGTGCAGACGATCTTCATCGTGAGACGCCATAGCCGAACCAACTGCTCTGCTGCTGCTGGCTGCGTGTATTGTCCGATGATCATAGTGACGATGCTGCTGATTATCTTCATCCTTGTGCCGACGATCGTCATCGTCGTGGGACGCCACAGCCGTACCTACTGTTCGGCTGTTGTTGGCTACGTGCATTGGCCGATGATGCTGATGATTATCTTGATTCTGCCGCAGCTGCTGTTTCTGCTGCTGCTGCTGCTGCTGCTCTTGCGAATCATGATGATGATTATGGTGTCTTTTTGCAATGCTGGCCTCCGTGACAAGGACAAATGCTCGACGACGAGCCGCCGCTGATGAACGTGCGGGGTCAATGGCCGGGAATCCGCCACGTGAACTGGCAGGAAAGCTATCGTTTGCATCAACGCAGCAGCTATGGTGGTCATCTCGATCCTTATCATCATCAGCACACCCAACAGCACCATCCCTAGAGACGGAGTTCTCATGCCCGTTCGTGTAGTCATCCTCCTCCTCTTCTTCCTCCTCCTCCTCCTCCTCCTCCTCCTCCTCATCATCATCATCATCATCTTCATCGTCGTCATTATCCCAGTCATCCTTCAGATTCATCACACACTCTTCAACCTCATGCTCATCATCAAGAATCTGACGTGGCACATCACAAAGCCTTCCCGAACCATTTTGCCATCTCCTTCCCTCTTCAGCACCGTTTTTGCCCTCCTCACCGTCTCCCTGACCTCGACCAGACTGGCCGCGACAGCAGCCATTGGCCGAGATCCCAACTCTTTCATCACCGCTCTCCTCCCTCTTCGTCCCTGCCCAAGTGTCCCGATGAACAGCAAGAATGCGGTTAGTACAGCTGCTGCCCCGACGATCCTTCCTGCAACAGATTGGCATGTCTCTCCCATTGGCATCCTCCCCCTGCTGCCTGTGTACTGCGTTCAAGTAACTCCTTTGAGTCCTTTCCTCTCTCTTCGCCAGAGGGTCTCCACCATTCCCGTCAGCAGCATGGTAGTCCTCCTCGTCCCCGACTTCAGATCCCAATTTTGACTTTGACTTTGACTTTGACTTTGACTCGATCTTGGACATGGGCTTAGGTTTGTGGCCGTCTTCCTTCGCCCACAGTGGTAATGACGTCAGCTTGACACTTGGTTCTTCGTTACTCAGAGTCGGATTTGAAGACGCCATCCTGTCCCCGACGCCTCGACCGTGAGTCCTCGTTGTCGTCCCTCTCCTCTCTCCCTCCAATCGAGGGTGTATTAACAAGTCACTTCCTCGTTCTCCCACTCTTGTTCTTCCTCCTCCTCCTCCTCCTCCTCCTCCTCCTCTTGATTCTGCCGCTACTGCTGCTCTCGACGAGGATACCTCTTTCCCTCCTGGGAACATGCGGTCGGAACCAGCAGCTGCAGAAGATGAAGAAGAAGAAAGGCTGCCATATCCAACTCTCACCATCCCCAATTCTTCGGTGAATAAAGCCGTGCTTTCGTCGTCATTGTCCCCTAGACGGGGATTACGCCACTCTCGCTGCGCCGTCTTGCCTTCCATTTCACCCAACAGTTCACGTCCTCCGGCCTTCATCGAGCTCGCCGGTGAGTGCAGCCTCCCTGCGGCAGCTTGCTTCCACCCCTCCGTCTCCCCCCTACAGCCAGTCGTTGGTTCTTCCGCCAGGAAGCCATGATTACTAAGCTCAGGAGGTGCTCCCCCTGGCCTTCGTCGTCCCTGTCCTCCCCCTGCTACTCTCTCTCTCTCCTCCGATCTTCCATTCGTACGTGTCATAGGTGCAATCGGACGAAAGAGGGAGTTCATAGCCATGGCACCATTACCGGCCATCGAGGGCTTCTTTGAGGAGGACTTCGACTTCATACCAAGCAAGGTATCGAGCAATGGCCGCACATCATCACCGACTGTCACCGCCATACCTGCAGTTCTCCGCTTCCCGGCGTCGTCTTCTTCCTCTTGTCCCCTGGCATTGTGTTCACGACCTCTGCTGCCGCTGCCTTCTCTCTCCATCGCTTGCTCCTCCACCATACCCTTGGCCATCACTGTCATCACATTCTCTCTCGACGTTTTCTCCTTCTCGTTCCTCTGAGAGTTCTCCCAATTGCCACCACCTACCGTCCCTCTCCTCCCTTTCTCTCCAGCCTCGCCTTTCTCCTTCACCTTCTCCCTCCCCTCCCTGTGCATTACCACCCACCTCTCCTCCTGCCGGCACAGCTCGTCCTCCAGTTCCTTAATCCGATCCGTTAACGACTGAATGCGCCTCCTCATCCTATCCTCGCCCAGACGCCAGCGAAGCTCTCTCTTCTTGTGCTCGCTCTGAGCTCGCGCCAGCTCCCCCTTGGCCTCCTGGGCTATCGCCCGTTCCTTCTTGCTAGGAAGGCGGAGGAGAGCTCTTGCTTGATTTTCCACCACCCGCTGGCTGCGCCGGAGCTTGCGCATTTCCTCCGCTCGTCTTTCCTCCCAAGAACGGGCTTCCTCGACCTTGTGCGCCTCCCAAGCTACACGCTCCGCAGAGAGCCGACCAGCTTCTTCCTGGTTTTGCTTGTACAGTCGTTCCAACAGTTCATTCTGCTTCTGGAACTTAGAGATTTCTGCCTCCAACGCCGCCACTTTGGCAGAGACGTCCTTCTTCTGATACGAGTTGGAGGCAGCTGTCCCCTGCTGCTGCTGCTGCTGCTGCTGCTGCTGCTGTTGCTGCTGCTTCTGCTTGTTGCCATCGCCAGACTGGGGCTTAGCAATCCCTCCATGGCCGTCATCATCTTCCTCTCCATTCCGTGAACGACGCCCTCGTGGTTCTTGGACGTCCACCTTGGCGGCCGCTACGTGGGCCCGTTGCTTGTCCTTCACATGGAACCAAGTCTGTACCAGCTTGGAGATCCCGCTTTCCTGTGCCGATTGGGAAGCTCCTTTCCCACGCATGATGGATGGCTGATTGGATTTTTGCTTGTTGGGCAATCTTTCAGCTTAGTTACTCAATGGCTACTATTACCGTCTTCCCCCGAACATAGCGCACCCTGAAAATGAACGTATACAAGGTATGTTTCCCGGCCGATACAGGCAAAATAAGGGTGCGTTGTGTTCGGGGGAAGAGGGTAGTTAGATGTAGATCATGTAGCCGTGTTGCTGGCTATTTGCCCGCCTGGCTAGCGGACTCCAGCCGCTTGCCTGACTGGCTATATGCCTGTATCTGGTCGGCTATTTGGCTAGCTGTCTATAGACCTATAGACGCCATCTATCTGACTACTATAGCTCACTGGCTACCCATTTAGCAGGCTGGCTGTATGCGGCCTGCTTGGCTGGTAGCTCGCTGGTAGTTGGGAAGCTCTTGTGTGTCTCCAGAAGCGAAAAACATAAAGTTAAAAACGAGAGCGAATATATTCGCATCCCTTGCTGTCTGCCTTCTGATACTGCCTTTAATTTTTGGGAAAATCAAGGATGCGTTTCAGTCACGATCTCGCGAATGCTGAGCCAAAGCGAGTAAAATCGGGAATGTATACAACCTAGCTTTAGCGTCAGGTGGGGATGTGTATTTGAGGGACGCCTGAACTGGATTTAAAACTGAGATCGTGACTACCCCTTTTTTCTTTTCTTTTTTCGGAGTTGTTCTTTCCTTCCTTCCTCCCTTGCTTCCATATCTTGCTTTCTATCGTTCCTTCGTTCTTTGTTTCTTTGGTTTCTTGCTTGATTGCTTGCCTGCTACACCACCTGTAGCGAGTTCATCCGCGAAGCAGTGTTGGTTACTATCTACTGAGGCACTGCCCTGTTGGGAGAACCATGGGGATAAGACCAGCTTTACTTCTAGCGAGATCTCCGCGAAGCAGGAACCTTTGGCCCACGTCTTCTTAAACCACCAGTACCCCAGGGGGTCTTAGGCCCCCTGTGGGGAGGCTCTGATACAAATACATAATGGACCCGCGCGGCGCACCGATTCAGCCACCGCGTTAACGGCCTAAAAATGTCGAGGTACTGGTGGTTTAAACCATGTAAGTCCCCTACCTTTCTCTTATCTGCGGTTGGGGCACCAGTCAGCTCTAATTTCATTTGCCTGAAGGGACTTGAAAAGCTCAGTTGCATGGTTATCAGATAGCTCAGTTCCGTCGAATCTTCTTGCATCCCGATCCTTCCAAATGACCCACGACATGACTGCTCTTCTGACCTGTGAGCCATATAACCCCCATCCGTCTTTCGTTGTGTGTCCTTCTGGTACCACCCCGATCAGTATCCGTCTTTCATCTGAGAATTTGTTCCTCCCTGTGATTTCCTTCCAGTGGAATAACCACCACTTCCACCACTTCTGTGACCTGGGGCAATCCCACCACATATGCTTTGCGTCTTCAAAAAGCCAGTCGCATCTCCCGCATCTCCCGTCCACATTCTCCATTCCTCTTCCTCTCAGCCACATTGCAGTTGGCACCACCTGATGTGACTCCATCCACAACAGGGTTCTTCTTCACCGCTTTGTTTTTTTTCGGGCAGTTCGTTTGTTTGTTTGTTTGTTTTTCGGGCATTTTGTCGTAAAGGCTGCATAGGACCCCACATTTCTCCAGCAAAGAATTTTGTGCCAGAAATGAGACCCCACAGTTTTTTGCTTTATTTATTTATTTATGGAAATTTTATTGAACTGCCCCTAAAAGTTGGGGTAGTTCATCAGATACCCCTAAAACACGGGTACGCCGCAATGCGACAAACTTTTGCATCTGCCCCTGTCCCAGTCGTCGCCAAAATAGCCATTAGACATATGCCCTACGGTCTTCACCCGAATACAACGTACGCTCATGTTTCTGTATCTATACTTGAAAAAAGCTGCCCCAAATACAGCTATAATGGCAGGATGTTGTATTCGGGTAAAGACGGTAGCCCTGGACTGCAGGGGCCGTCGCGTTTCTCTTACCAACTGCAGGGTCCAACAGTCAGAAATATCGGGGCATATAGACAAGTTCCCCAGGGCTCAATAGGGGTATATGCAAGAGATGGCAGGTCCAGTTGCCGAGTGGGGTATTTCGCAAAGTTTCCTTTTAAGGGCATTTTAACATTTGGAAGAGATTCACACTTTCATCGTAAATAGAAGGACGAGGTCCAATGCTTCAAAACCTCACAGCACTCTTGTCCCACCAACAAAGAATTGCATTGGAGGCTTTCCCGACAACCCAAGTATTGGCAACATTACAAGCCATGGATGATGAGAAACACCAAGGCTGACTCCTTCCCAAAGGAGTTCTGGATCCACTTATGGGAATTCTTTCACGACGACCTGTTGGAGTACATCCATGCAGTTCAGGAAGAAGAGAGGTTTATGGAGCTCAATCATGAGTCAAGGGGTCACCACCCTGCTGTACAAAAAGGGGGACAGAGCAGAGATCCGAGACTATCGACTGATTACACTGCTCCCTCTCCCCAATAAGATGGTGGCCAAGGCAATCGCAATAGACTCCTTCCGTACATGGGACACCTTATCCATATGAACCAGACAGGTTTCATGCCCAAAAGGAACATCTCAGACAATATACTCCTGGTGAACGAGACCATTAAGTACGGTAGGCAGAGATGAACAGATGCTGCAATCCTCTTTATCGACTTTGAAAAAGCGTATGACCACGTGGACTGGCAGTTTCTGGATCTATGCCTAGAAAGAATGAACTTGAGACCGGGTTCGAGGCAATAAGTTAACACTCCATCACTCGCAACAACAAACGTTATGATTAATGGTCACCTCTCACCCCCGTTCCGCCTCCAGAGATCGGTAAGGCAAGGGAGTCAAATAGCCTTGTTGCTCTTCGTTATTATGATGGAGGCACTGGCCTCTATGATCAGAGCGGACATGACAATAGAATGAGTGGACAGTCTGGAACTGTCGTGGCATGTGATCCCGATTTCCTCATTGTTTGCAAATGACCTCACAATCCTCACCAAGGCCACGCCTGACAGTATGAATGCCCTGAAAAACACCATTCACCTCTTCTCCATTGCTATAGACATGAAGGTCAACTGGGGCCAAAACTGAGGGGTGGTGGATATACACAACAAGACAACCCCCCTCGACCAATTCACAAGTCAACTGGAAATCAAAGGAAGAGGCCATGCGAGTTCTGGGGGTGAATCTCACGGCCCCCCAAAGGATCACGCCGACCGTCTAGTCCAACCTGCAATCCAAGCCATGGCCAAATGGAAAGGCCTGCATACATTTCTGGTTGGAAGGGTCTTCGCCATTAATAACATCATCCTATCCACCATCTGGTATAAGAATGCCTTCTGGTCGCTACCCCCAAAACAGTTGGCGACACTGAAAGAGGCTAGTACGGCCTACCTTTGGAGAAACGACCACGAATTGCAAACATGCATTAAAAAGTCATGGCCAAATGGAAAGGTCTGCATGCATCTCTGGTTGGAAGGGCCTTGGCCATTAATAACGTCATCCTATCCACCATCTGGTATGAGACCGTCTTTTGGTCGCTGCCCCCAAAACAGCTGGCAACACTGAAAGAGGATAATACGGCCTACCTTTGGAGAAACGACCACGAATTGCAGACGTGCATTAAGAGGGTAGTCTGGTCCTAATTGGCCCAATCGAGGGGCAAAGGAGGTCTGACAATCATCGACCCCGCGGACAAGATCAAAGCACTGATTTTTAAGGTTCTTATCAGATTGCTGCTGGCCAATGACATACCGTGCCCCCCCCTGACCCATATTCAATTGGCCTGCGTAGCCCCCGCTACACCACACGACAGAGCAGTAGACCCTCTCGCCTGGCTCACGAACCTTGCGTGGTCAATTCCAAACACCCCAAAAACAGTAGACCGCGCATCCCTTGTGACGACCACAAGGTCTGATCTGACAAACGACCCGCTATGGGCCTCGATCATGTCCTGGTGGAGAGACATGGCCCACAAACACAGGCGCCTTCATCTCGATGGCACGAGATTTGAAGACAGCCATGGTCCGGTAACCCCAACATTTTCAACTCAAAAAGGCCAACTGTTCACTATAAAAGACGACTCACATTGTTTGGGTTGGGTTAAAAAGGGCATCTTCACCGTTGGAGACCTGTGGGATACACAGACAGGAAAACGGAAGTCTGCAGCCCATGTCAAATCCATACTGAAATATGTAAGGAACATGGAAGGCAAACTGCAAGAGTTGCAGGAAGCCATCCCGCTGGCATGGGTGACGACGCTTAGACACGGCCCCACCATTCAACCCGGGGATTGGGTAATCGAGCCCACTTCCCTTCCAGTCCCCATGGTTCTATATTAAGTCAACAACTGCTTGCAAACCCAAGCTGAACTCCACGCATATGAACCAGTGCTACCAGGGGCCAGAATGTCGAAGATGGCCAGAAATCAGGAGCTAGATAAAAACATGGCATGGTCGTGACTTATACGAGTAAAGACTATGGGGGATGACGAGGAAGGGTGGTGGGCTTATGAGTCAGCAACTCTCATTTGCTCGCTGCCATTTGACCTGGAAGAATGGGAAGGGGGGGTGCACAAACCGTTGCCGATGTGGAAGTACACACTGAAGGACTGCTACAGAAAGACTCACAAAACAATCAATACTGCTAACATAATAAAGAACAGATGGAAAAGAAACTCTTTCCTCAAAGAGGGAAATATGGAAAAGTTTAACTGGTACCATAATGCACGCCCCATTCCAACCTCCTAGAGAGCGCTTCAATGGCAGATAATCTACCGGTGCCTACCGGTGCCAGATTGGCTGGTGTCAAGGTCCCAGCTGGAACAGAAAGGACTATTGCCTCCCTTGTGCTCCTACTGTGGAGCATTGACCCAGAAACAGATTACGGATCTAGAGCACCGTCTGTCGGACGGCCCGATGGCAAATCGGATTTGGAGATGGCGGGCAGCAGCCTGGAAGTACCTCAGAGGCACTGTCTACTCCTGGACCAAACAGGAGTAGACAGTGCCTCTGAGGTACTTCCAGGCTGCTGCCCGCCATCTCCAAATCCGATTTGCCATCGGCCAGTCCGACAGACGGTGCTCTGAGGTACTGTCTACTCCTGCCCCAGGCCACATGGACTACCTTCCACTCAAACCTATTCAAGTATACAAGATTGGATTGGAAGTCCTGATGTCAGTGTGGTGGGCCAGCTGCGCCCCTGAAAGGCGGGAACACAGCTTCGCGTACCTGCAGGCAAAACAACACATCGTAGAAACAATAAGAACGAACACCCAAAAGGCCTGATCAAATCTGAAGCACACACTTAGGAATACCACAGACCGGGCAAAAAAATAAAGGAACTAACCACCGCCTTTCAGCAGACGTGGTTAGGTCCTGACCAGAAGATTGGGTCCCTGAACGAGAACCGCAACCTGCAGTGGAAGCGTGGTCGACAGATAAACGCAAGTGGCAGTGGGCGACGCGACCACCGCTCGCCCGAAGATCACCATGAGAACCACTGCTGGTTTCTCTTTTCCCTCCTGTCCCAACTCACCAACATCCAAGTATACAACAGCAGGACCGTGGACACGACTCACAACCGCCCCTCCCGGCTACACCACCCCCAATCACCCCACCTCCCCCCGTGTCACCCCCGCCTTCCTCATCGACTCCCCTGTCCCCACAGGACCTGCCCCCCTCCCAGCTGCTCCACCTAACACCCTCCCTCTTGCCGAAAGGGACCCCAATAACAACTCCAATGCCCCCCACGGACCTGCCCCCCAGCCATTTATCCCTCCTAACACCCCCCCGACTCCCCACGGACCTGCCTGCCCCCCAGGTCCTGACCAATAATTGGGATTGTGCTGCGCTGAGTTGCCTGGTGCTTCGCTCGGTTGCTGTTCGCTGCTATGTTCAGTTTGGTGACAGTCTGCCTTCCACAAGGGTCCAAGGGTGGATGACCCAAACCATCCATACAGGCATTCCGCAGATTGTTGAGGGTTCAGCCTCCTAATGAGACGATGCAACTCCCATGAAACAATCTTTCATCATCAGTTCTATTTTTTGCGATCTTTGCGATTTTTTTTGGGACTTGTATCTTTTACCTGGTTTGGCGGTTGGTGCCGTTCCCCTGGCTTTGTGTGTTTGTGTGTTGTCAATCCTTGTTGCTTCTTGGCTTGTTGGTGTCTTTTTGTTTTTCTTGTGGTTTCTCTGCCTTGTTGCTTCTTGCCTTGCTGCTTTTTTCCTTCGCTGCTTAGTACTGTTTGTCTGCCCACCACGTTGTTGCCTAGTTTTGGTTGTCTGCCCCCCCCCCGCCTCCCCCGTACCTTCCAGCCTTTATTCCTCACTGTTGCTTTTGTTTGTCCGAACTCTTGCCTCACCCTTTCTCTCTCAACCGTCAATCTGAGCGTCTGCCATGATGTGTCATTGAAGTCTGAAGTCCGTTCGTACGTTGGCATGCCAGTTTGAGGCTTGGACTACTGTTTTGGTTGCATATAGCCTTCGACGAGCTGTTTTGAAGAAGGTCATCTGGTGTGACGCATTCGTGCTGGGGTCTTATTATCTTACCACACACACACACACACACACACACACACACACACACACAGCTCTCCCCTACATCCTCTGTAATGACCTGCGTAGGATTCAGTGTCAGACATCTGCATTTTTCTCAAAGATTTTCTGCATCTGAACTGCTGTGCTGAGATTTCAGAGCTTCGTTTTGCTGAGATTTCAGAGCTTAGTTTTGCTTTTGCTGTGTTTTTTAGCATACATTTCTCGGCCTTTTGGCTAAGATCAAGTGTAGTATCTGTTCTGATTAGTTTACTATATAAAAAAAAAAAAAAAAAAAAAAGTTCTGCTCTGTTTTCTGAGTCTGTTTGCCCTGCTGACGATGTATGAACTTCCGTATGTTTCCGATGGCCTGAATGCCATGATCTCCGAGTCTGAGTCAGTTTTGCTGTATTACCTGTGTCCTAGTGCTGCGTTTGTGTCCCGGGAGGTGTAGAACGGCAAGCAGGTAGAGTTACAGGGGTAGAACTGAAAGTAGTTCTAGTGCTTCTTAGAGGAACTCCTAGGATGGACAGGGACGAATGTAGAGTTGAATATGGGCCCAGTAGGGATTTTTGAGTTACTTGGAGAGGTCCTGGAGTCCGGTAGCTTACAGGCAGTTCATGATCATACCAGGCCTGAATGTAGCAATGATTAGGACTAGATACAGGGTCCGCAGGTGAGTTACAGACTGAATGTTCTTCCCGCCAAAAAGGGTAGGAGCACCCCGGTAGGAGGCTGAAATACCCAGGTAGGTGGGAAGGGAGGCCAGAGAGGCAAGTACGTATAACTTTGTGCAGCGAGTAGTCCGGGCATTCACCCAGCAGTCATGCTACTGCTCCACCCTGGGAGGAGAGTGCGGCAGAGCACAAGGTGGTGGAGGAAGGAGGAGCTGAGGGTGAGGAAGAGTATAGGGAGAAGGACCTCAAGCTAGGATATGGAGGTATGTGGAAGAGGAGAGCAGAGGTGGGAAGGAACCGCCAAGAGAGACTTAACCTTTGGCTATGGCGGACCTTCATCTCCACTCCCTTGGAAGCCCACCACTGGGGTACTGGTTGGGAATGGACTTCATCAGGGACTGTGGCTATGGGGGTAAGAGAGTGGCTATGGCGGTAGGAGATGGGAGAGGTGTGGTAGTAGTTGTGTTCCCTTTCAATATCCACGCTAGGCATGGATGAACTGCCATAGCTGGTTATGCAACGATGAGGAGAGTAGTGAGAGAGAGCCCTTAAGGAGAGCTCTCTGAGTGCTAGCTGGCTAGCAGCAACGGTAGTAGGATGAACTGCCCTAGCAGGCCGTCTTCTTTCATTCTTCATTCTTCTTCTCCTCCTGGTCCAAATATGTCATTGGTTCAACATTCTTCTTCTTCTTCTTCTTCTTCTTCTCCTCCTCCTCCTCCTCCTCCTCCTCCTCCTTGGTTCAACATTCTTCTTTTTCTTCCTCTTCTTCTTCTTCTTCCTCCTCTTCTTCCTCTTCTTCTTCTTCTTCTTCTTCTTCTTCTTCTTCTTCTTCTTCTCCTCCTCCTCCTCCTCCTTCTCCTGCTCCTTCTCCCTCTCCTTCTCCTTCTTCTCCTTCCTCTTCCTCTTCTACTTCTTTTCTTCTTCTTTCTTTTTCTTCTTCTTGCTTCTTTCGTCTTCTTTCTTCCTTCTTCTTCTTCTTCTTCTTCTTCTTCTTCTCGTAGTCTAAATTCACTTTTTCTTGAGTTGCAAATCGCTATGTATCACACCGTCTCAAAGTTGGGTTGTGCATCATGAACTGAGCAGGATCATCGCACCTCACCATATCAGTCGTGGAATAAGACATCTACAGGACATTGTAACTCTGCTCATATCTGCACAGAAGTCGTTGAGGATTGAGCAATACAAGTAGCAAGAGGTCAAGTGTACATACGCTATACGAGTGCATCCGCAAAACCCGCTGCACCCGACAACAAGTAGAAAGAGCATAGAGAACACACTATTGATTGGCATATATATCTACGGACCTCAAGCAAACATAACTAAGAGGCCAGATGTCAAGGGGACCGACCCTTCTCCTGAAAAGAAATGAGGCAGAGGTGCAGGGAATTCCATTTGTACCCCCCAGTCAAAATGCCGAATGTGCATATATTCATTTGTACCCCCCAGTCAAAATGCCAAATGTGCATGTTCATTCTCCAATTGTCTTCAGGATAATACAGCAGAAAGACAGTGGCAAGGCAGCCAGGAGCTTCGTTTCACTGTCTCTCTCCCTTTGTCTCACCTTTCTCTCTCCCTTTGTCTCACCTTTCTCCCAGTCCGTCTTCTGGAAAGATATGTGCAACAAGAACAAGTGGAGAGACTGTCATCCTTGGCCTTCGGTAAGGTGAACTGAAGCGTAAACGCATCGAATTTGACACACAATACAAGTTGCCGAAGGACAGAGCACGTTCCCCATCCAGTGATTTTTTTCAATCGTAGACATCCCAACTCACGTCTTTAAACCCTTTAACAGATTTAAGAGGATCCCATCTTAGGGTCGAAAGACCAACAGCACATAATCATGTGCCAATGATCGTCAGGATAACACAAAGGAAAGACAGTGGCAAGGGAGTCACGGAGTTTCAGATGCCCACTCTCTCCCCCCCCCTTTGTCTCACCTTCCTCCCAGGCCCAACTTCAAATCTATCTCACTACTCGAAACATTACATATCAAACCCCATCCATCTATCTATCTCTTAACTACCCCCCCCCCCCCCCCCCTCTCCCCGTCTCACCGTCCTCCCAGCCCCAACTTCAAATCGATATCACTACTCGAAATACATTACATATGAAACCCCATCTATCTATCTCTCAGCTTGTCTCTCCCTCCTCCCTCGCCCTCCCTCTCCCTTTCAACCTCTCAAGCCGACACCAATGCGAGGGTTCGAGGCCACGAGCAATTTGTCATTTACCATTCGTTACATATAGACAGCAATGGCAGCACCACAGATGAGGGCATACTCACACTACCACTTCTTGGAATGTATGTGACCGCAAATGCGGCCAGACGTGGATGCACCTGACCACAATCGCGTCCACACAGCGGACTCGGAAATGTCCTTGTGTGAGTACGCCATGAAGCTCCTGGTCAGAGGCAAGGGAGAACATCACCCTCCTAAAAGACCCCTTCAAATGACTAAACCGAGTCCGTCCAGGTGCCAGGAAGGATCGAATCGGTGATGGAGCAAGTTGCTAAGAGGCAGCAGCTCTATGAAACTCCTAGCTCGCTCCCAAGCCCCAAACGCCCTCCTTCCTTCGCTCCCCTCCCCCTCCCCCTCCCCCTCCCCTCCAATGCCTTTCTCTCTTCAGAGCATATCCCTGCCAATCCAATATGTGTCACTTCCTATCTTCCTCTTTTTTAGTCCCCATCTCCCGTCCCAATGTACACGTGTATTTGGTGCCCATCTCCCTTCCTAATGTACATATGTAGCCTCCATATCAGCTACACCCGACGCAAACAATAAAAAAGAGCAATGAAACATGTGGCGGCAGCAGTATCTCTTACACTATTCCCTCCTACAAAACGGCGGCAGCAGTACAGAAGCTGGTGATATTCCTCACTGAACGCCCGATCTGTCCTGCGCAAGCAACATATGATATTACCTCTTGCGAATTGCTATATACAAATCCAAGGACCACAACATAACCGGCCCTAGTTCCTCAGTCTTATCTAAACAGACCTACCACTCCTTTTCTCAACTAGGTCTCTGTATTCTGAAGTATTTTCCAACGGCCGACAAGGAAAGCTCTACTACGCAGTTGTTGGTTTCCTCGCACCATGCTCTTCAATGACGACGAACAAAACCAGACACCCCCTCCCTAAACACTGTCTAGTCGTTTATCTCACTCTATACGACATGCAAGATGCCCACAAACCTAAACCTCCCAATAACCTGACCAGGGAGTGGATGGGGGTAATGTCCTACAGTCAGGTTGCTGCATTCCAAACACACACTAAAGCGTCCACCCGTAACCCCGAAACCCTAATCCCCTGAGTCAGTATCAACCACGATGAGGACGTCTGCTAAACACAGACAATGGTCCTATTATCTCCCATAGTCACATTAAAGCCTCCAACCCTAAACCCTAACCTGAGACAACATCAACCAGGGTGAGTATGTGTGCTAACCACAGACAGTTGCCTTGGTCTCTACTCTTTGAACACAGCAGGGAAGGAGGGCCAGTTGGACATCAACTCCTCACACAGACGCCCGCAAGAAATCCATGTGAGAAGTAAGAATGCCAAGCACTAAGCAAGTCAGCATAGCCGTGCTCATTTCATTTCTACATCCTTCAGGTCCGCCATACTACTTATGATGACCACAGAGTCAATGAGCTACTGACAACCACAACGTCAATGAGCTACTGGATGTACTACTTGAACGTTATCTCAAATGTGCGGATCTGCATTGGGCACAGGAGAATGTTGTAAGGCTTTTTCTTATCGTTCTTCGAGAGGTACTCGTCTTCGCTCGAGACGCTCGGCATTCTCAGCGATGTCTCTTCTTCCTCTCCTTCCACTCTCCACGACAGCGGTTGCCTCTTTCGCTTCGTTTGGTTTGCAGTCAACGTGGTCTCCGTCATCGACTTCACTTTCCGTCTTCCGTGTTTGTTCTTGAAAATGGGCGTGATGTCGACATATGTGCACTTGGAATTGTCTGGATGCTCGTCCACCTCGTACAGATGCGCCAGCCTGAGCAAGGCCACCTTTTTTGATATTTCCTGCAGCGTCATGAGCGCCACGTTGGACGGAAACTCGCGGAACATGCCACCACCCTCTAACGCCATCCCCGAAAATCCTTGCGCGACTGTTCTGCCGACCGTTTCAGTTCCTGATGCCTCCTCCAGCTGCTCCACACTTTGCGGTCCAGTGATCAGAAAAGCCGGGAGCAAAGGGCTGTACACATTCTGTGCTTCTGTCCTGCGCCACCTCGCAGCCGCCACAGATTGGTTCAGATTTAAATACAACTTTCCTCTCACAACGAGGCCTTGACAGACACCACCTGCACAAACTGTTTCGTTCAGGCATTCCCCCACACCTCGCTGATCATCGACCAAGAGTCGCCTGTGAAGCATAAGCTCCAGTTCGCCGTCGTGTAGACTCGCCCCACCCAGAGCACGGTCTGTGAGAATCGAGAAATCGCTACTTTCATTGCCGAGGTATATCGCTGCACCCACTGGGTAGTAGTTCCCTGCCACAGGTTCCGTGACATTCAGGTCCCATGTGGGACGGTAGTTGATCTTCCGCTTCAGCATATCGCGGCCGTTGGAATCAGTGTAAAATGTCCCATAACTAGCCAGATCAGAGCTGAACCTGGTGATGACCTCCTTCCCCAGACCATCACCGATAGGAATCGGCCCCACTGTGTACTCCACCTCTGCATGTTCTTTGCCTTTGTATATTCTGATGACCTGTGACGCCCAATCCGAAAACCTCTGCCGTACCTCCGTCACAAGCGGTCCCTTCACAATGGTCGTCTTCACTGACACATTCTGTCCCCCAACAGGGAAGGCCACGGATCCGTTCGGCCGGAAGATGTATGCTCCCGAGGCCTGACCAGGCTCCTCAACTGTGTTTCCACTGCTTCCGTTGTACCACAGAAAGGAATTGTATAACTCCACGGACACACCGTTCTTCAGTTCGCTGATCCTCTTAAGCCGTCCTGTGTCCTTAGCAATTGAGACCTGCAACATGTCATTCCCAACATCAACCGTTCCCGCAGCTGAAGCATCGTTATCCAGTTGCTCGACAACTGACATGGTCGCCAGATCAGAGACGTTCACAGCTGGCTGTATAAAATACGTTGCGATCCCAAGCGCCGGGACACGAGCCTCAAAGACAAGCTCAAAGAGAGTGTTCCCTTCGAGTAACTTAGTACCGGTGTACGCCTCCACGTGAAACGCTCGCAGCTTTTCTTCGTCTGCCTCCACGGGGACCACCTGGGATGGCACCGGCATTCCCTGAAGATCCTCGACGTGGACGTTCACACTTGTGACTGGGAATCTCACAACCTCGGTACGATGCCAGGCGAGTGGGTTGTATAGGAGCACCACGAGGGATGTCCCGTTCGAAAGTTGTGTCTCTGTCATGGGGCAGTAGGTGATGTTCAATAGTCTGCACTGGGAAAGGAGGGGGAACAGAGGGTGACCCGTCCCACCAGAGTCCTCCATGCTAATAACACTTTCGTCCAGCATCGTCCTCCGGTCCTCTGCATCCTTCTCGAACAGAGTCAAGCGCAGGAATGCCCGGGTCACTACTTGTTCGGCCTCTGCCTCTCCTATGGCAAGCCTCTTTGCATAGTCGTCAGCCACGTGTTGCTTCGACGTGCCGCTCACCGCATCGTGATGCTGGCTGATGGCCAACGCCTCTTCCAACGCATCCGTCGTCACTGCTCGGTCTCGACCCAGAAAGAACTCCAGCTGCCTTGCAGCCTGCAGATACCCACTCAGTGACCGAACGTACCCCTTCAAAGCTGTTCTGCTCGCAAAATAGCCGGTCCAGTACGAATTCGCAGAGTTCGCATACGGAAAATAGTCGTCTTCCTTGAGAGGCCAGCTCGCATCCGCAGCATGCTTCGCATGCACATAGATCGATGGCGTGGAGTAGAAAACGTTGATCCTCCCATCGCGGTTCACGTGATGGATCAGTTTGTCGAGCTGCTTGAACCACGTGTTCGCATTTTCATACGTGAAATCCTCTCCCATTGTGAGCATGACATGATCGGTACGGAATTGAGAGGCCTGCTCGAGCACACTTTCCACAAACGAGTCCACGCGTTCAAGCACGTTGTAATCAAACAGTTCGGGATCGTCCTGAATGGGTGGGTACGGAGCATTTGTCTCGAAATTGAAGCCATGCGGCGGACTATACTGGTGATGCAAGATACCCGCGAAGGTCTGTGCCGAGGCCCCGAGGGATTTGGAGGCTCTCCAGATGACTTCCATCGATTTCTCTCTTCGCCTTTTCTCAATATCTTGGTAATCCGCCCGCCCAAAGAACACCGCGTCAAGGCCTGCCTCGGCAGTCAACAGCGACGCCTGAACCGACGAGTGTCCAAACGGATCGATCTGCCATCCAATTCGCGGCACAACCCCAAACTGCGACTTAATGAACCGGTGCCCAAGAGTCGTCTGATCAACCATATCGACGTAGTGCGTCGATGCCTCGTCATGCATGCACCACCCACCATTTATGAACTCCAGCTGCCTTCTCTCAACAAGCTCCTCTACTTTTTCTTTCATGCGCGGGCTTTGCTCTCCCCACCAGCGCTGGAAGAAAGCCTGCTCCACATATATGAACTTGCGATCCCTGTTTTGCAACAGTGATTCTACCACCGAGTCCAGAATGTACTGCACTGCTGCCACCTGGATGGAGTTGTTGGAGCCCACATAGTACTGGTCCACCGTCTTAAGCCACCCCACATCATCATGTGTGTGGCAGACCAAGTGCGCATTGATCTTGTCATACACAGGGCGGGACGTCGTGTTGTACGTGACAATCCGCGCATTCACACTTCCCATCAAACATACTGTGTGGATGATCACTGCAATAGTAGCGATTCGAATGGCGGTGTTCACCGAGGGCAGAACCCCAACTTGAAGAGGGACCGCCATAGTTTTATCCTCTCTCTCCTTGACGGAAAGCTCTCCTCTCCTTTCAGCTCCTACGCACACATTTGCTTCTAGATTTCCTCTTGTTTACACATCGAGACATGTATGCCGGCAACCTGCACGGCATAGACACCAACACCCAGCGAACGACACTTAGTCGCCCAAGGAACGTCACTCGATGATTTTTGAAAGTTCCTTCAGATCAATCATTCGCCCATCTCGTCCCGTCGGCCCTGACTTGGCCAATGATTAGCCATGCACTTTTGGCACTGTTTCCAATACTCGTACAAACAATGACTTACCTTTAACACTCAATCAACACTTTTCACTTTTCTTTTCCATCCTTAAGGGGGAGTAGCCCTGAAGATTTTTGTATCCATCAGTCAGGATTGACACTTGTGATTGGCTTGTTAACGGTCAGTTGCGTGTACCAATCGGCCAAAGGCCAGGGACGCTTTTCACTTTTCGGCACTGCAGCTCGTCAAGCTTGCGACAGTATGATTTCTCCCATGAAAACCTTACAAGGTGCGGGAGGAGGGAAGGGGAGAAAGGAGCACTGTGATTCCAATGTGCGTTACAGGTTCGCAAGCTGAACAGCACTGAAACAGAGAGGGGACGAAACACAGACATGCGCACACATGCACGCACGCACCGACCCACCCACACCC
>BFEA01000258.1:1702446-1712529 GCA_003427395.1 Chara braunii | reverse complement strand
AGAGAGAGAGAGAGAGAGAGAGAGAGAGAGAGAGAGAGAGAGAGAGACTGACACGTGGCACTTCGCCCAATAAAGAAAACCAATGAAATAGGGCGGAGGGGGAGGAGAAAGGAGGAGGAGAAAGGAGGAGGAGAAAGGAGGAGGAGGAAGAGGTGGATGAGGAGGAGAAAAGAAGACGAAAGGAGGAGGAGGAGGAGGAGGAGGAGGAGGAGGAGGAGGAGGACCTGCCGGTTTCGTATGGCGTTGACGAAAAACAAAACAAAAAAATGACGAAGGAGGAGGGGAGAGAGAGAGAGAGAGAAATCCTGACACGTGGCACTTCGCCTACTAAAGAAAACCAATGAAGCAGGGAGGAGGAGGAGGAGAAAGGAGGAGGAGAAAGGATGAGGAGAAAGGACGAGGAGAAAGGACGAGGAGAAAGGAGGAGGAGAGAAAAAGACGAAGGGAGGACGAGGCAGAGGAGGAGAGAAGAAAAAGGAAGGAGGAGGGGAGAAGAAAAAGAAAAGGAGGAGGAAGAGGAGGAGGAGGACGACGAGAGAAGAAGACGAAAGGAGGAGGAGGTGGAGGGGGAGAAGAAGAAGAGGAGGAAAGGAGGAGGAGAGGAAGAAGAAGAAGATGAAAGGAGGTGGAAGCGGAAGAGAGGAAGAAGAAGAAGAAGAAGAAGAAGAGGAAGCAAGGAGGTGGAGACGGATACCACAGCGGGACCGTATCGACCACGACGTGGCAGCTTCCCGACGACAGGCAGCGACGACGACGGCGGGCAGCGACGACGGGCACCTCTTCGACGGCGGGCAGCGACGAGAACCTCTTCAACGGCGGGCAGCGACGGGAACCTCTTCAACGGCTGGCAGCGACGGCAGGCGACGTGAACGGAAAGATAAAACGGGCAGCTCTTCGACAAACTGCGCGTTCGAATTCGAAGGCCGCCCATCGAAAAAATTTGCGCCGGGGGGCGGGGAGATTCCCACGGGCCAAACCACTTCGAAAATGGCCGCCCCCCCCCCCGTGCGCAAAAATGCGCTGGGCCCGCCCCGCGCCAAACTGGGGGACCCAACCGGCCGGGCCGCCCGGGACCCCTGCCGGATGAAGGCTAGGCTGTCGGGCGGCCCAGAATTTAACACAGTTTTTCCGTTCTTTTCTTTCACTTTTTTTTTTTTTTTTTTTTTGAAGCCCAGGTGTTGTAGAGGCTGTCTACCAGGCATAGGACAGGCCTGCCAGCACCTGACCATTTGATCATCCCAATGTATTGCCTAACCGGTGCCCTATGAGTCACCCGCCCACCCTTACGCATCGTCACGATCCCCGACGCATCCCTCTACTCCCAAGGTCCTACGTGAGTATATCCATATGATCATCAGCCGTTCTAGTGCTCTTTGACCAGACAGCGGTTATAGACATCAGAGCTAAGCAAGTTCTCACCTCCCTCCCCATCCCCGATTGAAGCACTATCGAACGAGCCACGTTGCACCGGGCACTCCGAGTGCTAGGGGTGAGCATGCCACTACACGCCCCATAGGCAAACCTTCTATTGGTGTGGAGCGTCACCTGCTGGACCCGGGAGCGTCACCTGCTGGAAAGCGGGTCCAGCGTCCCTTACACAGTTAAGATCAAATAGTACATAGAAAGGAAGGAAAATGGATGGTTGTATGGAAGGTGTCTGCCAGCATTGATTGCTCTGGGGACCAGAGGATTGACTGAGCAGGTGTGGAACTCAAAGCCTGATGGTCCTCTACTCCCTCTCCTTTCCTGTACCAGGGCAGGGGTCCGGGGGGAACCACTTGGGGGCACCAGTGGGAATTCCATCCGACTCCCTTCCCATCTTCAAGAGAACATTCCTCGACCATCCTACTGCCATGCGCCCACACTGCATCAGATAAGAAAGAACCAAGAAAAATAACACTTCGAGATGGATTGATAGTCCTGGATTGAAACTGCAAACAGACAAACTAAAGAACCAGACCATAACTCAGATAATTGAAAACCGACCAACACTAACATAGCAGACTACAACAGGGAAAGTATACTAGGTAAAAAAAACACAAACGAGACCCGGGTCGATGCTGACCAAACTCAAACCCATAAGTGACACCAAAACAGAATACGATGGATAAAACTAACTCAAAGCGACTCGTCTTCATCACATATGAAGGCTTCGCCGATTACAGGCGTATTTCCAAGGACTGTGGGTGGGGGGGGAACGGGTCTGGAAACTCCTCTGCCGGTCTCATAGGGATGTTGGGGTCTATTGACAGCCAATCCTTAAATCTCAGTTGGTAATCCCTTGTTGCCTCCTCTTCATGGTTGCCCTCCCCCCCCTCTTCCTCTTTCCAACCCCTGTCCAGTATACTTCCGCTACCCATCCCTCTCGGCCCCCGCCCAACCACTCCCTGAAAAACTGTAGTAGCCTTTTCCCGGATGTCTTTGGATCTATGGAGGTTGTCTAGCGATTATTTCAGTGATTTCCATCTGAACGATAGTTCCAATTGGAAGTGTATTTTGAATTGTTCCACCATTTCTTCTCCCTCTACCCGAACTTGATCTAGAGTTAAGACGCATCGTTGCCACCACATGACCCACAGCATCGTTCGTCGGGACAAGTGGAACATGTTTGACTTAAAAATGTCATCTTGGAAGGGTGGGTAATAGCCTGTTAAGATGGCGCGCCAATCCCACGGTCATGGATGCCCCGAGACTATTTGTTGCCATACCCTGTCCCACCACCTCCAAGTAAGAATGGCTGTGGGCATTGTAGGAATACATGCTCGATTGTCTCCACTCTTTTTCTAGCCGGAAAGCTCAGCAGACACCGGGAGCACCAGGGGAGTGCGCAACCTTGCTGCTCTAATTTCGTGTGATCGATCAGCCAGTTGTTGATAGGTAGGCACCGATGCAGGATCTGCCACTGCAAAAATGTAATTTTCGCTGGTTTGTACTTGGTATCGCTAAACCACCGTATTGGTGTGAGGAGATGCCTTTCCACGTTAAGGTGCCTTTGCCATCGGTCAATCACCATGTCTATTAAACATCGCTTCACTCTGAGCATTTGGTATGTTGTTTTGACTGAGAGGCCCGACAATGTTTTGGGTTTGGGTTGTTGTGGGCTGTTCCGTGGGACAGGTTCCCAGACCCTTTCCAGGGGATCGATGGGGAGGGCTTGTGTAGCGATCTCAGGAAAAAAGGCCCGCCGATTCTCTCCATCCCCTAACACCCGGATTCTGTTTAGGATGTCTTTCTGAATCCATTGGAAGGGGTCCCGGCTTCCTGCCAATCTTTTATTCCTATCAACGTTGTACCATTCAACCAGCACTTCCTCCGGTCGGATTAGGTGAACCAGGCCAACCATGTTGGCATTCCTTTCCATGGCCACCCAATCCCCCTCCTTCAGCACTTTGCCTTTGCGGAGGATGGGCCATCACCCTACCGGGAAGGCCTCCGTTATTTATGCTAATGCTGCTTCTATGTTATGACAGTACCTCATGTCCTCTCTCATCCTCTTCGGACTCTTCCAATCCTTCCTCTCCTCGTCTCAGAGATCACCCACTCTCGTCACCCCATTTTTCACCCATCCTTTCCATGGGGTGTCGTTGCTACAGAAAATCTGGCTCTGTTCGTTGGTGATCCACCGGTTCCCGAAGAGGGGTTGTTTTGCCACCTCCTCCCACCTGTCTGGGTGTGGGCGAGTCGGGGGGGGGGAAGTTTCCTCCAAATTTTTAACAAACGAGGTCAGAACTCGTCTCTCCTTCCTTCCTCTCCTCTTGAGCGTCGTGGCCGTGGTAATCTCCAATATCTATCTTCTATCCACTGGAGAGGGTGAACAGATGGTGGGGCCTCAAGGGCAAGACGAATGATTTGTTCTAATGCTAACGGTCTCCACACTAGTGGATTTTCGAAGATCAGTCGTATCACCCATTGTAGGCTGAGGGCTTGGGATTGACCGAGGGGGTCTAGGATACCAAGGCCTCCCTTTGTCTTGGGTTGGATAATTGAGTCTCATGCCACTCGACTTATGGCGTGGGGGTTTTCGTTGTCTCCTCTCCACAGGTAGGCCGCCACCTTCCTCTTCAAGGACCTCAGGGCCTCTGGGCTCAGTGGCCAAAGGATCGATTTGTACCGGAGGGTGGCTAAGACTACGTTATTCATCACCAGGGCAAGTCCAAAGAGTGACGTGTGCTGGTGGTTCCATTGCGAGAGTTTAACAAAAGCCAGAGCAGATAGCCATTCGTCTTTCTGTGGGGATTTACCCAGTACTGACATCTTGACCCCCAAGATTCGGATAGGGGAGTCGGGGGCCACCCAAGTGATGTGGTGCCCTTCCGGGGGGCCGGCCCCCTTGGTGATGGAGCCACCATCCACTTGTTTTCTGACCCCAATTTACGGCCATGTCAGAGAGGGTGCAAAAAAGGGTCATTAGCCTATGTATCACCTCCATGTTCTGCTGTGAAGCATCTGCCATAATTGTAAGGTCATCTGCGAAAAGCGAACATACCGGGACTGCTTCTTTTGGGATGCGGATATCTAAATTTTCTTTAAGTCTTTGTTCTGACGGAGGTTGGCTGCTAATGCCTCCATTATAATAATGAACAAGAAGGGGGTTATAGGGTCCCCTTGTCTAACTGAGCGTTGTAGTCTTATCTCGGGGGCCAGGGATCCCGTTTATTTGGACGCTCGTGGTGGCGTTCTGGTGCAAGATACTCACCCACCGTCGAAAGTTGTTACCAAAGTTCAGTGTTTCCAGACACTTATCTAAGAAAAAACAGTCCACGTGGTCATAGGATTTTTCGAAGTCAATGAAGATGAAAACTGCATTGCTTTTAGATTGATGAGCCTGACTGATCATCTCGTTGACTAAAAGTATGTTTTCTTGAATGTTCCGGTTGCGCATGAAGCCTGTTTGAGCTGGGTGGATGAGATCCTCCATTACTTCGATTGTTCGATTAGCCAGAGTTTTTGACAGCATCTTATAAACTACCGTCAAGAGTGTAATGGGGTGGTAGTTCCTGATATTCATTTTGTCTCGTTTTTTGTGAAGCAGCGAAAGCACCCCTTGCCCTACCAGTTCCCCTAGCTCCCCAGAGTCCCAAACTTCCCTATAGAACCGCATTAGGTCTTCGCTCGAGAGGGGCTACATGATCTCCCAAAATTCTTTGGGGAAGATGTTTAGACCAGGAGTCTTCTCTTCCTTCATTTGCACTAGTGCCGTCCAAATTTCCTCTTTGGAGATCTGTCATCCCAGATGGTCTTTCTGTGTCGAAGAGAGGCGACCCTCCATTGGACTTAGGAATTCCTCCAGGTTCCTTAAACGAAGTGTCTCCTGCTGTTGGGGAATGTGAGAAGAGAAAAGGTCTTTGTAAAAGGATCTGGCAATCTTCATGCAATGCGTTGTGGTGGTAGCTAAGTCATCTGTCTCGGGGTCCAAAAATGCTTCAATGGTAGTACGGTGTGATCTTAAAGAAGCTAGGCTGAAGAAATGGGGATCCATGGAACCTTCAGAAGTCCATTTCACTAATTTGCCTCGAATTCTAATTCTTTGTCAGCGATGCTGTGCTAGTTGGAGAAGCTGGTCCTGCAAAGTTTGAATATCCGAAGTGTGCTCGTTAGAGTTGCCCTGGTTAACCAGGTTGTGAACACTACTGTGAACATCCATTTCATGAGCATGTCGTCTACTTGCCACCAATTTCGAGTATTTCTTACATTTTCTGGCTAGAAAAAAAAGCCCATTGCTGAACCATCGAACTTCCGAGTTGAAGGAGTTCTTTTGTTCTCTCCAAAAGTTCCAGACATCACGGATATATGTATGGGACGATTTGTCTTTTAATAGGGAAGTATTAAGTTTGTAGTATCCGGGGCCTTGGTCAGGGCGTTTACGGAAGGAGAAAATGACCCCACATGTGCAGTGGTCGAGGCCGGGGTGGGGCCTCTGTGGGAGGATGGTAGGAAGTTGTAGGGCGTTCTGAATTTCCTGCGAGAGCAGGATCAGGTCAATACGTGATTTTGAATGTCTGGACTGATCATTGGTGCGATGACAAGTGTAGGTCTTTGCAGTCGGACGTAAAAGTCTGAAAGCGTCCACCAGATACAGGGCTTCACAAAGGTCTGCCATTGACTTTTCATCTTTTTCCACATAGTCCGGACAGGGGCCGCGTGATCCCCATCTATCCATCCCTCTGTCTCGCGCTGCGTTAAAATCGTCATCGATGATTAGTGAAACTCCTTATGGTGCGAGGGTCTGGAGATGGGTGAAGAAAAATGCATTTTCTGTTGCTCTGTTGGGGGCGTAGATACACAGGATGCTGATTAATTCTAACTCCAGCATTCCGAGAATAGACACCCACCTCCCTTGTTCTTCATCTGCTACCGAATTTACCACCTCTAAACGAGATCCTGCCGGGATCCAAATTGCTACCCCTGCCGACCCGGGTGTCTTGGCATGCGCCCTATAGGCCTGGTAGGGCCAAACTGTTTTGCGGGCCCGATGGTGTTCCGGTTTGTCCATTAGGTGAGTTTTTTGGATGCAATTGACATCAGGCCATGTCTTGCCTCCCACTCCTTTCAGTTAGTCCCATATTGCTTGCTTTTTCGAGGGATTGAAGGAGACCAAACCATTCGTGTTGAGGGACCTTAGGTCGAGATCTGCATTTCTGAGGCAGTGCTTCCACTGTGGATTTCTGCAGTACAGGATATCGATTTCGTTTATAACGCTTTCTCCCCCCTATCTATACCTATGCCCATGGTTTAGTGGACCAGTCTGTTGTACACAGTAGCCCATACCGGAGGACCTTTGATAAACAAGTGAAAAGGTCCTCTTCCGATCAGAAGGAGTTAGCTTTCACTTGCTGGAGGGGGAGTTCCATCAGGGCTCCGTGACAGAACCATTTAAGGTTTGAGTCTTTGTCCTCTTCGAAGAGGACATACAGGTCTGTAGTAGCAACCCTTATTAGTCCGTCAAATTGGGGAAGGGTTGCTAAAATCCCTTCTGGATAATGTTGGCTTAGAAAAGAGTCCGTCTTTTTTTTGAAGTCACTATCGCGCAGGTCGGGAAGGGACCAAATATTGTAGAAACCCCATCCTGGCAGCGTAAAACCACCTTGTACCGGAGAGAGTCCGATCTCCATCCTATCCCCGCATTTCTCAGGGGAATAACTGCTACCCCCTCTTTCTGTAGAAGGTTCTTCTCGTATTGGCCTCCTGCTACCATGTGTCTAAGTTTTTTGTGGCGTAGCTAACCAGAGTCGGGATCGACTCGGTTTTCTCCACGTTCTCCCTAAGGAGGCTGTTGTTGCGCAGGGGGGTGGAATTGTTGGGCTGCCTGGTGGCGGATCCGCTGGAAAATTTCGCGCCAGGTGATGTGCGAGGGAGGACCTTCCTCTAGGGTTTTGCGCAAGGTCGGACTCTTATCCAGGAGGGAAAAGAGTTGGATATAGGAGCAGTCCCAGAAGTCCTGTGTAGCTCCAGGGTGCTGGGTCCGGAAACCGTCTGTATAGGAGCAGTCCCAGAAGTCCTGTGTAGCTCCAGGGTGCTGGGTCCGGAAACCGTCTAACAGCCAATCTGCAATGGTTCCGAGTTTCTGCTTCGTGTCCATTTCGGCCGGGGGGCTGTCAGTGTCAACGTGGAGATCAATGTCCATAGCTACTACGTCCGATGGGGGGGGGGGGGGGGGAAAAAAAAGGTTCCTCAATCTCCATCGGCTGCGGCCCGAAGGCCCCTTCGAGGTAGTTTTCTATGACCGTTTCTCCTGGGGTCGGTGCTTGATTTTCCTTTTCGCCCCTAACCTCTCTCCCCCGTTCTTCTGGCAGTCCGGCCTTCTCCCCTGCCCTTTCCCGCACCGTGACCTGCTGCTGCTGGTCCGCACTTGGCTGGTTGCCTTCGCTCGATTGCTCGCCGGAGAGCGTGGCTGGCCGGTGGTGTGTTGTTTGTATTGCCTTCAATGGCGAACCCTAGTTTTTCCTGATTTTAAGAATCCTAGCCTTATCATCATCAAATCCCTCTGGTTATTCTTTGAATTTTTGCGGAGGTTATTCGAACCTAGAGCATGTCCAGTTTTCGTTCCCAGTAGGCTTACAGCCGCCATCCGCTCCCCATACCTCTATCGTCAACTGGATGTCTAGGCATTCTGTTAGCATCCCACAGAGCAACTTCAGTTTCTGTCCTCACCAGGTTCACGACCACCATCTGCTCCCCCAACCTTTTTTTTTTTTTTTTTTTCCAACTTCTGAAGCTTATGATTATGATGATAGTAAATGCTGATAGAATTACTGATGATGACGATTAGTATATCAACCCTTCTGACCTCCTACTCTTGGATCAACTCCTACCCCCCCTGTATCAGGACATTGTACTCAGAGACAATACCAACCTAACCGATATCCTCCATTGCTGTTATGTTCTCACCGCATAGCAGCCCCCCCTGTTCGCCACTGGATTGCCTTCCTCCCTCGGCAAACCCCAGATCTCTACAAGGCCTCATGCCCCCTCCAACTGCAGGTTACAGGGCGACGCCCCAGCTCCGGCCAGCGTCGTTCTGGCATCAGTAAACCAGAGGCACAAAACAGAACAACTCAGCTGACATCTGTCATGGCTCGACCATTTCTCAATCCTATGTCCCAAATGCGAAAGAAGGCTAGATGTTGTCCAAAGCCAGAACCAGAATACCTAATATAACCTGCAGCACTTCTGACCTCCTAATCCTGATACCTTCCTAACCCTCTCTATACCAAGATATTACATCCTAGAGACAATACCCTCCTAACAAAAAATCTGCCATAACTAACATGTTCTCGCCACCGAGACTATCCCTGGCCCCCTAGGTCGTCAAGGCAGCTCCCCCTGTTCGTCGCTAGATTGCTTTCCTCCCTCAACAAATCCCCAGATCTCTCTACAAGGCCTCACGCTCCTGCCAAATGCAGGTTACAGGGCGACACCCCAGCTCCGGCCAGCGTCGTTCCGGTATAGGCAAACAGGAGCACAAAACAAATCGACACAGCAGAAATCGATCTAGATTCGATCATCCCTGAGATCCAATATCCTAAATAAAGAAATGACTCAGAAGCCACCAAGAAAACCAGAAACCAGAAAGCGTCTTATTTCTCAGAAGATGATGATATGACACCTAAAATTAAATTCCCCCCACCCCTTCATTCCACCCTATCCCAATGCTGCCTCCGCTGAAACGGATTACCCTCATTACAGGCATCCCATCACAACCCCAACCTGGGACAGTACCACCGTCCCCCCCTCTTTCCAAAAGGGCATACAGTTCCCTCCCAAAGTATACCCCTGCACACCTCTTACCTTAGACTGCCCCCGCTGGTGTGAGTAACCCCACCACCAACCCCAGAATAAGGCAACCCTCAGAATCTGCTCACACCCCCTCCAGGGCTACACCTCCCACCTTGTGTCACCCCTGCAGAGTGAAGCTCTCCCCTGAACCTCCACTTTCCACCTATCAACATTAGACTGCGAAACTCAGAGAGGAGACAACTGTTATTTCGAAATACCAACTTATACTAGAAAACAATTCAAGTGATTTTCGAAAAAGAAAATGAAACGGAAAAAGAAAATCGAAAATTAAGACTTTGGACATTAAGAAATTGATACAAAAACAAAGTTCCGAAATTTTGTGATACGGAATCAGGAATTCGGAATTTAGGACTTAAGGTATTGAAAATGAAAAATTAAAACTTACCAAAAAACAGGTATACAAAACAGAAATTTCACAATGATTCTCAGGTATGTAAAATACCTTTTTATGCTAATTATATAGAAAATATGGAAAATAGAGAAAAACGACCAATCATGTTTAAGACTATAGATAGGAAATTAGTTAAGAAATTAATTTGAAAAAAATAGATCAAAAATTCATTTGAGAAAATTAGCTCAGATGAGTTAGATCATAATAAGATTATAATAAGATAATACTATTAATAGATTATTAATAGATTAAATGGCACCTATGCTCAATGTTGTTACTAATGCAGATAAAGATGATGACAATAGGATAACAACTGCCCTAATCCAATGAGCCGATGTTGTAAGTCAAACAAAAAGCCTTCCCCTCCCCTCCTCCTCCCCCTCCCCCTCTCCCCC
>BFEA01000258.1:1663587-1688134 GCA_003427395.1 Chara braunii | reverse complement strand
TGGAGGTCCATACTCTGGAGAGAGAGGGAAAGGAAAAGGAGAGAGAAGAGAGAAGACGAGAGGGTGGTGAGAGGAGAGAGAGATACAAGAGGAAAGTACAATTATGGGGAGGCAGGGAGTGAGATTTAAGAGGGTTGGGGGCGACAGTGGAGAGGAAGAGACTAGAGGGGAGGAGGGTGAGCAGGGGTGGGAGGAAGGATAGGGWWGGAGAACTGGTAGAGACAAATGGTGAAGGYTGTTACCAATCAGCAAGTGGGTGAGRAGGGGGATGCTTACCACATGTGCGTTGATGTCCGCATCCGAAACGAGGTCTTCAAAGGCATCAGCCATCTTTGGCGAGTGCGGGAGGACACACGTATCCTACCGAGGGAAGGTGCGAACCGTCCTTCTGCTAGGAAGAGCAGGAAGGAGGAGGCGCAGAGCAGATTACCTCTCGTGCTATGAAATGCAAGAGAGGTGGTCATGTATGTTAACCCAGAGGCCGCAGCATTCGGGAATTCTTCCAGTGATAATGCGAGTAGAGGGATGCAGGAGGAAGATATAGTTTTTGCGAAGCCGGAAGAAGGGGAAAGAAAAGGAGGAGGAGGCCTACTTCATTGGGTTTGAGGGGGAGAGGGGGAAGAGCAGGGGTAGAAGGGGGGAAGAAGAGAGGCGAGCGGGCCATGTCTACCGGGGGTATGTGATGAGGGGGGAACGACCACAGACGTGTAGGGGGTGCGTAAGGAGTCTTCTACGAAGGGCGGGCGCTAAGAGTTCTTGGACTCCCGTTGGGAAGTCCTTACGTTGGAGCTGCGTTTCTGCTCGGCGTACGCTTGCGTGGCTAGTGGTCGGCTTCGACGATGGCAGAGCTAGCGCGTGGGCTTGTCGCATCGTCTGGGTATGGGGTGGTGTCTCTTCGCGTTACCGTGTGTGTCGTGTAGACCGAAAATGGCGGATGGCTGTTTTGTCGGATGGTGGCAGCACCACATTCAAGCGGTAGGGAGTCTCTGTCTTTGTGTGTTGTGGGTCGTGGCGTGTCATATGTGTGTGGTGTTCTGTAGTGGGTGGGGTTCGAAGAGGGCAACGTTTTTGTCCTCGCCCCCTCTTTTTGGGGGGTGTTAATGATGTATTGTATTCCGAGGCTCGGAGGCCTACGACTTCGGGGGGGATTATTTTTGGTGGGTCGGGCGGTTTATTTTAAACCTGGTTTGCAGGTTTACAAGTGGCCCTGCTCCATGCATCCTTCCGTTGTTTCAGTGGAGTTGGGGTGGCGTGGTATTGCAGGGAGGTGAAGTGAGGGGTGGGTAGGGGTAATGTGTGGGGGTACCGTTCAGAAC
This sequence comes from Chara braunii, assembly GCA_003427395.1. Classification (NCBI taxonomy): domain Eukaryota; kingdom Viridiplantae; phylum Streptophyta; class Charophyceae; order Charales; family Characeae; genus Chara; species Chara braunii. The sequence continues at coordinate 1,686,818 of BFEA01000258.1, read as the reverse complement.
TGGTTTTCGTTGTGTTGCTAGGTGTGCATAGTGTGTGCCCGTGTAGTGGGGTGGGTGGTACTTACCCATGTTAAATAGTTATTAGAAGGTTTGATTTCTTGAGAAGAGGGTGGTACCATCTAATGCAAAATAGCTATTTCATTTTAATAATTTATCCCTCTATTTTATTTTTCTAAGTATGTATGTGTGTGTGTGTGTGTGTGTGTGTGTGTGTGTGTGTCTGTGTGTGTGTGTGTGTGCCCAGAGAACCACCTAATGTGCGGTGTTCAGGATGATCCTGATCCCGAGCACACATTAGTTGAGTAGCACTTTCCGCAATGGATCGGGACCAGTGTTTGGTTATGGGGGAGGATGGAGGTGTTTGACTATGGAGGATGGGTGAGAGAGGGGAGTGATGGGGTAGGATGAAGGTGTTTGACTATGGAGGAGGGGTCAAGGAGGTAGGTGATGGGGAAGGATGAAGTATCGATGAGGTTACAAACACAGTTGCAGGTCAAGTCAACTCCAAGCATGACTGAACATACACAGCAAGTAGATCATACAGCAGGATGAAGGCCTTTGACTACGGGGGATGGGTGCGGGAGAGGGAGTTTAACCACCACTACCCCCGCCGTCCAAAATTCAGCCTTCCTGACCTTAAACCACTAGTACCTCCGAGCCTGTTTTTGCCGAGCCTGGGCCCCACTCCATTTTCTTTCTGGTACTCTCATGGAAAGAACCAAAAAAAAAAAAAAAAGAGGAAGAAAAGTTGCGGCTGTGAAACTCGTCAAAGAAGAAAACAAAAAAAAGGAAACAAAGCTTTGACCGTGATTGCAGTTGTATACATTTTTGGAAGTGGTAGTGTGAGTGTGCCCTCAGTCAGGGCGTCTCAGCCCCATTGATACATGCCCAGTTGGGCAATGTATGTACAGCCAAGGATCCGCAAGGTGATGAAAAGGACTGAATGGACAATGCAGTGTTAGTGGAATCTCAACAAGCAGTGTACATCCTGATACATACAAAATGGCACTTTGTAGCGCAGTGGAAGACTTCGATATAAGTCCTGACCTGACCGGGACTGACACGACATCCCATCATACTTATGTGAGAGGAGGAGGAGATACCAAACTGTTGCATACTGTAATGGTGCAAACCAGAACAAGGACCGACCTCCCTCACATAGTACAAGATAGCGCAGCGGAATGCTAGGATACCAATGATCAACCCAATCAATGTTGCAATGCAGACTAAACATACATCATCATCATTACAAGGTGTGAAAGGGCCTGGAGCTCACACAGGAAGAACGCGCCAGCCCCAAACATCCACAGACGAAGAGGAGGGGGATTAGACGAAGAGGAGGGAGAAGATGGGAATGTTGTCACACAAGCATCCTTGGTATCGATCCCAAATAGTCCCTCGTCAATGTCTCGATCCCAAAGTCGTCAACATCCCCATGTCTGTATCCCAATGTCGTCAACATCCCCATGTCTGTATCCCAATGTCGTCAACATCCCCAAAGTCACCAACCTCTCTCTCGCTCGTAGTCTGCTGATGCCGAGAAGTCAGATAGAGAGAGGGTGAGGAAGAGATGGTGGACTGAGAGGAGGAAGAAGAAGAACTCTCTCTCTCTCTCTCTCTCTCTCTCTCTCTCTCTCTCTCTCTCTCTGTGTGTGTGTGTGTGTGTGTGTGTGTGTGTGTCATGTGCCAGGTACTAACCTCTGAAGATGGCGCCGTGCTGCAGGTACCTCGAAGGCGAAGTTGGAGCTATGGCGCTGCAAGTAAGTCTCCCTGGCCTCCGCCAAATCTCTCTCTCTCTCTCCAGTGCTACTCTAGCTCCTACTAGCGCCCAGTGCTGAAGATTACTGCTAACGCTACTACTACTACTGCAGCGCTCCTCCAGAGTGCTGCTGCCGAATCCTGAAGACTACCTCCTACCTCCTGAACTGCACGTGAAGCGCCTGGGAAGTCCCCCATGAACTACCTGCAGCCTGCAGGGCGGGCCAGTCTTATATAGTGTTGGCCCGTCCAGGAGGGCGCTCTTGTCAATGCCAAAACGTGCCAGACCCTGGTGTTGAAGTTCAACAAAGGTTGTCTTGAAAACAGGCCCAAAATGGCCTATGCCCAAACCCTGGTCTGGTGCCTAAGTTTCAGGGCAGGTCGATCTTACGAGGGCCTGAAAATGGCCCTCCGTTTCAGGCTAAAAAGACTTGGGGCCTGGAGGGCCCTTTTTTAGGCTGAAACGACACAGGGCCTGTAGACCCTTATTTTCAGGCTTTCAGGCTGAAACGACACAAGACCTGTAGGCCCTTGTTTTCAGGCTTTCAGGCTGAAACGACACAGGGCCTGAAAATGGCCCTTGTTTGCAGGCGCAGCATGTAACACCCATGGCCAGGTTGTCAGATTCCAGAAAGACAAAAGAAGGGAAAAAAAAACGGAAACACGGATTCGGCCGTGAAAATGGCTGGATACATTCCTCTAAGTGCCAGTGTGATCAGCGTTACAATCCTCTGAGGAAAAACAGCTTGATCATATCACAGATTCCGCACTGCCTCATTGGTTTGGAATCAAAAGAATGAGAAGAGCGAAAAAAACGAAAACAACACAGAATGTGACCGTGTTAGCTGTAAGATTCATTCTGTAGAGGAAGACTCTGAGCACGGCCTCCTAGACTACCCTGCCCGACATCATTGCAGTAGAGAAAGCATTTTCCTTAAGGTGCTCGTGGTTTAAGGACCGGCTTTTACAGGGGGGGGGGCGACCAGCAAGTGCAAGCAAGTCCAGTCTCTCAATTTCCAAGTGCCAACTTTTCACGCTCATAAGAATTAATAAAAAAATCTGAAAAATTGCGATCCTGTAGATTAGATTGTGATCTTTTCACAAAAAATATAAAAAAATAAAATAAAAAATTGGACCATTTCCTCAATGAATCGGGACCAGTCTTCGGTTATGTGGAGGATGTAGGTGTTTGACTATGGAGGATGGGTGACAGAGGGGAGTGATGGGGGAGGATGAAGGTGTTTGACTATGGAGGATGGGTCAAGGAGGTAGGTGATGGGGTAGGTCCCGGTAGGATGAAGGTGCTTGACTACGGGGAAAGGGTGCGGGAGAGGGAAGATGGAGGGGGAGTTAAACCACCACTACCCCTGCCGTCCTAAATTCGGCCTTCCTGGCCTTAAGGACCGGGTTCCTCACATTTTCCATTTTTGCCCCTCAAAGTACGCAACTTCCACGATTAATTGCGCTCAGAAAAATGACTCAAAAACTCTGAAAATTGGAGGGTCTGTGGATTTGGTCGTGGTCTTGCCTGAAAAAAAAAAATTATATATATATCGTCACATATAATAATAATTTTTAGATCGTGAAAAAAATGTCGGGCCAATTCATCTCATTTTCCATTTTTGTCGCTCTACGACATGTGCGCCAACGAGAATAAGTACCTCAACTTCAGCGATTTTTCACGATCAAAAGAATGTGTCAAGAAATCTGAAAATTGGGGAGTCCCGAAAAAATCTTTTTAAAAAAATAAAAAAATAATTTAAAACCGCAAAATACATCTCAGCGGCAATTCAACGCATTTTCCATGCCACTGCCCTGGTTCTCCCCACTGTGCTACCAGTAGCCCTCTTGAACTTGTGCTATCGTTCCCCCCAAATTTAGAATGGCGGAGCTAGTGGTGGTTTAAGGTGCTTGGCTATGGAGGATGGGTGAAGGAGGTGGGTGAAGATGGAAGGTGAAGGTATTGGGTTATGGAGGAAGGGTGAAGGAGGTGGATGATGATGGAGAGTGAAGCTGTTTGGTTATGGAGGATGGGTGAAGGAGGTGGATAATGATAGAGAGTGAAGGTACTTGGCTATGGAGGTTGGATGAAGGAGATGGATGAAGATGGAGGATGAAGGTACTGACTATGTCGTATGGGTGGATGTGGAAGATGGAGGTCGAACGTGCTTGGCTATGGCATGTGGGTGAAGGAGGTGGAAGATAAAGGAGGTCGAACATGCTTGGCTATAGAGGATAGGTGAAGGAGGTGGGTGAAGATGGGGTGGGTGAAGGTGTTTGGCTATAGAGGGTAGGTGAAGGAGGTGGATGATCCTGAGGATGGTGACGGAGGTGGGAGATGGAGGAGGGTGAAGGTGCTTGGCTGTAGAGGATGGGTGAAGGAGGTGCCTGATCATATATAGTGAAGAGCTTGGCAATGGAGGATGGGTGATGGAGGAGGGTGAAGGTGCTTGGCTATGGAAGACTGGTGGAGGTGGGTGATGATGGAGAGTGCAGGTGCTTGGCTATGGAGGATGGGTGAAGAAGGTGGATGATGAGTAAGGGTGAAGGTGCTTAGTTATGGAGGATGGGTGATGGAGGTCGGAGATGGAGGAGCGTGACGGTGCTAGGCTATGGAGGATGGATGATGAAGGTGGAAGATGGAGGAGGGCAAAGGTGCTTGGCTATAGAGGATCGGAGGGTGAAGGTGCTTGGCTATGGAGGATGCATGAAGGAGATGGGTGAAGATGGGGGGTGAAGGTGTTTGGCTATGGAAGCCAAGCGTGGGAGAAAGAGGTATAGGACGTTGATGGTCGGGTATAGTCGGCCATGGAGGTCAAGTATAGGCGGGGCTTTATGGCGGTCTTAAGGGGTAGGTAGGTGGTGGCTATGGTGGTCAAGGATGACGGCAGGTCATAGTCAAGTATGGAGGTCAAGCATAGGTGTGGGGCTACGGTGGTAGTACGGAGTAGGTAGGTGACAGCTATGGGGGTCAAGGGTGGGAGCAGGAGTTGTACAAAGTTGATGGTAGGGTATAGTCGGCTATGGAGGTCAAGTATAGGTAGGGGGGCTATGGCGGTAGTGGGAGGTAGGTAGGTGATGGCTATGGAGGTCCAGGGTGGGAGAAAAAGTTGTAGGAAGTTGATGGTAGGGTATAGTCAGCTATGGAGGTCAAGTATAGGTCGGGGGCCTATGGTGGTTGTAGGAGATAGGTAGGTGATGGCTATAGAGGTCAAGGGTGGGAGAAAGAGTTATAGGAAGTTGATGGCAGGGTATTGTCAAGTATGGAGAATGAGTATCGGTGGAGCGGGTATGGCGCTAGAAGAGGTTAGGTGGGTGCACAAAATTCAGATTACACCAAGTCCTACTTGTACACCAAAACTTACTTGTGGACATCACCTAGCAAGTCTTGTACACCAAGTCCCACAGCTACTTGTGCACAAAATTCAGATTACACCAAGTCCTACTGCAGAAAATCAGACTGCACCAAACCTACAACTATTCGCATAAAATTCAAAATTCACCAAGTCCTACTGCAGAAAATCAGGAATCTACAGCTATTTGCAAAATTCAGAAGTCACCGTCCTGCTGCAGAAAATCAGATTGTAACAAACCTAGAGCTAATTGCAGAAAATTCAGAATTCACCAAGTTGTACTGCAGAAAATCAGATTGCTGCGAACCTACAGCTAATTGCAGAAAAATCAGGATTCACCAAGTCCTACTGCAGAAAATCAGATTGTACCAAACCTACAGCTAATTGCAGAAAATTCAGAATTGACCAAGWCCTACTCCAGAAAATCCGATTGTACAAAACCTACAGCTAATTGCAGAAAATTCAGAATTCACCAAGTCCTACTGCAGAAAATCAGATTGTACCAAACCTACAGCTAATCGCAGAAAATTCAGAATTCACCAAGGCCTACTGCTGAAAATCAGTACAGTAAAATGACAGGGCATGTACATCAAGATGTCTACCTAGTATACTCCGAGGTAGGAACTAGAGTTCATTCCTAGTCTAGAGGCTAGATAAAGTGAGAAAACAGCAAAAAGACAAGGTACAATCAATAGGATTAGGAACTAGAGTTCATTCCTAATCTAGAGGCTAGATCAAGCGAGAAAACAGAAAAAAGACAAGGTACAATCAATAGGAGAGCTACCTAGTATGATCGGAGGTAGGGCCAAGTGCACAAAATGACAAGGCATACACATCAAAATGTCCTTGCTAGTATGCTCCCAAGCAGGAACTAGAGTTCATACAGAATCTACAGCCTAGACTAAGTGGGCGAACAGCAAAAAGACAAGGTAAACCGCCAGTAGGTGCCAGCCATTGGCCGCCCGCCCCTTTCGGAGGCCGCCCGCCTTCGGCTTATTTTATCAATGGCGCGCAAGCCTCCAAAACTTTAGGAGAGACTTAATCGGACTCTCAAATTGGCTGGGGCCATGCACCGGTGCTTTAAGTCTAGGGGCTAGAATAAATGAGAGAACAGCAAAATGGCATAGCAAAAAGACAAGGTGCAATCAATCGGAAAGCCACCTAGTACAATCCAAAGTAGTATCAAGTACACACCTATAGTCTAGAGGCTAGAATAGATGACAGAACAACAAAATGGCAAGAAAGAAAGATCATCAGAATTAGCACTCCTATAATGAAGAGAAAGGCAGAAGAAGAAGAAGAAGAAGAGGACATAGATGAGGAAGTAGGAGAGGAAGATGAAGAAGAAAAAAGAGTAGTAGTAGTAGAGGGGGGGGTTCCCCTTCCCATGTTCCACTAACCTCTCTTAGTGGGGGGGTTTCCTGTTCCCATGTTCCACTAACCTCTCTTAGTTGAAGGCCTTCTCTTTCGGTCTTGATGCAGTCCACTTTTCTCTACCTCCTCCTCCCTACTCTTCCCCTCCAACCTCTTGTAGGACTAGCTATGGCTTCCTAGGATGATCCAAAGTGTGATGGACCTCCTACGGCACCTTCCAAGTTCAAAAGCCCCTTTCTTTTTCCTTCCTCTCCACATCTTGATGCTCCTCTCACCTTCATTCTCCTTCCTCAGATCTTCCTCCTCCTAGGATGGCCCAAACCTTCACCTTGAGCTCTCAGGGCTATGGCAGCCTCCTTCCAATAGCTGTTATTGAGTCCTTCCCTCTAAGAGGCCTATGGGGACTCCTACCCTTCCTCATCCTACAGCCTGAGGGGTGTGGCACAGCCCCTCCTTAAGCTATGCGACGGACTGCCAAGCACAGGCAGACCTGGCTTGCATAATCGGGCTAAGCGGGGTGACCGCTCTACTAGCTGGTGGGTACAAGATGACAGACTGTCCGCACTGAAGTAGGGATCTGGTTAGGCTCATTGTGTGTTTCAGGTTCTCAGAGAGAGAGTTCTTCCTTCCTTTCCTGCAAATTCTGTCAATCAGTTCGTCCCCTTCCCCTTCTTCGTCCTCCCAATCATTTTGACGATGTGCTCTCCCAATCATTTTGACGATGTGTGGGCACTCGCACTGATAATGACGGAATGTATAATGCCTCACATTTGCTCTGATTTTGTAGTTCTCTATGTCTATGGCGAATATGTAATAATTGCTGAAATTCTGAGCCGTTTATTTGCTATTTTGTACATGATTATGAATAAATGTTTTACATTTAACTAATAATCAAAGGGGATCGGGTTTGTGTCAACCATTTGGGTTTCACACTTGTCTTTTGATTATGACTTTTTCTAGGCTGTTCTTTTTGGTCAATCCACCTCCCTTCCCCTTCCTTCGCGCCCTGTGCCGACTTGCCACCTTTCCCTTATCACGAGGCGAGACGAAGAGTCTGCGAGTGGGATGTCAAGGAAAGCGCCATCCCAGATAGGTCTTCCTTTTCGATTCCCGAGTGAGCAGACTGTTAGGCTTTAGTAGGGTTTGGGTTAGTAATCATCGACACCGACTTTCCCCCGTACTCCATCCTCCTCCCCAATCACGAGCACACATCCCTGGTCTGTCATCACCTCTCTGTGGCACACATTTCATGTTGTGCATATTGTCATGAGGAGCTTTCTGGGCAACATGGGTTCGCCTAAGGTTCACAGCTTTGAGGATTACCACGCTAGGTGCACTCGACTGAGAGCGTCTACCTCGGACTCCGAACTCTGCAAAACTCATCGGTGACACGTGGAAGCCCAACGAGATCCCGCATATACCTCCGAACCATTCGATTGTCAAAAGCTAAGGTGACGGTGTTTGCGAACAACCCTGTCCCTTTAAGCATCTGTCTCTCCCATCGAAGATGGATCCCCATTTCCAGTTTTGATTCAAGCACAATTACCCATTTGCCCTCTTCTTCATCGAATTCGTGATTAGTCCAACCCATTTCCCTATACCACCTAATCGAACCTGGCACAGGAAATCCCAATTCCGACTTGGAACTTCAACCCCCCCCAAAAAATCCTTGGCACACCCCTAAAGCGCACTTCCGGGACTGCTCCCACTTCGATCAGGAAGTCACATGGCAAGAGGTTGGCCATCACACCAATGCCAAATCACAACCTCGTCCGCCACTCCACACATCACCCCAGCCCCCTCCTCCCCCCTCCCCTCCCCCGCACCTTGGCACATGGCAGCACCCCCTCACTCCCCCCGACCCCCCCCGGCACTTCACCCTCAGGTACCTTCTCCCTGCTGCCAGATACCCCCTTCGGCATCCCTTCCCCTCCCCCTATTCAGCCTCCTCACCTCTGACATAAGAGTCCCCTCCCCTCTCCCCCCACCACCTCCCCACTGGGATACTGCCTTCTGTCGGATGGAGGGAGAGTCGAAAGCTCTCCAGCAGGGCAACAAGACATCTGCAGGTTGACAGCAATAGGCCCCCCATAGGGTGACATGCTGAACAACTGGCGGTCTCCACATATCTCGTCGCCTTTGTACCAAGCTCCAATGTAGGCTTATCGAGGGTCGTCATCGGACTACCAGAACATGGCTAGCAGTCACCTCTGCTAGTAAGAACAAATACTGCTCCATATGGCGGGCCAAAAGCAACAGACAGCCAGACATCAGACTTGCTTCTCCCGATGGTCCGTGACCAAAGACCACTGGATGTCTCAAGCAGCATAGGCTGCTCTCTCTGTTTCTATCGTCAAGGGGCACTGGACCCGTTTTCCAGCAGGTGCAGCTCCCCAACAATAGATGGAGCCCTCAAAACACCGAACCACTTAAGGAGGGTGCTCTTACCACCTCTTTAAGCGGCACTTCCCTGTCCTGAAGCTCCGCTAAAAAGAAAAAAGTCGCTTCGAGCTCGCCAATTGCTAGCCTGCAGATTTACCCTATGTATCCACTGGATTGGCCTTTCTGTCGTACAATAGTGTATGTAAGAAGTGTGATTCCTCTCCAAAAAACGAAAAAACACTTCACCAACTGCAAGTGGTCGGATGTACTCTCATGTACCCAGTGGATTGGTCTTTCTGCCAAATTTTATTCTGCGTCATTGGGCACAACCAGCCAATCAAAACTTCTACCGGACAGTGTGCTAAACGGGCAGCTCTCCCCCCCCCCTTATCCAGCCAGTTGAAACTTCTTATTAAACCACCAGTACCTTTCCCTGCTCGAAAAACAAAAATGCAGCTCGATTACAGCCACAACTTTCCAGGGTCGGGGTACCGGCCCCAAATGGCCGGCGCCGCCAGCCAAAATGAGGCCTGTGCCGGCTTGTTTTGTCTTTTGGCCCGCAGGGCATTTTCTGGCTCAGCTTCATAGTGGGTGAGGTACTGGTGGTTTAAACTAACAGTGTGCTCAATGGGGAGCTCCTTTTTTCCTCCTCCTTTTACTTCGGCCTCTTACCCCACGCAAAGTCCCACCCACCCTCCCCTCGTCAATTCTCCCTGATGCACCCCCACTCCTGCAGTTCCACCTCAGTGTCTACCATTCCAGACAACCAGCTTGTTACACTGCAGCCTGCAGGTGCGATGACCCGCATGGGAGACAGCTGTACCCTCGGGAACCAAAATGAATATTCTGGAACAAAAAACTCCTTTTCTTTTTTCCCTTGTTTCTCGAGGCCATCAAAGAATCTAAAAGACCAAAGACGACAAGGAGCCAAAAGAGATCCCCCATTATTTCAGCCGCAGGGTCACTCTCTCGCCTAATTGAAAAGTTGTTCGAGGAGCAATCTTTGCTGGGGTGACAAGTTTGTCCTGTAGCCACTCTCTCGCCTAAGTGAAAAGTTATTTGAGAAGCAATCATTGCTGGAGTGATAAGTTTGTCCAGGACCACTCAGACTAGTTTACTCTGCTCCTGAAAATGAACTTAACAGTTTTGTCCTCCTTTCGCCTAGCAGAGATTCTTGTGACACGTCCATGTACAACACACATACCAGTACCTGTCCTATGTTATGTGCATCGTCAAGGCCAACATGATTGGTTCCTGTCAAAGGTATCTTTAATCTATTGAGCATGGCTTTCATTCTGCTCGCATTCTGACCATAAAAGTCCAAATAGACGTCTTTGAGTTTAATCCACTCGTTGAAGTATGGCAGGAGATTGATTCCTGATGTACCGCATTGCTCGGGTATCTTCGTCTTCACGCTGCAAGTGACAAAGGCTGCATTCTCTTTTAAGGAAAAGGTTGTGAAGGGTGTCGGGGACAGTGCAGGGCACGGGTGTCTGACCGAGGGCTGGACGCACTGTGTTCGGCCCTCCATGTCGGCACAGTAGACCCACCCACAGACACACTCAAGGACGGAACGCTAAACCTCGTCCATGCACACACACCCGGGCAGGTATCGATCAGGACTGGTGCTTCTTGATCGCCTGCATCTGGGTGCAGTATACCCCGATTCAGGTTCCGCCCCCCCCCAAGGTGACCTGCCGGGAGGCGATCAAGCACCCCGTCGCCCGTCACCAAGGGGGGTTTTGTAGGCCTGCCAGGGGGTGGTGAACCTTGGTCTCCCTGCCCTGCTCTTCCCACCTGAGCCCCCCCCCCCCCCCATGACCCCATGACCCCGCACAACTGAAGAGGAGACGCAAGCGATGCTCTCCGACAACCCACACAGAGCTATGCCATGTGGCACGCCCAGGGGGGCAGCCTCCAATGCGGCAGACACAATGGTTGGTTCCCAAAGTTTGGCGCTGTATCTTGAAATCCCTGCGCACGGCCGGGTTTCGAGCATCGGACCGCTTGCGTTGCCCGGTGTACGCACATGCCTGTGTCGGTCGGCACACGCCGGTTGAATGTGCAGGGCGCAGGTCCAGAGATCCAAACCTGCGCCCTTATACCACAATGTGCATTCAACACCGTACTCTACCCACTGAGCTAAGGCCTGCAGACACATCGTCTGAGGATCATTTCCAGTTGACATCAACCCATGGCCAAGAGCCCAGTGCTCAAACTCCTGCAAAACCTGTGTGAATGGCACTGCTGTACCATACCACAGTCTTTCTAAGCCCCACCAGCCAGACTTCCTGCGGATGTACTTGCTAATACGGTCTCTAGATATTGCTACTGGTCGTACAAACCGGTGGAACTTCTGTTTTCGCACATTCTTTACATTCGATGGCCTGAAACCCAAAGATTGCTGTAGCAGCAGCTCATGACTGAATTGCCTTTGTCATCCACCAAGCAGCATTTCCCTTGAGTGAAGTAATAACACATCTTGCATGGCATCCCCTGACTTCTTCTGCTTCTTGATACGCTGGCTCCGCTGCCGAGCCCAGACCCAGGTTGAGACAGAAGCTCACCACTGGTGAGACCCATCCCTCCACCCATCGCCTAGCCCTCAGAAATACCATCCACTCCATGACATTGTCCTCTTGATATACTGGCTTCACCGACGAGTCCAAGTCCAGGGCGAGACGGAAGCTCACCACTGGTGAGACCCATCCCTGCATCCAGTCCCTCACCCTCGAAAAGACCCTCCACAACGGCGTCCTGGCTGGCCCTATCCACTCTCTTCTCCTCATCAAACATTTCAAGTCCCCGGCCATCCTCAACCATGCTCTGCCGTCCTCCCTCAAGGACTACATCTTGTCTGTGATCATCCCATCGCCGACTCTTAGCAGCAGTTGAGACTGGCATTGGCTGTGACAATTTGAAAGCACAATGGACAAGGATGTATGCTGATTGAATGGACGGAGGACTGCTGTCCAGTCTTCTTGCGACCACATGGGTCATGCTGGTCATGCTCCGGATCCGGTTACCGATCCAGCTACGGAAGCTGGCGCAGAGGTGTCAACTTTCCAACCTCTTAGGGCAACACTACTCCCGACTTGGCCGTTTTCGGGAGTGCAGCATCGCCACACCAGCTCCCGATTTCAACCTGTCAGATTGAAATCAGGATCTGTCAGAATGTGGCTCCCGAGAGCACTCCCGAACTCACCGCCTGTAAAGCTGCCTTTTCGAGAGACCTCCTTCGCTCCTCCCAGTTTCATCCCAGATTCGGGAGTGGAGCTGGAAGGGACAAACGACTTTTGCCAGACTGCTTCACACTGAGCATGTCCACATGTGGCAAATGACATTTTCAGACTTGGAGCTCGGCCGGGTCGAGAGTGTAGTGTGGCGAAAAGCACTCCTTCCGAGAGCACTCCCGAAAAATTCTCAAAGTCGGGAGTGGTGTGGCGAGGCCCTTAGACTCATTCTTGTGAGCGTAAAATCCTGTTGACACTGCAACCACTTTTCACTCTGTGGAGCCGTCCTCTCCATCCACCAAACATGTTTACTACCGTCTTCACTCGAATAGAATGCCCGGTCGTTATCGTCGTATCTGGACTGAAAGTTGCACCAAATACGCTATAATGACCGTCCCTTCTACACGGGTGAAGACCGTAGTCTGCAGACCTAGCATGCAACTAGTGATATGAGTTCTTCCCGTGTGCAGGTTGTCATGCATTGACAAGGACTGCCGTCGTAGTCAATGAAATGAACGCAAATGTTTCTGAGGCATCCGGCTCATCAGGCTCCTCCACCCGGAAGAACGGTGCATATCATCCTGGGAAGCATGTGGGCTGTACAGGCTACCGCGCCGAAGGCCTAGCTCTTCCTGAGCAGTAGACTTGAATTGTATCCCTGGGCTAAAAGGCCGAGGCCGGGGAGAGGCTTCTCATAAGCCATGCCAACACCCATTCCTGAGCTCGAAAACGCATGAGTCCAACTGCACAAATGTGCTGTGCGCAATGTGTGAAAGGCAGGGTGCACCATTCACCTTGGTTGAGGGAAAATGACAACAGAGAGAGGCAGCCGAAGGCCGGAATGGATTACTACCACATGCCTTCGACACCCATACAGATGTTGTGGCTGACGTGCCACTCACTGACAACCGATTGCATGCTGAAAGAGCTAACAGATCGCTGCACCCATCAGGACTTCCGGCCAACTGCACTCTTCCATCATCACTCTCACACAGCGTCGGCCACGGCAATGCATACATGGACGAGCATTGCCATTCCACACATTCGTCCACAGTTGAAGGAGATGCAGGGAAGACACGACGAGGCAAGAGTTCTAAGGCCATAATTTGTACGGACAAATTGAGGAAATGGCCCATGTTAATAGCTTGCTAATCAGTTAGTTGAAGTTCACATGCCGCTGTCTATTGTTGTCTCGTGCATCCAGAGTCTCCGGAGAGAAAACTTCATCACAGTTGTGTCTCTACCTGTCCTGTGAACTCTCCTATACCTGCCTAGTGGCTGAATTGTGCCTACATGTAACTGCTGATAAGAACATCAGAGGGCCAAAATCTGTTCGATGTAATACCGGCAACTCTACGTCTCCTCTTGCGAGCCTTCACAGGATGCTAATGACATGCTCAATGGGTTTACTAATGCGTGCGGAGGACCGCATTAGTTAAACAAACTTCTGGCAGCCACCAGCTTGCAACAACTTTTGGCCAACCGGGCACCTCCACAAGCTTTCTCTTTACCAAAGAAAAGAATCTTTACAAGATTCTTTACCAGATTCTTGAGACGATGCTTTACCAGATTGTTTACAAGATTCTTATCAAGATTTTTATCAAAATTCTTTACCAGATTCTTGACCAGATTCAAATGAGTGCACAAGGGCTGTTTGGCAACTAGTTTCTGTGCGTTACATGATATTATTGCAGTGAAGGGCCAGCAAGAATAATTGGAAAAAAGGACAGTCTCAGAGTGATCAGATGAACTCAGTCCTGGGCCCTGGCTGCAATGCACAAAATGTAAGGATTTGTGCTGCTGAGCTCCTAAGAACGAAAAGGGGCCAAAGCAACTCTACCCCATTCTGATGGGCACTGATGGTTTAACCGCATGGGCTGGATGAACACACAAATTGCTACCATCTTCACCCGAATAGAACGCCCGGTAATTATCGTCGTATCTGGGCTGAAAGTTGTGCCAAGTACAGCTATAATGACCGGGCGTTCTATTCGGGTGAAGACGGTAGCAACGAACTCCGATTAGCTAAGTAAGTGCAGTCATCGGAGCACCTTACGGGATGTAATGGATGTTCACACATTACAGGCCATAGCTTCCTTAGGCGACTATGGAGAGCATCCATAATCATTGTCTGCCAAACATGGAAGCAACCATAAGGTGTGATGCAGCAACCGGTGCCCCACCAGCTGAAACCTAAGCCCTGTGCTCATATTGGTTATCGCACCGACATTCTGCCGGTGCCCACGTGTGCTGCCCTTGTTGGCTGCCTGGCTAGCTATAAAGGTCGTTCACTTATGATTACTAATCCAACACAACGAGATGCGGCGAATCGAGAACTATTTAGAGAACTGGGAATCTAGAAACATGTACAGGCACATGAAAGCATTTCGGGCCGTCTTTCGTCATGTGAACGAGTTAGTGGACCTGTCTGCTTGGTGTGTCCTCATTCGCTGATGGAGTGTCAGTGACAGAAGCCCCCTTTTAAAACTTCTAAAGAGAATTCAGAACCACATTGGGGTACATGGAAGCCTTTGTGGGTCTTTGTTCCCGTGACACCGCTTCACGTGAATCCCTTGTGAGATCTTTTTCCTCTCCTCTGCTCATTGGCTGGTTGGCCGTAAAGATCACTCACTGCATCTTTTGCTCCTGAAAGACGTCCCCTTGGCACAATCCTTCTCCCACCCAGTTGCAAACAATCATCCTTATCCATCAAAGGAAGAAAAGAATGAAACAAAAACCAGAGAAAGAACCCTACCAGATCACCAACTGGGAAAGATAGTCGATGGCCAAGCCAGCTCAGCAGACAACAACATCGGCCATCCCTACCATTCTCGCAAGTCCGTTACTCCACACCCGGACAGTCAGACATGTCAAACATGCCACTCCACCAACCGGCCTATAGATTTTTTTATTTATTTATTTATTTTTTTTTGGAAAACGCCCCTGCCAGTGTTAGTGCTGCTGATAAGAGCAGACCCATTTACAGAAAATGAGAATGTCTGAGAACAATTAGAACAGTGACTGTAAGGTGACCGTGAGGTCTGCCAGCATTGATTGCCCTGTACCCCAGGGGATTAACCGGCCTATAGCTAAGTTGGTTCACCCGTGAACTGCTGAAATGCAGACCGAAGTTTGCATCCAGATGCAATCATAAGAAAAAAAATAAAAAATAACAGAAAACATGTCACTCCCAGACCAACTCCATGATCTGGTTTGGCCCTCGACTGCTGAGGGTTGGAAACCCCACTCTTGGTGCAACAATAGGGGTTTTGGAACACTGGCGACTCGAAGAGATCATGGAATTCTTTCCATGGTGGGGTCGGGTGGGAGGGGGGACGGGGGGGTCATGGAAAATCTTCCGTGGTGGGGTGGGGGGTGCTGTAAAGTGTTCTGCAAGACTTTTGCATCCCCCCCAGCTCATCTGTTAGTGGTTAAGTTATCCATTTTCTTTTTTTTTCCCTTTTTCTGGTCCACATTCTCACGCAGAAGGTCAGAGGTTCGATTCCTGATGCGTTGAGCTTTGCCGACGTAGGATGGAAAATCTTCCATGGTGGGGTGCGGGTGGGGGTTGGGGTAAAGTGTTCTGCAAGACTTTTGCATATTGGTGGTCAAGTTATCCAGTTCTTTTTTTCTTTGTTTGATCGGAAGTTGATCCACATTCTCACAGGGAAGGTCAGATGTTCGATTCCTGCCATGTTGAGCTTTGCCGGCGTAGGATGCATTTATAAGTGACACCTGATGTCTGCGTCTGTGACTCTGTGCCCTCTTCTTTGGTCCTGCAGTTCGCTGTTGTTGAGTGGATGACGACAGCTGATCCCCCCTGCTCGCCTTTCAAAAACTTTCATTAAGGTCCATAAGCTAGCATGGCAGGGAGGCATTCTTTTGCATCAGAGATTCAGAACATGTTAGCAAAGTGCTTGTACTTCGGGAAAATGACAACGCTGCAAGGAGGGAACAGTGGTCACTCCTCGCAACATGTTTTTAAGCGACTTCTGGAGTGGTGTGTTCGGCATCTTCGATAGTCGGGGAGGTTGTGGCGTAACGGACTTGGGACAGCAGGAGGGGAGTGCCGCGCTTGGCACGCAGCAGATGTCAGCTTGCACAGAAGATTTGTAACAAGTGTGGCGAGGACCCACTGGCAGTTCATCCTATAGCGCCCACACAAACTGGCAGGGAGTGCCGCGCTTGGCACGCAGCAGATGTCAGCTTGCACAGAAGATTTGTAACAGGTGTGGCGAGGACCCACTGGCAGTTCATCCTATAGCGCCCACACAAACTGGCAGAGCACTGTGGCCATCCAAGATGGTGCTGAATTGACAAAAGTGTGGAGCTGGGGACAGTGCTGAAGTAAGGCGTTTTGAGTTTCTAAGAGCGCATTCACACAGGGACTTTCGTAGATGACCGTGACTGTAATTACACCTGGACTGGGATAATTTGACTGCAATTACTTCCAGAGGTCAGTCGAAAAAGTACTGGTGTGATTATGCCCTAACTTTAAGGGCAGAAACTCTATCTCTGTATCTGCTCGGGCATTTATCACTCGCCTCAGTGACGAGTGGTTTCAGTCAGCCGATCAGCAACTGCTTTGCACAGTGCCTGCATGACAACAAGCATTTCGCAACAAGATGCACCCCGACAATTGCAGGCGATTTAGTAGTCTTCTGACCAGAGAATAGCCCTACACCGTTCAGGAGACTCTGCAATCCAGCAGATCAAGTTTCACTGCAGGCACGGACGAAGGCCTGGTCCTTTTCGTCCATTTCATGAATGGCTAGCATTCTGGGGGGTGGGGAAAGGAAACAAAAAAAAAAAAAAACATTTTGAAATCTAGCAGATAGAGTTTTGCAGCAACCACGGATCAATGACTGTCGTTTTCGTTCGTTTTGTGTGAAGTATAGGCCTGCAACACCATCGTGGCAGAGCCTAACACATCAGCACCGAGAATCCTTGCATCTGCTTTAGGCAATCATGGAATATGCACGTTTGCCGATCCCTAAGCAACACCCGAGCACATACTCGTGGTGAAAAATGTATGCTTCAGCTGACAAATGTATGCGCCAAATCTCCAGAAAAGTCAGATGCAGTGAACTGGGTTTCCAGTGCGAGTATGCCGTACACACGCCTAACTCACCCCAGGACAGCATCGAAAGGTTCCTTGTGGAGAGAACAGGAGAGAGCAGAATGAATAAAAAATGAGGGCTTTTCTTAAAAGCCGCAAGTACGCTGCCGAGGCAAACTTGAGAACCGAAAATGCGTCATTCCAAGAAGTTCGGATAAACAGTGCTATACGGGGCGCCAGCCAAAAGAAGAAGGAAACAAATGCAGCACTGGCATTTCGAAAAAGTTCCGCGCGCAGGGGGAGTTCCCCTAGGCAAAAAGAGACTTGGATGTACTCCTGGTTTAAAGCCTTAAGGCTTGCACATGACCTTAAACATGCAGACTTTGCATTCGCCAACAACATACCTATCTGGCTGCCAAACCACATAAGTATGCTTCTGGACAGAGCAAGCTGATGAAAGGAGCAGAGAAGCATCAGGAGGTTCGTCCTTCTTTCGGAAGATTTCAAGTTCACCATTTCAGGGAAACCCAAGAAAAGAGGGAAGAGGAGATGGTAGACATCTAAAGCCTCTGACATTCTCTTGCTTCACGTAACCCAAGCGATGCTGGTGGACAGAGCAAGCTGATGAAAAGAAGCAGAGGAGAGAATCTTCCAAGGAAGTCCGTCCTTTTGGCAGATGTCAAGTTCACCATTTCAGAGAAACCGCACGAGGGAGGAGAGATAGGGTAGAAATCCAGAGCCTTTAAGCTTCTCTTGCTATGCATAACCCAGGCTACAGCTTCATGTAACCCAGGCCATGCTGGTAGACAGAGCAAGCTAATGAAAAGAAGCAGAGGAGAGAATCGTACGAGGAAGTCCGTCCTTTTGGCAGATGTCAAGTTCACCATTTCAGAGAAACCGCACGAGGGAGGAGAGAGAGATAGGGTAGAAATCCAGAGTCTCTAAGCTTCTCTTGCTATACGTAACCCAGGCTACAGCTTCCCTTCCTTTATGTGAAGAAATACAGCCAGACGAACGAAATAGGATGCTGGAACTCCTGCAAGTTGACAGGAAATTAGTTCAAATTACACTTTGGAGACGTAGAGAACTGGAAGGAAATTGAAAACCGAATGAATGAGAAGCTCTGGAAATCATAGACAACAAAAAACAAATCTGACAGAGAAGAGTTTTCTCCAACCAATGCCACTACGCACTTCCCGCCACGAAAAAGTGGACACAATCCAACGGAGAAGAGTAGTGTATTGTCCAACCAATCCCGCTACGGTAGGCACTTCCCGCCAGGAAAGAGTGTACACAATCCAACAGAGAAGAGTGGTGTATTCTCCAACCAATGCGACTAAGCACTTCCCGCCAGGAAAAAGCGGACACCATTCTCCAGGACACGGAACTGAAAACACCCAACCCTGTCTGAATTGCCGGATGACAGCCGCAGCCCTGGCTCCATCCCCAGTCCCACAGTGGCTGCAGAAGAACAGTGTCCCTTTCTCCAAAGGCAGGATCGAACTCTGTGTGTCACTGTGATCTGTCCATGGACATCCGCAGCATGTCCTGTGCTCAGCGGGCTCACAGTAATCACAGCATCTGCCCAATGCTGCAGTTGGTGCTGTAGAAGGGATGCAGAGGCGGTTTTTTCGCTTGCCTCCACGTACGAGCCGGCGGAAACATCTCCATCGACATCAGCATGCATTAATACAACAAGGCTGCATCGTCGCCCACCAACGCAGAGTGATCGGCAGTACTGCAGAAAGTCAAGAACGTGCGCAGCATTACCACCAGCAGCCACATGCAGCAGGCTGACATCATCAATAACTATACAGGTACACTCTACGCTCTCAGGATCCCGACCTGTCAAATCAATGCTCCCTTTGCATCTGACATTCCCCCCTTCTTTTGGCCGCCTGCTCCAGCGAGCCAATGTCTCTCTTAGCTGCTCAAGCAGCACTCGGAATGGGTGCTCGTGCTGCCTCGCCTCTCCATCTTCCTCCCCTGATGAATCTAGAGTCCTATCTCCGACATTGCAACCCACAGAGAAGGTGAATCGTGTCACGCCAGGCAATGCATTTGCAGCCCTTCCTCTCAAACCGCTCTCACCTGTGTCCTGTTCAGAAATGTGTGTCGTGCACTCCGCACGCGAAGTGGACCCTCCTGTAGGCATGCCGACTTCAGGAGTCCGATTGAATGGAGATCCACCTCTCAGGCAGGACTGACTTGATGCTGCCGCAGCAAATTTGGCCACTGCAGTGGGCTGCAACCCCTCCGAGGTAACAGCTGAGGAAACCATTTCATCTTTCCTGATCCGCACGGGCCCACAAACAGTTGCTGTCTTAGAGGACATTTGACGTTGGGAATGCCATATGTACGGCTCTGACAAAAGGTCTATAACTGACAGCTGCCCGCTCTTCAACAACTTGGATAGACTATAGCCGAGCTTCTTCGCAACGTTGTTATAGTGAGAGATGGATTCGCTCAGAGTGATCAGACAAACCCGGTGTGCATCTCTAGTCCCATCCGAGTCGGTATTACGATAATTCACAGTTCCATCGTTCGGCCAGTCGCTGTTTCTACGTGGGCTTGCCGTCAATGTGGGTGCTAGTTGCTTCTGCAGAAAATAATGGAGGAGGAACTCCCCACTGGCTGCAACCGTATCGCTTATCAAAACAAAGGAGCCTTCAGGCAGCGGCCCGAACGAGTTCAGGGCTGCGTCAAGCATTATGTACTGGTCTTCTTCCTTGCCGCCGCTTCTCTTCGGTCTTTCCTTCCCACACCCCCCTTTCTTCTACAGCAGCTTTTCCTCAATGCAGTTCGCGTTGTGTAGCTACCGAACAACGTATACCACACTGCAGAGCCCCACCCCAGAAATAGTCAGATGTAGTCAGCCCGAGGACCAGAAACCTGTCTCCTTCCTTGCTGCCGCTTCTCTTCGTTCCTTTTTCTCAGACCCCCCTTTCTTCTGCACCAGCTTTGCCTCCCACCGATTCGCTTTTTGCAGCTACCGAACAAGGATTACCACACTGCAGAGCCCCACCCCAGTCAAAGAGAGGAACAGAAGCCTGTCTCCTTCCTTCCTGGCACTTCTATTCGTTCATTTTTCTCACCCCCCCCCCCCTTTCTTTCGCAGTAACTCTGTCTCAATGTCGTTCGTTTTGTGTAGCTACTGAAAAAGAATAGCACACTGCAGAGCCCCGCCCCAGAAATAGTCAGAGAGAGGAACAAAAGCAGCATCTACAAGATGCGCAGCAGGCAGCAGAACGTAGAATACATTTCCTCACAAGGGCCTAATCATAGAAAGACTACGGTGAACAAACATGCTCATGACAGCCCTAGCATAACACCATCCTCCTCATGGACAGAAGTCTCAAGACCGTTCAGTCTTCCTCATCGCCATCTTGGTTCGATGGAGATACACAGACAGGTGTGCAAGCCCTCATGCCAATATGAATACCGAGTTCAGAATCCCAGACGTCAGAAATCCAGAAGATGACATGCTCGCGTCAGGTCTTGGTGATATATTACTTGAATGCTCATCACTACACCATACAAGAACACTACGCTGCAGTTTTTCCCTTTCCTTTTTGATGGCGCAGTTTGCGCAAGTCCTATGAAACAGAGCAGCAGCATAAACCACAAAAACGCAACTAATGCAATAAACAAAGGCAAAACAATGCCTGAACTCAACCCTACTAACATAACAGGTTAGATCAACTTAGATGCTACTACGGAACGTCGAACCAGTCACTGAGAACAAGTGGATCAATCCCAACCAGTAGCGGCACTTGCAACTTGCTCGGCCCACACCGATGTGAGCAAGGATGCACACAAACGAAATCGTTGTGAATCGCAGAAGGTAAGACACATACCTACCGCAAGGTTCCCTGTGCTGGGACACCCACCCTTCTCCACCCAAACCCCCTCCCCCGGGCGCCAAATGTCTGTATCTTCCGGAATCCC
This sequence comes from Chara braunii, assembly GCA_003427395.1. Classification (NCBI taxonomy): domain Eukaryota; kingdom Viridiplantae; phylum Streptophyta; class Charophyceae; order Charales; family Characeae; genus Chara; species Chara braunii. The sequence continues at coordinate 1,665,711 of BFEA01000258.1, read as the reverse complement.
AACGCCAAAAGAAAATTGAATGCTTCAGATCTGCAGAAGCAGAGAGCCAAAAGCAATCAGACACTTCAGATCCACAGATGTCCCCAGAGCAGTTACTCGCAGACGACAGATTAGTCTATGCATTTTCCTGCGTGCGAAAATCGCACACGTCCGAGTCGCCCTACAATTACAGAAGTGGATTGCCAACAATTTGCCCTTAAAACGCCAGTACATTGGCCATGCAAACTTGAGAATCGAATCAAGCGAACCCGAAATTTTCAGAGCCCCAGGGCTACCAAACCACAATGGCTGGCGGCGCCAGCCAGAAAACGCAAAAGAAAAAGTGCGCTGCTCGCGGTTTGGCAAAGCTTGGTGCTGGGTGCGAATCCACCACGGCGAAAGGAGGCACACAGGTACTGGTCCCTAAAGTAAACACGTGATTGGCCCAGAACAATGTCCATGCACGGTGAAACTCACTACGTACCAGCTCGCCTCAAACACACAGCACTCCCCATCCCTTCAGTTCCACTGCAGTGAGTTGGATGGCTCAAGCCTTGAAGCAACGCAAGAAGAGCAGCCATTGGCCAGCTAGGTTTTGGGAATCACGTTATCTGGCCAAGTTTGGACCCCTCGTAAGTGTTCAGCCCATAGGCTACGAACTAACAAGCCTGCTAATGAACACATCTACCATTGGAACATGTCACTTGGGACAATCCATAACCCAAACAGCCGCATTCTGAGCTTGATGTCCTTCCTCCTTCAACGCCAGACAGTCAAGTGCGTATGGTATTGCATGGGGATCTACTGAACAGTTTCATCAAATCTGCAAATGCATAAGATGCCATTGTTAGCAATGCTTGTACAATGACTATGCGGCAAATGCTCGACAGTCGGTTGAAGTTCGACCACCATGATGATGATGTCATGCACCCTCAGACATTGACAGTGATAATGATGTTATGCCCTGCGTTGCTGACAAAATGCAGCATGTGATGAAGTAATGCAGGGAGAATATCACCACCTCTGTGACCCACCCACAGCAGGCATGTTCCCCCTCAGGAAGAGCGGCAGTAATAATTGCAGGAAGAACAGCATTAAGATCTGCTGGAAGAACTGAAGAACTGCAGACAAGAAAAATCTGAAAGAGCTGCAGGAAGAACTGCAGTGAGAACTGGAGGAAGAACTGCAGAGTAGACACAGAAGAAAAACTGCAAACCAGAAAGATATGGAAAAACTGCAGGAAGAACTGCACTCACGAAAGATATGGAAGAACTGCAGGAAGAACTGCAGAGAAGACAGATATGGAAGAACTGCGGGAAGAACTGCAGAGAAGACAGATATGGAAGAACTGCCGGAAGAACAACAGGAGAACTGCAGGAAGAAAACATGCAGACCAAAGAGATATGGGAAAACTCCAGGAGGAACTGCACTCAAGCAAGATATGGAAGAACTGCAAGAAGCACTGCAGGAAGAACTGCAGGAAGAACTGCAGGAAGAACTGCAGAGGAGACGGATATGCAACAAAAATGTGGTAGACTGACAGTGACACTGAAAAAGAGACAACAGCATAAACTGGCTTTGCTGAACATCATGGCAATTCAGTCCTCACTCTCGTGGCTTAAACACAGTAAAATTATAAAATAGTAAAAAAATACGCATTTGGCCAAACATAAAAAAAAGGACTTTCGGAGAGCAATGAGCCTTGAAATCATATAAACACAATGAAGTTTTTAGGAATAATTTTACTCAACACAAGTTTGAAGTTGCAACAGGCACAGAAACATCTGTTCTGTATGTCACCCAAAAAACACTCATGCCCCACTTTCCATGTCTATCCATCTCTTGGAAACCCAGGGCTTTAGGTCAAACCTCCAATCTGAAGTAGTGAAATGATCAGCAACCTATTTATATCAGACCTCCAATCTACAGGCATGAAGCGTACTCCAAGGGCCCCCTTCCCCTGCCTACCCCTCCTCCTCCCCGCCTAAGAACTCTGAAAAAATGCAGTGAGAAACTACGAAGAATAGTGGCACTAGAGGGATGGAAGAAGCTGTAGGTTTCACTGTCTGTGACAACTCGCAGCCACTGAGAAAGTGGATAAGAAATCGAGCCCCCTCCCTCCACACATGCCACATTAAACCTCCA
>BFEA01000258.1:1617405-1634501 GCA_003427395.1 Chara braunii | reverse complement strand
GAGAGAGAGAGAGAGAGAGAGAGAGAGAGAGAGTGTCAGATTCGGCGTCAGACACTCTCTGACGCCCTCTCTCTCTCTCTCTCTCAAAACGTCCAAATGAGAATGAATCTTCCGCGTTATCGCGGAAGATTCATTCTCATTTGGACGTTGAGAGAGAGAGAGAGAGAGAGAGAGAGAGAGAGAGAGAGAGAGAGAGAGAGAGAGAAGGCGTCACTACCTATGATACAGAATGTCGTATGTTTTTTTCTTGTTTTTTCGTTTTTCGTGATCTACTACCGGTTGTCCGAGGCTCGACAATGATCGGGCTACCAGTACTCTGAGCCTCGGATTTGATAGCTGGGCAAGGTACTGGTGAACCCCTTGTTTGACTCTGTCTCACTTGTATAGACCGTGTCCTTTCGACGCGCGAAGTCCCCGTACACCGGCACGTGCGCCCCTGTCCGTAGGTAGGAGCGCCTGGCTCGAGAGAGGACTAGCACACGCCTGTGTGCCAGTTCCTCTGGTACTCCGGGAATCCTTAAGAACAGACCCAGTTCACCTTAAGTAATTCACTGGCCCCAACAACAGCAGTTTCCCAGAGCCCCAGGTACCGCCAAGGATCGAGGCTGCATTGTCAGGAGATTTGCAGTGCCGCAGTACTGTGGCTATGCTCAAGCAAGTCCCGAGCCTGTTTCGATCGACGAATAGGCATAGGCATAAAAAAATGGCCACGCCGTCGAGGATTTGCAGGGCCCTGGTACCAGGGCTTTCCTGAACCTGTGTACGATTTGACGACTTTGAAAATCCAAGTAGATAAACACAATAGAGAAACGATTCTGATGTCCAACCGGACTTTCGACTCTGGTTTCCAGGACCCGAGGTTCAGGAAATCGCTCAGACTGTAAATCATGAAATGCTCAGACAGTAAATCAGGAAACAAAAGAAGTTTGAATCATAATTTTATCGTCAAATTCAGGATGATAAGTTGAAAAAAAATAGGGAGAACCCAAGGTTTAAGAAATCGCTCAGACCGTAAATTAGGAATTACAAAGTAGAAGAAAGAAATCGACAATCAAACTTTACAACAGACGTGCAAATTATCATTGGGATATACCATCAGCTGCCCTAATCAGGACTTTCAACCAATACTATGAAAATTTCCAGTTGATTTACTCGACAAGAACTATCTATAAAAAGTATTTCAGATTATAATCGAAACCTAGAGAAATCATGGGGAATTTCAACACTAAGGAATTATTTCAGAATTACTTTTCAGCGTGTGAGAAGGAAAGAAACCTATCTATAAAGAATCACTGACGATTGGTAGTGGTACATAAGACTCTTGATTATAATTCAAAACTAGATTAACTAATCATGAGAACGTAATGAGTATTATCATCAACACAGACAAACGCATTCGGTTATTCCACACGACCCTAAGTATGACCTCCGGACTAATCCAGGACGTAACGATAAGAGCAACAATCCACCAAATAATCCCTCTCCCTTTTTCTTCAGCAGCCCCCAACTTACCACAACTCCCTCAAACCCTACCCCAACATCTTCGGGGGAGGAGAACCACCTCCCATTACTAGCACCTAGGCTCTGAGCAACGCTAGCACCGAAAACTTTGACGGCCATCTTCCGTTTCCCAAAAGAAAACAAGAAAAACGGTGTGGCTCCACCTCACCAAACTCGTTAGCAAGGCGCCACAGGGGGTTAAAGCATCCGTCCATATCCACTTACCACCCTATTGAAGAAAAGGGGAGAGAAGACCTCATCACCAACCCCAATCTGTTGCCCCTTTCAAAATTTCGCCCTATTCGCATATCATCAAGAAGAGAACCCTCACGAGTGCCCGGCAGCTGATGACGACTCCAAAAGCGCCGTCCTCACCCCCGGACCCCCCGCCGCTGCTCCCCATCACCCTTCGTCGCCATGCGCCGCATTCCTTTGCGCCTCTCCGCTCACCGCTGTTCCCTGTCGCCCTTCGTCGCCATGCGACGCATCCTCCATCACCGCCCGTCACATGCCCTGTCCACATCCGCTTCCATCGCGCCTCTCCATTCACTGCTATTCCCCATCACCCTCCGTCGCCATGCGCCGCATCCTCTTCCTTCGCGCTTCTCCGCCCACTGATGCTCCCGTCGCCCTTTGTCGCCATGCGCTGTCCGCTCCTGCCCGCTTCTCCGTCGCCCGTCGGCGAGATCGGCGGGGCGCAGCGCTCCCGGTCGCGCTGCACCCTTTCAACATGCCGTTATAACTACGACAAACCTCAAAATAGGCAAAGTTCAGAAACGACTCAGAACCCCCCCATCAATCCTCTTTACCTCACTCCGGCAAGACTTACTGCAGCAGAGCCATCATCTCCGCTGCTGCTGTACCCTATTTCCATCCTACGAGCTAGTCCCCTCACTAGTAGGACGCTTGATATCCAAACCATCTACTTCTCCCGCACACCTCTTTTTTGAGACAAATTTAAGAAGACCTCCCCCTGTCATCATTGATTGCCCCGGAAATCAGGGGATTAACTGAGCAGGGACGGCCTTTGATGATATGTCAAAATTAGAAAATATGAAAACATGCAGCCCCTGAAATAGTCAACCCAAAAGATCCTGCCTCTGTCATCGAAAGGAAAAACCTCAAGTTGTTCCAGGTGGAGTTAGTAGGTTTGGTGACTATTTTGGGATTGTGACGCTTTGTGGACGGTGATGGCGCTTCTTTTTTCCAGGGTTGCTGAGAGAGCAGGACAGTGGTTTGGATATGACCATTCTGTTCCTAGATAGCCTCACCCAACGCCTGAACCTAAGCTGGGTGAAAAAAAAATGGTCCCAGATTGTTATTTTCCGGGTTGTTTGTTAAGGGATTCCTGGCCTCAATTTTTATTTTATATTTTTTTTTACGGCCTCAATTTTCTTGGTTTGGGGCAACTTCAGTAGAGTCACAAAAATGAGTTACATAATTGCACTATGGGCCAATATACAGTTTCTAATTGCGGTTCGGGCACCCTACCTGGCCAGAAAGCTGGGTTGTATACGTTGCCCGAACTGCAATTCAAAACTGTATCTTGGCCCATAGTGCAATTATATAACTCATTTTTGTGACTCCCACGTAGTTTCCCCCAAAACGAAACATCAACACTTTCCACTGGGTTCTGTCTGAATCCTCCCTCGGGACGCTGGGCCCGAGGGAGGATTCAGATACATTCCAAGGGAACCTCTCAAGGCCTCCCTCGGGGCTTCGCACTGGACTTTTCCCCTGGGCGTGGACCTTCGTGTTTTTCAGAGAAAGGGCGGCGGCCGAAAAGAGGTTTCATCAGCCAACTGACTGGGGGTCGGATCCCACCTGCGAGGTGATCCTGTAGATATTCTGTAGTATCTGTGGGTGGGTGACATAGAAACAGCTGCGGAGGGACTTCTGATCTTCAGACAGACTTCTTTTTTTTTTTTTTTTTTTTTTTTTTTTTGAAAAAACAGTATGCCAAGTCCTCAAAGTAATACGTTCGCATCTAGGTGGAACTTCGAACAGTATACGTGTAAATTACCAGCACTTGCGGTCCTCCTTTTCGCGAAGAGGATTTGCGCTGCAAACCAACAAGAAAAACAATACAGACAAGATTGGCATGGCATGGCCCCTGTGCAAAGGATGACACACAGAAATCCAAGGGGGGGTGGGCGGGGAGAGAAAACATTGTCAACCTGGCACAACTCTTTTCTTCTTCTATTCCCTGGCGCCCCATCAGCCATTTCCGTCTGGTAGACCGAGCCCGGAAAAGGGCCCGGCAGCTGCTTGAGAGAAAAATGTACGGGTGGTTTTAACCACCAGTTCACATGCTCCTAAGTTGATGAAGCTATCTTCCAAGGCTTGCGAATTTGCAACTGCACCTGTTCGGACTGGCCTGCCACATTCACGACCCGCTTTGGTCCGAATCAAAAAGCTCTTACTGCGTAAACCGGTCCGGATAAAAAAGCTCTTACTGCGTAAACCGGTCCGGATAAAAAAGCTCTTACCGCGTAAACCGGTCCGAATCAAAAAACTCTTACTGCGTGAACCCGACCGGTAATTAAAGGGAAGCTGTCTCTGCAGGAGCAGTGGCTGAGGCTATTCCAGCCCTAATGGGAAGAGGCGTGTGTGTTCGCGTTGTATTCAATTTGTAATTTGAGCCTTGGGCACTGGGCCCCCACGTTTAAAAAAAAAAAAAAGAAAAGAGCCCGACTCTCCTTCGGGTGAACTGGCAGTTCAACAGTGCTTCAGGGTGCCTTTTTAAATAAATGGTAAATTCTGCCATGCATTGGCGTCTTTGGCGGAACTCTGTAGCTGCCAAACATCATGTGAGAGAGAGAGAGAGAGAGAGAGAGAGAGAGAGAGAGAGAGAGAGAGAGAGAGAGAGAGAGAGAGAGAGAGAGAGAGAGAGAGAGGTGGTACTGGTGATGTCTGTAGCTGCATGGAGTGGCTGAAGGTAAGTGATGTCAGAGATTCTTGGTTCTTTTTTTTTTTAATTAAGATTCTTGGTCTTGCAAAGGATAACTGTACATGCACAGAGGAGGGTGCTTCCAATGAATGCTGACATTGGCTGGGACCTCAGGAAATGAATTGTTGCCGGTTCCAGGGAAGGTGCATTTATGGGAGTCCTGGGGCAAGGTCCCACTAGCAAAGGGGATTGGATTTAATGGCTGAATCTGGGCATGTTTGTGGTGAGGTGCAGAAAATAGGGATTGTTCTGCTTTTCTGGATCTCTGGGTAAAACACATCCAGATTCAGGTGCTTGATCCAATGCGCTTTGCGAATGGGACTTCGCCCCTGGTCCTGTGAGATTGCCACTTTTGAGTTTCTTTTTTCCTTTATCCTTTTTGAAATTCAATATTTACTATTTAGGCATGGCACCCTGTCTGGAAATCACCACTTCAGTGACTGCTGATGTTCATAGGGGGGGGGGAACCGGAGGGGAGTCACAGTGACTGGCCCATCGAAGAAGCTCGGTCCTGATGCTACAGGCTGACCCTTCGCCGGTATCGCCCACCTGCTGTAGCAGGTATCGCATCTGCTGGGGGGTGCAGCTCCCGCATGTTCCCTCGTTCGAGGCTTGAACACGGATGTGGCTGCTACGGGGTTCCCGTTACACAATACTATAATGACAATAAAAAGGACTGAAAGGCCGTCCTGTCCAGATTCGACAGGTATATGAATTGGTTGGGCTTAAAGAATTAGCCTTTGAAATCACGACTTCCACTTTGAACACCACGTTGGGGCTGTAGTGGGTAGGAGACTTGGTTCCTGTGGCTGAGAGTGCCAGTTTGAGGCTGTGCATGCACGGGGGGGGTTGAAGCCCTAAAGCACGCATCCGCAATCTACTCCTAAGGCGCCCATGCAACCTGTGGGAAGCTGGCCTGTGCGTGTGACCTGGCTAAGTAGCAGTGGTGGGTTGCAGGCCGTTGGAACTGAGTGTGCGTGGATTGCTGTCTCCATGTGGTGTTGTGTGTGGTGTGGATGCATTGGACACTACAGCCTCGCAGGGGTGGGGTCGATATCACGACCGGTACAATTCCACTTTTTGAACACCGCGTTGGGGCAGTCACTAACCGGTCGCAGAAACTGCCCGGGAAACCTTGTTGTGCGGCTACTGACGCGGGCGTACGAGGGGAAAATATGTGAACAAATCAATGATGCAGTGAAAAGGGAGGGTTGCGGGCCTACCGGCTACGACAACGAGTCGCGCAAGTGAGACGGGAAGTCCGTCGGTCGGGCGGAAAACTACTGGGTTATCAACGGAAAAGGAAAAAGAAGAGAAACTTCCGCCATTCATGTGCGTTCTGCTGATGAGTCCGAACATGTGCGTGGATGTACGACAGAGGGACTGAGACCAGACCTAGGAGATGCTTATCCGGCAGGCCTAAGCGAAAGGAAGGGGGTAAAAGTCATAAGGAGAGGGAAATCTGGATATCTCAAGTTCTAGTGGCATTGACGGCGCAGCAGCCGACTTTGGCGTCTTTTCCAAAAATAAGAGTGAGGTCGAGTGTTGATCCTTTGGTGAGTGTTCGCAGCCGATGGAACTACTGGATAGGAATATCATAATTACCCTTGTCCGCTTTGGGAATACCGCAGTGCCATGCCATTTGGAAATATTGACCTGAGGTCAGAGAGGCAGGCACAGGTTCGGGAAAGCCCTGGTACCAGGGCGCTGCAAATCCTCGTTCGTGGGGAGCAACACATGCTGGGAACCGGGCCCAGCGTCCCATATAGAATTTTACAAATGAATTGAAATACCAGGGCCATTACCTGGTTCGGCTAAGAACAATCTGAGAACTATGAAATAGATTCTAGAAAATTCAGGAAAAAAACTCTAAAAAACCTTGGGAAAATATGAGAGCGGGGGGTCAAAACTAAAACTACCTACTCTCCAGAAGCTCCCCCCTTCAGCAAACGGAACGTTGGTCCAGGCTTTCAGTCCTTGTACCAGAACTCACTTGATCTCATACCCCCTTCTGTTAGGGTTACAGGGCACCACACCCCCCCTTCTGTTAGGGTTACAGGGCACCACAACCCTCCCCAGTACTGACCAACCTAGTTCTGACGGACAGGAAATGCCTTCCTCCCTCGACATTCCCGTAAGCGGCAAGCCCCTGACATAGGTTACAGGGCCAATACCCCGGCGCCGGCTATGTCGAACGGTCTGGTTATGCCTTCCACCCTCGGCATAACTCCATAGGCCTCAAACTCCCCCTAGGTCACAGAGCAAAAGTTCCACCACCGGCCTGTGTCGTCCCAACATCGCCCTTCTAACCTACTTACCTTAACAAACAACCTTCCTCTGTTGAGAGCCCCCTTACTACCTTCCATCCTCCAATTCTAGCTCCCCTCCCTTCCCTCCTTTTTTAAGATACCAGGGCCGTTACCTGACTTCAACTAAGAAGAACCAGAAAGTCAGGAAAACGAAATTCACCCACGATCCAGCTCCTTCCCTGCAACGCAGAGGGAAGACTACTGCCTAGGTATTCAGTCCTCGTACCAGAACTCGCTAGATCTCATACCCCCCTTGCTAGGGTGACAGGACAACACCAACTGCCCCAGTACCGACTGAACTAGTTCTAACGGACAAGGAGTGTCTTCCTCCCTCGACAACTTCTTTAGCTGCACAGCCCCCAAAGTTAATAGGGTCACTGCCCTGGCATCAACTACGTTGAACAAGATGGTTATACCTTCCACCCTCGGCATAGCTCCAATAGTCTCAAGCTCCCCCTGGTTACAGAGCAACTGCTCCAGTACCGACCATTGTCACCCCACCCCGCCCTTCTAAAAGACCTACAACCCTGAACACCAATCCATCCTCTGCCCGAGCACCATCCTGCTAAAACCGACCTTCCCCTTCCTGCTTACCGAATAACCTTTTAAGATTTTAAGAAATTTTCGAAAAACAGGAAAATCAGATACCAACCTGAGAAAAAAAAAGGAAAAATTCCTTACATCCAAAAGAGGACAGAAGGGGATTATCCTCTCTTCAGATGCAGGTTATGGCATTCACCCAGTACTCCACAACACATAAGCTCACCGTGTGACCATCGAAGTTACTCCTCCCTCAAAAAGCAAACCTCCTATTCCTACACTTCCCCCACCGAAAGACACCCCCTCTCCTCTCGACCCCAGTTCGAAACAACCTATAAACGAACACTTCAACCCCCTAAAAGGCATACAATTCCCCCTAGAGCATACCTCATAGGCTGAAGTTCCCTCTTTCCTTCTGCCCCACCCCCTCTAAGGAAGGCAACCCTCTCATCCACACACCCTGCTATAAGCAGCCAACCCCTTGCCTTCTCTCCCCAACCGCCAATGCTGATCCGACCCTAAATAAACCTGGCCCAAAAAAAGACAATCCCTCAATACTGCCTTCCCCCTCCAAGGGTAACACCTCCCACCTTGTGAAACCCTCACGGGAGGGGGCTCCAACCCTTAAGGAGAACCCCACAGATTCACAAAGCAAGGCGCAAATATATTGTACAAAGACCCAAGCAAGCTTTGAAACACAATTAATGAAAAAAACCAATCAGAATCAAAATTTGCATCGACAGTAATAAAGACCAAGAAGTCGAGATTCGCAGACGTATTTTCCAAATAGAAAAATACTTCGGAAGCGTACTTTTAAAAATTGAAGATCAGACACAAAAATTAGGAAATCTATGTGAAGCATCTTTGGAAATGGAAATTTTAAAAATGAGATTTAATAATTCTATCTGAGATGTTCAATATTGGACTCACGAATCTATAAAATCAAGAGAGTAATCCCGATCGTAGTTAAGGTCATCGTTAAAAAAAACAACTATGTACCAAATAACATGAATACGAATTACAAAAAAGCACTGCGAACAATATCAGGAGAACATCAGTTAGAAAGAAACCAATTCATACAAGAAACCAATTCATACAATAAATACTCTCGAAAAAATAATTAGCAAAAACCATGTTGATCATCAGGCAAAAACCAGTACAAAATCATACAAACACTCTTAAAAAATACTCGGTAAAAACAGGAAATCAGGAAATCCTGAAATACTCTCGAGAAGAGTAATCAGCAATAACATGTTGATCGTTAGGCGAGAACAAATACAAGCTCATACCCAGTCAATCGGGAAATCATAAAATCCAGAAACTAGCGCAGAAACCTACGAGTACCCAACACACGATCCTCTCTTCCCGAACCTCACCTCCACACGTCACCGACCTCAAGGCATCTCGACCGCCATTTGACCACTCCGGTCAGTCAAAGCCGAACGGTGACAACAACGGACCGCAGCGCTTATGCATGCCACATTGTGGAACCAAGCTGCTGAATCCGCCAACAGTTCCCCGCAGACAGTCCCAGAAGAGGAGAACTCGTGTCCTTACCTAGTATTGCACCTTCTCGTGGAAATAAGCAGCAGCAGCAGGCTACATCTCCATACGCCAGGAAGTTCGAAAACAACCCACCAAAACAAACCCTAACAACCACCTTCCCCACTACCTTGGCAGAAAACCACCCTGCCCACACTTAATCCATCGCTGTCGCTTTCACACACCTTCTTCCTCTCCCTTATCAACTTCCACACCATCTCACTCCATGACGTGATATCTTCACGCCACCTCCTTCGTGTATCCGCTCGGCCACTCGTCGTCATCGGCCCATCGTACTGACCCGGTTTCGCACCTTGGATGAGTTGGGGCGCAGCGCTCCCGGTAGCGCTGCAACCCCTACCTAGTTCTCCTTCATTCTCGACGTTTTTTTTTTTTTTTTTTAGTAATTAGTCTTAGCGATTTCTCTATTTTCCAATCTTATCTATATTGTGATGAATTTTCTGATTCCGATGCTATTTTTTTTGGGGTATGGAAATCTTGAGGCTCAACATGAGCTTTGTAGGGCTTGGGCTCACAAGTATTGATCGGGGTTATTTCCTCAGGACTGGAGCTCCTCCCTGCGAGGGCTACACAAGGCGGGAGGTGTTGTGCTTGAGAGGGTAGGGGCAGTATTGTGGGATTGTCTTTTTCTGGGCCGTGCTGATTTTCGGGTCGGATCAGGATGGCGGTTAGGGAGAGTGGACAAGGGATGCTGAATTTAGCAAGATGAGAGGTAAAAAGTGTTGTTTCACTGGGAGGGGGTGGGACAGGAGGAAAGGGGGAACTCTAGCTCTACGGGGCCATACTCTAGAGGAAATTGTATGTTGCTGAGGGAGCGGGAATGACCGTTTGCGAGGTTGTTCTGAACTGGGGCCGGTGTGGTGAGGGGGCAGCCTCTGGCGGAGGCAGTGTAAGGACAGAGGGATGTTTTTGAGGGAGGAGTAATCTCGGGAAGTTTTTGTGAGTTCTTCATGAATAGTTGAGCTTCGAATAGACATCGGAACCGCCACAGGATGAGGGGTGATTTTTCCCTCCCTCCCTCTCGTTTCAAGGGGGTAGAAGGGGTTTTCTCTGCTTTGTCTGAGTCAAATTTTTCTGAAGGAGAGCAGGGGCGGTTAGAACTGGAGGATGGGATCTAGTCAGGAGGGATCTCAATAGAGGAATGCCTGTTAGGCAAGTAGGTCAGAAAAATGAAGTTGGGACGACGCAGGCCGGTGCTGGAGCTTTTGCCCTGTGACCTAGGGGGTGCTTGAGGCTTGTGGAATTATGCTGAGGGTGGAAGGCATAACCAGATCGTTCGACGTAGTGGGCGCCGGGGTATTAACCCTGTAACCTGTGTAAGGGGCTTGCCGTTAAAGGAAGTGTCGAGGGAGGAAGGCACTTCCTGTCTGTCAAAACCAGGTTGGTCAGTACTGGGGAAGGTCAAGGTGCCCTGTTACCCTAGCATGAAGGGGGTATGAGATCAAGTGAGTTTTGGTACGTGGACTGAAAGCCTGGACAAACTTTCCGTCTGTTGAAGGGGGAATTCTGGATAGTAGGTTATTTTAGTTTTCACCCCCCGCTCATATAGTTTTCCAAGCCTTTCCATATATTTTCAAAAACAAAAGGACTTAGTAATTGCGGATTGAGTAACCTAGCAATAGGTCGGTAGGTCAACAGTTATTCATGGTTTCTTAAAATGCTCCTGAACTTCTTTCGTATTTCTCAGATTGTTCTTAGCTGAAATTATCAGATTGTCTTGAAATTGTCCTGAACTTTTTTTGTAGTTATCAGATAATTCATAGCCATATTCTCATATTGTTCTTAGCCGAAGCCAGGTAATGGCCCTGGTATTCCAAATCCTTTGTATCATTTTATATGGGACGCTGGGCCCGGTTCCTAGCACGTGTTGCTTCCCACGAATAGACTGGAGCATTTGTCCCCCCCCCCAAAAAAAAAAAGGTTTGTCGTAGTGATTTTCTAAGTAGCCCAATTTTTTCTTAGCCAAAGCCGGGTAATGGCCCCAATATAATTATAAAAAAACAAAAACAAAGCCGGGTTGAAGTCCCGGTATCTCAATTTTTTTTTTGTATGTGCTCTCAAAAAAAGAGAATGCTTTAGGATTCCGGGGACTTCTAGCAACTCACTTTAGGCTGTTTGATACTGGTACATTCATGGATTTGCGGTTGTTCGACGTCAGAAAGATGCTGGCCGGTGTTGGGGTGTTGCCTTGTAACCTGCTGACTGCAGGAGCGTGAGGCCTGGTAGAGAGATCTGGGGATGCTTTGGGGTGGGCATTCCAAGGGACAACCAAGGGTTGCTGTTGGGACGACGCTGGCGAATCGTGTTGCTCTGTAACCTAGCCGAGTGAGAGTGTGAGGCCTGGGAGAGCCCGACAGGGAATGAGACAGTGTTGGACAATTTTAGAGAGTTTGGTTTGGGAGTCTAGGGGTTTCAAGCATTTGAAAAGAGGTCAGTAGTCATTCATAAGTTTTTCAACCTCTTTTTAATTCTCTTGAATTTCTTCAATAGTTCCCAATAGTTCTCAGACTGATTCTCAGCCGAAGTCGGGTAATGGGCCCGGTATTTCAAATGACTTGTGTAATTGTATATGGGACACTGGGCTCGGTTCCTAGCATGTGCTGCTCCCCACGAATAGACTGGAGCATTTGTCCCCCCCCAAAAAAAGAAAAAAGAAAAAAGAGCCAAGTACTGGTGGTTCAAGGCTTCAAGCAAATGCCAGTGTTGAGGGCTCCATCTATTGGTGGGGAGCGTCACCTACTGGAAATCGCGTCCAGCGTCCCAGAGCCTATATGGGGAAAGTTTCTGATGGAAAAAAAAAAAGGTCACCAAACCACTCTAGGAAAAAAAACAAAGCCATCTCGGCCCAAAAAGCCGCACAATCACAAACTAGTCACTGAAAAATACCTACTACCATTTTTTTTGAAGTTAACCTCTTTTTTTTTTTTTTTTTTTTTGCTTCACTTATCTTGGGCCATATTCCTCACGAGACCCCAACCACCCACCTTTCATCGATATTTCCTGCCAACTCCCCACTCCCCCAGTCCTACCTCAGTGTCTACCACCTAGGACTATCACCGCTCTTCCTTTTCTTAGTGAGGTGACCTCATAGTGGTTACGAGCCCAAACCTGAAGCTGTGGTCGAGGCATAGTTGAACGAGCCTTGTCGTACGGGTATCTCGGACACTACCTTCTTCCCCCGAACATAACGCATATACGTTGTAAACAAATACAACGCATAGGATGCATTCTATTTGAATACAACGCATATGTGTTCTACTTGAGCAGCCCTAAATTTCGAATACAACTCATATGCGTTCTATTCGTTTTTTTTTTTCAAATTCGAAAACTCGAATACAACGGATATGCATTATGTTCGGGGGAAGAAGGTAGGCGTGAACCTATTTCATCTACAAGCCCGATGAGTGGACCCAATAACTCCATCGAAGGCCTAGCTGAGCCCCAATTTAACCAATCGCATGTCCTCCGGAGAGTGTACCTAGAGCACCCTTTAACCAATCTACCACAGGCAGTGTCTAAATTAATGGCCTTCCTCTGCCATACCAAGGCCTAGCCTGTAACAGCCGAGGGCTACCATGGTTACGCTCACCTGACGTCTTCAGCCGAATAGAATGCCGAGTCATTATAGTCGTATCTGGACTCAAAATTGTACCAGATACCGTTATAATGACCGGGCGTTATATCGGGTGAAGATGGTAGCGCAGTTGTTTTTGAACCATGTGCTAAGGCTGTATATGAACTGTACAAGTTCCTTTTTTTTTTATAAAAAAGGCGAGGGCCTTGGGATATCTTTTTTTTTTTTTTTTTTTTTTTTTTGCGCAAACACATCTCTGGCAGCCTGCTATTGGAGGTGATACTAGCGTCCTCCAATAGCGAGCCCCAGTTTATAGATGACTCCAATCTATTGGTGGGGAGCATCACCTGCTGGAACCAGAGCCCAGCGTCCCGCTGACAAGATCAGAGAAGATATACCTAGCAGAAAAACATTGATTGCCCTCTCATCTCACGAGGGGATTGACTGTCCGCCTGATTAGCAGCCAGGTCACAACACGTACTGAGGTCTAACCATGGAGAGAGTGACAAACTGTCTTCCAATCTACCCTAATCCTTCACGGTCATAGTTGCGCACAACAAACCCTAGACCCCCTCCCTGCGTAAGGCTGCTGCCCAACGCCGTGATTTGCACTTTCCACAATCAGAGGTTGTGCGCCTACCCTCCCTTATCCTTTTTTTTTTTTTTTTTAAAATAGCCCTTGCGATATTACCCTACGATGTACACCCGACGAAGGTCATTCACAAATGATAACTATTGTCAAATTTCTGGCAGAGGTTAGCATAATTCGCCACATATCATTATTATTGTAAAGCATCTGTCATAGATCATCAGATCAACTGACATGCTCATCTCCCTGCCATTTCGCCAAGCAGTGATCGGTCCAACCCCCGTTGACCACCCAACCAAAACGCCTTCCTCTCGCCCATCTCCAACTTGCCAACCACCCCATGACAGACAGCGAAACAAATGACAGGCAAGACAGGCGACAGAGAGGGAAAACAGGGAAATCGACACACATCCCAGACCCACCTAATCCATCCCTTCTCCCGCTCAACTGCCCGAGCCACCGTTATGGATTGGCGCATGCATGGGGACAGTGACCTCGGAGTAGGAGGGGGCAGCGCGGCCGGGAGCGCTGCGCCCCCCTCGCGCAGTCAGGCCGAGCGACACCGAACGGCGGAGCGGCACGTAGTCGGACCGAGCGGCGCTGGACGACAACAAGCAACAGAGCAGTGCGATGCCGAGGGGAGTGGATTCGGGGTGGTGAGGGGGCGGTTGAGAGGTTTTGGGTGAATGGTTCATGATGAGAAGGATGGTGAGGAGGGTGATGCATCAAGCGTAGAGGATGAGGTTGATACGAAGAGGCTGCTTGTGAAGGGCTGCGAAGGGTATGGTCTGCCATCATCATCATCAGAGCTACGAATTGCGAGGTGTCACGCGTCCAACGAAAGAATCAGGTGATGAAGGGCAACGAAGGGCATGAAAGGTCTGTTCCCCCCCGGACTACCAGTGAGGGGTCACCGACAGGTTCGGTGTTTTTGTCTTGCTACATGGCAAGTGAGGGGTAAAGTGAAGCCACGGTCCGTAGTCCTTATTGTTCAGTCTTTTTTTGATGGTTGAAAGAGTGACCACGTGATGGTTGAGTTGCCTTTGGGCTGATAAGGGAGGGGGTGAAGGTTTGGGGGAGACAGACACATCATGATGAGAGGTCGGTTTATATGCTTCGATCCATAGTTTCGTGGGATGCTTGATGCTCTTCGTGGCTTGAGTGACCTCCATTTTTTGTTTTGATCTCGTTTTTTTGGGAGGTAGCTTCAAGATAGTAACTCGATTTCAATTTTCCGATGATTGTAAATTCGAGTTTTGATTCTAATCTCATGACAGGTAACTTTAGGTTTTCAATTTGAATTTGATTCAAGACAGTGGGCTCATGAATCATTTCAAAATTGTTGGAATAATTCTTGATTTTATGTTTTCATGTTGATGATCGTAAAACAGAGTTTCGTCTCTGATCTCAAATAATGTTTTCTAATTTTTTAGATTCTTAATGAACTCGTGAAGAATAATCCACGTACCTGATTCAAGACAGTGGGCTCATGAATGCTTTCAAAATTTTTCGAATAATTTTTGATTTGTTCTTTTCATATTGACCATCGTAAAATCAGAGCTTCGTCTCTCATCTCGAATAATGGTTTCTAACCTTTAAGATTTCCAATGGTCTCGTGAATTTGCTGTCTTTTTCTTCATGTTTCGACTCACTTGAGAGTGAAATTCTTAATTTGTCGTGTTTCGCTATTATCTTGAATTCGATATCTGATTCGATATTAGAGTTTATATGTTTGTGGGTTTGTTCTCTTTTGGGCCAGGCTGATTTGGGTTGGATCAACTAAGGCGGTTGGAAGAGAGGACAAAGGGTCGGTGCTGGCTTCAACAAGGTGAGAGGTTGCGAGGTGTTTCACTTGGAGGGGGTGGGATATGAGGGAAGGATGATCTTTGGCTCTGCAGGGGCATACTCTAGGAGGTATTGTATGTTGCTGAGGGAGCAGGAGAGATTTAGGGGGCTGCTCTGAATTGGGGTTGAAAGGTCAGGAGGCACCTTCCAGCGGAGGCAGTGAAAGGACAGGAGGTCGTTTTGTGAAGGGGGGGAGTAAGCCGCTCCGTTCTTGTGAGCCTTTACCTTTAGCGGAAACGGGAATAGGCGCAAGAATTTTCATGGGGAGAGAAGAAGTTCCCTTTCGTCCTCTTTTCTTGTGGGATTAATATGCCTTATATGACTGCTTGGTTTTCATAACCTTTTGATTTCTGAGTTGATTGCCTACGTTTTATGAGCCAAGTGTTTCGAGGAGGTGTGATGCTGCACTTATTAGGGTGAGGGTGTACACTTGATTTCTATTACTTCTCCTCTTGTGAACTATGAGTGGAGAAGGTCGGCTCGTCGTAGGAAGAGGAATGTGTTGAGGAAGGTGTGTGGTTGTGGCTGTTGTTCTCATCCGGCGAACTATGTGGTGGAGAAGGTCGGCTCGTCGAGGGATGAAGAAGAGTAGGGGGTTGAAGGAAAGTTAGTTCTCTTGATTGTTGCTGGCTCGTAAAATTTACTTTAAAGTTTTTTTGGCGGACTACTTTTATTCTTCTTCTTCAAACTATGTGGTGGAGGAGGTCGGCTCGTCGAAAAAAGATGAATAGTTGAAGTCTGTTTCATTATTAAAAAAAATATTGGTTGATTGGGTCTTAAGAATGTTTGAAGCAGACAACCCCTTTAAGATCACAACCAACTCGCATTGGCTTAACTGGGTAAAGATGGGGATCTACACAGTTAGTGACTTATGAAGTCCTAATAAGGACGACCGGGCATCAGCAGAGCAGCTTCAACTGAAATTGAAGCATGTGCACAATGTGGAGGAGAAGGCGCTCCAACTCAGAGAAGCCCTTCCCCTTGCTTGGCGTCGGGCCCTCCGTACAGGTCCCACAGTGCAAGCTGAAGACTGGGTGGTGAAATACAGCGATCTCCCTCATCCGCCCCTGATATATCAAGTCCACAACAACGAGTCTGGGATTTGCTCGTTGTATGCCTACAAACCTCAATCCTCAGGGGCCATGTTCACCAAACTCATAAGGGCCGAAGATATGGATATGTCAAAAAGTTGGGGTGGGTTGATGCTAATTAGAGTGGTGGGCGACCAACAAAATGGACTGTTTGCATACAACCCCTCCACTCCGCTGGCCAGGCTCCCTTTTGATCCAGATGAATGGGAGTGGCCCGGGACAAAACCCATGCCCATATGGGAGTATACAGTCAAAGGAGGATACAGAGCCACCTGCCCGACTGTTTCAATCACCCCCCCCATAATCCAAAGACAGGTGCGAGACTCACCGCTGGACGCAGAGCTTGTGAACGATCTGCCTTGGGATAAATACTCCAAAATTATGCCGACAAATCTTAGGGCCCTTCAATGGCAAATCGCTCACCGCTGCCTGCCTACTCCTGACTGGTTGGTCTCAAGAACAGACTTGGAACAGAAAGGGTTGCTATCCCCCATCTGCTCCTATTGTGGCAAAGCTTCGGCACCGACCCGGGCCACATTAGAGCACTACCTCCTGGCCCGCCCGATGGTCACCCAATTATGGCAAAAGTGGGACGCGGCGTTTCACTCGCTCACAGATTGTTACATCCGTTGGGACTTGGGCCTCCTGCTCCTGGGCAAGAACCAACACCTACTGGCGAAATGGTCGCCATTTGCTACCAACCTTTTCTCCTATATGAGACTGCAAATCCTGATGCTAGCATGGAGAGCCAGATGCTCGTTCGAGAGGAAAGATCATCAATTTGGGTTGCAACAGGCGCAACGTGCAGTGGAAGAAACCATCAGAACCAAAACGCAAGAGTCTCTTAAAAGCTTCAAAAGGGACTACCATCACGAAAAGGACCCGGTGCTCAAGATAACCATCCGCGACAATTACCTCCAACTCTGGCAGGACCCTCATGCTCTCTTTTCGGAACTACACACCGACCTACACATCCAATGGAAACCGTGGAGGGTTTCCGAGCCCACCTGGCAGAGAAGGCCCTTCGACTGTTTCATCGTCCCCTACCGCCAAACCAATTTTGTACTGGTGTCTGAAACACCACCGGCTCCTGCTCCGCTTCAGGGCTGATACCAGTGCAGGCAGACACCCCCCC
>BFEA01000258.1:1578576-1589877 GCA_003427395.1 Chara braunii | reverse complement strand
CTCCTTCTCCCCTGTGTCTCATGCATGTATGGGCGTGTGTGAGTTCTTCTGTGTGTGAGTGGCAAACAAATTGTCAGACAACCAAGTTCATAACAACTGTCATAGTCTGGCTTCCAACCTCTACAACAAAGTAGACTTCAAAAAAAAAAAAAAAAAAAACGAAAAAAAAGGAAAGGCTATTACGTCACGTCTCAACGCATTCATCCACTTGCGGACAAGATTCACACCATTCAAGATTAGCTTGAGCCTTCCTTGTCAGTGATGTCAGTAGTGATTTGTCAGGGTACTGCCAGCACTCCATCCATTACGATGCCAAGGTTGCCACACCCCTGAAGCAGCTTCAATGCAGGGACCACCCTGCTAATTTTGGAGAGGAGCACCTTCAAACCCACCTTGCCCACACAGGTCACTACAGACATCCAGTTACGTACAACTGCTGCCAATGCTTGAGGACTGCAAGGAAAGCCAAAAGCTCCTTCGCTGCATCATAGATCGAATGGATACCGGGGACCTTCGTGCTGCAGGATTTTAGGGGATGGAAGGCCTCGCCGTTGAGCTGCCTGAATACGGAAGCAGTGCTCGGGCAGCACAACGCCGAGGCCTTCCATCCCCTAAAATCCTGCAGCATGAAGATCCCCTGTATGCATTCGATCTATGATACAACAAAGGAGCTTTTGGCTTTCATCGAAGTCCTCAAGCGTTGGCAGCACTTCCTCCTTGAGCGTCGGAAGTTCGTATGGGTCACTGATAAAAAGCCTGCTCGTCTTCTACAAGACGCAAGACGCAGTCATGCCTATACATCAATCGGTTCAACTTTGGCACACAACACACACCCAAAAAGACAAAAGGCTCACCGCTGCCTTGCCTCAACACCCCGACCTTCGCATTGCTATACATCATATGTTTGCATTTGATGAGGATCAGCAGCGACACTTTGTGCAAAACTACCAGTTCAACCCCAATGTTCGCGATCTTTACGAGAAGCTTTCGTCTTCATCATCTTCGATTTTGTGTCATTGCATCCCGAATGGATTTTTACTTCTTCATTCCCGTGGACAGGCCCCAAATGGGTTTATACTTCTTCATTCGCCCAGACAGAACTTATTTTCTATTTTGCATACCTTGTGGCTGAGTGCTACAAGTGACGCTACTTGGAGGCAACCACTACTTGAAGTTTGCCAGAGACATAGGAGTCAATCGCACCATGGCTTGACTTCGAATTGTTCACAACGATTTTCACTGGTCAGGCTTACCTTCTTCCGCCGAATACAACGTACAATCATTATAGATGTATTTGAGGCATCTTTCAGTCTACATACAACTATAATGACCGTACGTTGTATTTGGGGGAAGAAGGTACAGCTATAATGACCGTACGTTGTATTCCGGGGAAGAAGGTAGCGACAGATATCATATGACATTGTGTATCCTGCAGAGTTTGGAAGCGGTGCAAACCATGCAACCATGATCCTTTTAGTGAGTGGTAATCTCTACCAATTCAGCTTCAACACTGCACTTTGGTTTCTATGAATGTTACAAGATTGTTTCCGCATGATCAGTTTGGTCATGGAAGCATTTTGACCATTGTTGACATTTGACCAAGTTCGCACATTTTCTTCCCTGCAAGTAGCATGCCAGTGCCCACGGGCTGTCAGATACCTTTCATGGGGGTTGGATATGTCACAAGGGGTGTCCCGAGGATAGAGTTAGTGATCGTCGCCACGGTCGGTTCATGTTCAAATTTTCGACCTCTTCTTAACCGTTCGAGTTTCACTCTTCAACCGAGTGTCACTCGTTATCCTCATACGATGGCTAGACAGAGTGTGTGCATATAAAAAAAAATTCCCACCCTTTTGTGCCCGCTCCGGAAGGATTTGATTCAGCGACTTTCGGATGTCACATGGCATACAACACCCCATCTGACCATCGACATAGCTTCATTCGAGGTGGAACACAGCTGGTCAGGTCCTTATGGCTCAGATTCCCTGATCCCTGCTTCAGTTGTGTAAGAGTCCCCGACACTCATGCACATCAGCATAGGATGCACGATGCACAAACGAATGCAGGGGCACGCCAACCAGCATCAGTTACCTCACCCATCTCATGAGGATGACTTCGTATGGGTATCCATTGAAGAGTTCAGCTTGGAGCAAGACATCTCACACACAAGCTTCTCCCAAAGTAGCGAGGAACTCTGTCGATTTTCTTTGCAAACGGAAATCAGCCAGATGGAGCGACCTTTGTACCAACGTGCCAACTCACTTGAGTACATCCAGCCTTTCATGTGTCCAAGCTCGCTCCTTTCATTTCAGCACTTCTTCCCTGGACAACAATCACAGGACCCTCTTTACATCGACGGACACATCATCGGTCACAAAAGTATGGGCACAAGCCAACAAAATGCAAAGTGCACTTTCCTACTGTCACCCTCCCCTCTTCCCCCGAACAGAACGCACCCCGATCATGACTGTACCGGATCGGGAAAAAAACTTGCAAACAGCCACAATCAGGGTGCGTTGTGGTCGGGGGCAGACAGTGGTACTGATAGTAGGCTGAGCCTTGCAGAGCTCGAGGATACAAAACCTGATGTCAATGGAAACAATGAGCATACACGAGTTGTTCATGGAGCCTTGCAAGCTCAACCCTCTCCCGCCCCCGAAGTGTAGGTTTCCTCCTTCAGATCGTGAACTTCGCCCTTGTGGGGGAGCTCGACTTCTCAAACCACCAATTTGGCTGAGTCCATTTGTAAGAAGCTACCTTTCGAGGCCGCAGAGCCTCCAACTGGGCATTTCCTTAGTGCCTCCGCAGGCCACTACCAGCCCAGGCCCAAAGTGGTATGCTCTTACCGGCACACCGATAAGAGCCTGACTTTGCTTTGAGCAAACTGGAGGTTGAAGGAGGGCGGGTGTGGCATACTGCGTAGCCAGCCACACGGGCCTGTAGAGCCCGTCCCGCATTTCCAGCCTAAAAGCCTAGAAATAAGGGCTTACAGGCCCCTGTCGTTTCAGCCTGAAAGACTGAAAAACGAGGGCCTGCAGGCCCTACGTCGTTTCAGCCTAAAACAGAGCTTTTCAGCCCTGAGGCTTTTCAGCCTGAAACGGAGGGCCACTTTCGGGCCCTCATAAGATCGACCTACCCTAAGACTCAGGCACAAAAACAGGGTTTCGGGAACAGGCTATTTCTGGCCTGTTCCCCACGACAGCCTCAAGCAGGAGCTGCAGCGGCAGCCCCTGACTCCCTTCGGCATTGGCAAGARCAGCCTCCTGGACTGCCTCGCCCTGCAGTCAGGAGGCACCCGAGTAGTACATAGGAAGTTCCCATGCACTTCACGGGTAGGTAGTTGGACAGTAGGCACGAGTAGTCTTCAGGATTCGGCCACAGCACTCAGGAGGAGCGCTGCAGGGAGTAACTTAGCGCTAGCAGTAGTCTTCAGCGCTGGGCGCTAGTAGCCATAGCAGTAGTCTTCAGCGTTGGGCGCTAGTAGGTGGTAGTAGTAGAGTTGGGAGAGATGACTGGCGGAGGCCAGTGGGACTTACCTATGGCGCCATAGCTCCAGCTCCATCTTCGAGGTACCTGCATCAAGGCGCCAACTTCACAGGTTAGTACCGGACTGAGAGAAAGAGAGAGAGAGAGTTCTTCTTCTTCCTCTTGTAAGTCCACCATCTCTTCTTCCCCTCTCGCCACCTCACTTCTCAGTATCAGCGGACTACTACAGAGAGAGAGTTGTGACTTGAGACTTGACGGCAGTGGATCCAGACACGACATTGGGATTCAGACATTTGACGAGGGACTATTTGGGCCTGTGCCGAAGACTTGGTGTTGATGACATTCCCATCTTCCCCTCTTCTTCATCTAACCCCCCTCTTCTTCGTCTGTGTATGGTTCGGGGCTGGCGCCTTCTTCCTGTGTGAGCGCCAGACCCCTTCACACCATGGAGATGATGATGATGATGTATGTTCTGGGCTGCATTGCAATATTGATTGTTCAGATCATTGGTATCTAAGTCTTCCGCTACGCTATCTTGTACTTTGTATTGAGAGGTCGGTTCTTGTTCTGGTCTGCAGCGTTACAATATGCAACAGTTTGGTATCAGAGCGGACCTCTCATTCAGAGGACCCGCTCAATCACGTAGCCAGCTTGCTTGATCTATTGATTACTCACTAGTAAATCAAGTAGGACTTCGTCAAATCTCTGAAATTTTTTTTCTTTTCTTTCGCAACAACTATCTGAAAATTTCTGATATTCGCATTTCATTTTACCTGAAAATTTCTGATATCACTATTTCGTTTTCACGTAACAAATATCTGAAAATTTCTGATAAATCGCATTTCGTTTTGTCTGAAAATTCCTGATAGTAGCATTTCGTTTCTCTGATATTTCGCATACATAGCTGAAAATTTATGATGTTAGTATTTTGTTTTCTAGGCATATTGGGATAACGATAGAAGTGGTCATATTCTCGGAAGCCGGAATTATTCTTTTCTAAAAATCGAATTTCCATTCTATCTCGCAATTTTTTTTTTGAAAACCGAAATCTTGCGAAGCCTACCGACATTTCGTTAGGCATATTCAGAGGTTGCCATATTCTCAGAAACTGAATTTAGTTCTTTTTCTGAAAATCACATCTCTACTCTATTTCGCAATTTTTTTTTTCTTTCAAGATCGCATTTTGTGAAAGCCGAAACTTTGCGGAACCTAGCCTAGATCTCGTTCATAGTACTCTTCTGACATGTCTCACTCATAACAGATCGACAGATGTACAAAAAAAAAAAAAAAAAGGAAGTAGTCCTCTTTTATTTTTATTTTTTAGTTTATCTGTTGATTAGGGCCAGGAGGAAAGTATTGTTGGGTTGGTTCCCTACCTGCGTTTTTCCCTCCCCACCCACCCTTTGCATGCAATTCCGAGTTGGTACAGTGCCACGTCAGCAGTGCCACATCAACAGTGCCACGTCAGCAACAATGCCACGTCAGTTGTGCCACGTCAGCAGTGCCACGCCGGTCACAGTGACACGTCAGCAGTGCCACGTCGGTCACAGTGCCACGTCAGCAACAGTGCCCCGCCACCATGACGGGCGCAATTTGGGCATGCCAGGCCAACAAGCCAACGAGTCTACTGCTGACTACAAACAGCGGTTCCAGACTCAGCTCGCACTGATCGAGGCTGAGGAACAGCGCCAGCTGGCAGCCGAGGCTGCCCGCCTACAAGCTGAAGCAGCGGCAACAGCTGAGAAGTAGCGGCTTCAGGTCGAAGCAGATGCAGATACCCAGGCACGCCGAAAGGAAGCCCAGGATCTGCTGTAGCAGCATGAAGCCGCCAGCATCGAAAGACTCAAGTATTGGCACTTTGAACCATCTGAAGGGCACGACGACGCGACACCGGAAGAGCAGCACAGGGAATTCATGGCCAAACTCGTGACTTGGTTGGTTTACACTTGTAACCACCTGCAGTCCGAGCTGGCGAATATGCAGCAGGCCATGCGAAACCACAAGGCTCAGCATGAGGATGCAGCACGGGCACTTGATTCCCGTATGCAGGACTTGGAGCAAGTTGCACCAAGACCGGAGGCTGGCGAGTCCAGCAATGCACCCTCTGCCCGCCAACTGGAGCAACGCGTCGACCACGTCGTCGCAATGCTCGGCGACATCAGCACCTTCGTTGCGCCAACCACCATCAGCAAACAGATGGATACATTGAAGACTGAGGTTCAACAACTGCAGCTGCCTAACAAGGATGGCAATAGCACAACGCATTATAAGATGCCGACATTCCAAATTGAGAAGTTCGATGACTACACGCATCAAGACCCGGTCCTCTGGTGGGAAGGCTTTTCGATGCAACTGCGGATTCTGTCCGTCGCCAAGCACGCGTACATCGGCGCCCTGTTTCTCAACTCAAAGGGCGGATGCCAGACCTGGTTAAGCCACCTGGCATCCACCCACGGCGTCGACGTCGCAGATCTGAAAGACAAGATCTCATGGGAAGAGTTAACACGGCTATGGAAGAAGCGGTTCATCGTGGACGACGCACCTGCACTCGCCATCAACCGTCTCTTCGACATGACACAAGGCAACACAGCAACACGTGACTGGCTCACGAAATGGTAGAAGATCGCGGCAATGCCCGGTCTCGACTTGCCATTTTCGCATTTGCACCGCGAGTTCTACAACAGGTCATGTGTTGCATTGAGCCTTGCACTTGGTGATCACGAGCAATATGCAACCTTCGCTGAAATCATTGACAAGGCGAGGGAGATCATCAAGACCAACAGGGCGGCTGCACACGAGAAGTCAACATGGCAGCCAACCTATGTGGAGAAGGTGAGAACTGGTCCGCGACCGCAGCATGTCGCTGCAGTCCAATCGGACAACATTGTGGAAGACCCGGCAGCCACCCAAGCGTCACGTGAGGGAGATCAGGTGGCTGCTGTCCAGCCGCGAAGCAACAACAAATCCCGAGGAAACAAGAATGCGAAAACCGCATTGCCGGCCGGAAACGGACAGCCAACACCATGGGTCAAGTTTAACTTGACCGAGGCCGAGTACAAGTACCGCGGCCGTTACGGCTGCTGCTATTGGTGCAACAACACCAAGCACAAGACCTCCCAATGCCCTGATCAAGGCAAGGAGGATGTTCGGTCTCGTATTAACTCGGAAAACTGAGTCGTGCAGGAGGTGAGGTGACTCCACCTCTCACTCCGCCAGATTCGGCCGCCTTGCTAGCGGCCTCCTACACATCTGGGGAGGATGCGCATGTCGCAAGTCCTCGGTTCACTTACGAGGATTTCATCCCCGGGGTTTTATCCCCATCGGCAACCGATTCGGCAGCTTCGCCGTCATCTACCGCCGGGGATTCAACGTCATGGTCAAGACTTGAAGAGCTCGACCCGTTGACTTTTGCAAACGTCCAATTGATGCCCCTTCCCCGGTCCGGTCGATTGTCGAAACCGCATTGCAACGTGCTCATGGCACAATTGCGGAATTACTTGCACACTGCAGTACCAACTCCGTTAATGGACACCGGAGTAGAGGTTGTCGACCTTCACGCCTACATTGTGAAGATCGACCGCGAGTTCAAGACACAACGGTACGACGATATCGGCGCACCATTGTTATATATACGCATTCAGATCGGAGAGGCGACCTGCAGCGCTTTGATTGATTGCGGAGCATCTCGCAACTACATGAGCGAGGACTTTATGGTACGCGCCGGCCTTGGCCCACGCGTCCGGAGAAAGTCCCAACCGACGCAAGTCACATTGGCGGACGGTCACACGCACAAGTCAATGGACCGGTGCATTGATGACGTCCCCGCGTACTTTGTCCCGCACGCGAGCGAGGCGGTGTCCTTCGATATTTTGGACACCGAATTCGACATGATCTTGGGCATGTCATGGCTGCGAAGCGAGGATCACCTGGTGAACTTCTACCGCCGCACCGTTCACGTTCGTGATCGGAACAGAGTAATAGTCCCATGCACGGTAGCTCCTCCTCACCCTTCAATCAACTGTCACGTGGTGTCCGCCGCAAGCATGCGAGCTTCCATCATCAGAGACGACATCAAGGAGATGGGGGTGTGTTTTCTCCACGCCCTCCCGCCCCATGACGCTTCATCGACGGACTCATCTTCGGACCCACGCATCACCGAGCTTCTCGACGCCTACGGCGACGTGTTCGAAGGCCCGCACAGAGTAGTACCGGATCGGCCCATCCGCCACGAGATCATCCCCGAGGACAGGGTCGTACCTCCGCGCGGTTGCATCTACCAAATGAGCGAGGAAGAGTTAAGTGTGCTTCAAGCACAACTCGACGACCTTCTGGAGAAAGGCTGGATTCGGCCTAGCTCATCGCCATATGGTGCTCCTGTTCTCTTCGTCCGGAAGAAGAACAAGGATTTGCAGTTGTGCATCGATTATCGCAAGCTCAACGCGCAAACGATCAGAAACGCCGACCCTCTACCACGCATCGACGACCTTCTCGAACGATTGGGCGGCGCCAAGTTCTTCTCCAAGCTGGACCTCAAGTCGGGATATCACCAACTTGAGATTCGGAAGGAGGACCGCTACAAGACCGCGTTTAAGTCGCGATATGGACATTTCGAATGGCTGGTTATGCCATTTGGCCTTACGAATGCCCCGACCACTTTCCAAGCGGCTATGACAACGGAGTTCCGACACATGCTGGATCGATTCGTACTTATCTACCTCGACGACATCCTGGTGTACAGTCGGAGTTTGGACGAGCATGTGGAACACCTACGCACCATTTTGGAGCGGCTACGACAAGCCAAGTACAAAGCCAACCGCGACAAATGCGAATTCGCGCGGCAGGAGAGTACTTGGGACATTATGTGACGCCTCAAGGCATCCGTCCGCTTGCGGACAAGATCGAGGCCCTCCGCGTATGGCCTGAGCCCGCCAACACCACGGACGTTCGTTCATTCATGGGGTTGGCGGGCTACTATCAGCGATTCATCACTGGATACTCAAGGATTGCTGCACCTATGACGAGATTACAATCGCCAAAGGTGCCATTCGTATTTGATGACGACGCACGCCGGTCATTCCAAGCACTTAAGACGGCCATGCTCATGGCACCCGTCCTTAGCATCTATGAACCCACCCTGCCTACGAGAGTGACAACTGACCCTTCTGGCTATGGCATTGGGGCAGTCTTGGAACAACACGACGGCGACGACTGACACCCTGTGGAGTATTTCAGCCACAAAGTGCCTCCCATCAACTCGCTTGATGATGCAAGGAAGAAGGAGCTGCTCGCGTTCGTGATGGCTCTCAAGCGATGGTGGAAGTTCCTCCTTGGGCGTCGTAGGTTCACATGGGTTATGAACAACAACCCATTGACTTACTACAAGACGCAGGATACGGTGAGCAGCACGATCGGACGATGGCTGTACTTCATCGACCAATTTGACTTCACACCAAAACATCTTCCCGGCCTCTCCAATCGCGCAGCAGATGCATTCTCGCGAAGACCCGATCTTTGCGCTATGACACATCATGCCTTCGCATTCTACGAGGAACTTCAGCGACACTTCATCCGGGGATATGAGTCGGATCCGGACTTTGCCACGTTGTATGCGCAGCTATCTTCGGATCACCCGCCGGCCAGCCACTATCGCATTGCCGACGGGTACTTGCTCCTCCACTCGAGAGGCAAGGACTTATTGTGTGTCCCACGAGACCGTCGTCTTCGGACTCGCCTTCTCGATGAGTATCATGACTCGCGACTCGCCGGCCATTTCGGAGTCAACCGCACCATTGCACGGCTTCGACAACGATTCCGATGGCCCGACCTCATTACCGATGTCACTCGGTATTGCGACTCTTGCGAAGTTTGCCGATGAAGCAAGCCCCGCGATCGCAACCCCTACGGCGAGTTGCGCCTGATGCCTATCCCACGGGAACCCGACCTCTCCATTGCCATGTATGTCACCGGACCATTTCCTCACGATCACCTCGAGCACGACGACATTCTCACGGTTGTGGACCATTTGAGTAAGTATGCGCGTTTTCTCCCTTGCAAGTACTACTCCACGGCTCCCGAGTTGGCACGCCTCTTGCACACCGGTTGGATTTGTGGCCACGGTGTACCGGAAGACATAGTCAGCGACCGCGACACTCGCTTCATGTCGGCATTTTGGACTGCTCTCATGCAGGAGTCCGGCAGGAAGATGAAACCGAGTTCGGCTCGACATCCACAGACGGACGGGCAAACAGAGCGGGCACATCAAACCGCTTAAATGATGCTTCGTACGCTCATCCGTCCGGACCAGAAAGATTGGGTTGACCGCCTCCCTGACATCGAGTTCGCCTACAACACTTTGGTGCACCCGACGATCGGCGTGACTCCATTCGAGTTGCACCACGGTGGACGGAAAGGCCGTATCCTCGCCGACCTTCTCCCACGACCAGCCGACATCGACGTCGCTTGCTCTCCCGCTTCCGTCCGGAAGTACAGGGAATTGCTGGCTCAAGCCCGCGCGAACATGCAAAAGGCTCAAGTCCGCATGCAACAGCAAGCCAACAGGCGTCGCGTGCCATGTTCCATCCGCGCCAGTGATCTGGTTTGGGTCTCCGCGGAAGAGTTTGCACTGGAACAGGATGTTTCACGCAAACTGCTTCCCATGGCCCGTAACATCAGCCGTGGGCGATGAGCCCGATGGCCCTTCATTTGTGATCAACATCCCGGCGCATCTGACGGTCCATCCAGACTTTCACGCCTCGAAGCTGGCAACATATACACCAGCTAAGAGCGACGACTTCCCAGGCCGACGATCGCAGGACCCTCCATCTATGGATGGTCATCAGGAGTTTGACCGCGTCATCACGGATCGCAAGTACGGCAACAAGCCTCGACAGTACAAAGTTACATTCAGAGCATGCGATCCCGACGACACTCGGTGGATTTCAGGAACAGATTTGAAAGCATCCGCACCGCTGATCTATGCTCACTACGAGCGACAAAGGTTAGCTCAGGGACCTTCACGACCTGCCCCTCCCACCCGGACTGTGGTCCCTCCCTCAGACAGACAGCTTCGCCCTCGCAGGCAAGCTCGGTCTTTCAAGGAGGTGGGGGGGTGGCATATTGCGTAGCCACACGAGCCTGCAGGGCCCGTCCCGCATTTCCAGCCTAAAAGCCTAGAAATAAGGGCTCATAGGCCCCTGTCGTTTCAGCCTGAAAGACTGAAAAACGAGGGCATGCAGACCCTATGTCGTTTCAGCCTAAAACAGGGCTTTTCAACCTGAAACGGAGGGCCACTTTCGAGCCCTCAAAGATCAACCTACCCTAAGACTCAGGCACAAAAACAGGGTTTCAGGAACAGGCTATTTCTGGCCTGTTCCCCACGACAGCCTCAAGCAGGAGCTGCAGCGGCAGCCCCTGACTCCCTTTGACATTGGCAAGAGCAGCCTCCTGGACTGCCTCGCCCTGCAGTCAAGAGGCACCCGAGTAGTACACAGGAAGTTCCCGTGCACTTCACGGGTAGGTAGTTGGACAGTAGGCACGAGTAGTCTTCAGGATTCGGCCGCAGCACTCAGGAGGAGCGCTGCAGAGAGTAGCTTAGCACTAGCAGTAGTCTTCAGCGCTGGGCGCTAGTAGCCATAGCAGTAGTCTTCAGCGCTGGGCGCTAGTAGGTGGTAGTCGTAGAGTTGGGAGAGATGACTGGCGGAGGCCAGTGGGACTTACCTGTGGCGCCATAGCTCCAGCTCCATCTTCGAGGTACCTGCATCAAGGCGCCAACTTCACAGGTTAGTACCGGAGAGAGAGAGAGAGAGAGAGAGAGAG
>BFEA01000258.1:1567367-1578246 GCA_003427395.1 Chara braunii | reverse complement strand
GGCGCCTTCTTCCTGTGTGAGCGCCAGACCCCTTCACACCATGGAGATGATGATGATGATGTATGTTCTGGGCTGCATTGCAATATTGATTGTTCGGATCATTGGTATCTAAGTCTTCCGCTACGCTATCTTGTACTTTGTATTGAGAGGTTGGTTCTTGTTCTGGTCTGCACCGTTACAGTATGCAACAGCTGGTGTGGCATGCACAGGCCTCCCATCTGGGCCTTAGCAGGGCGAACTCGACTACAGGCATTAGAGCTGTGTGTTAGAGCTGCGTGCAACCCATTTTCGAGCGGTCATAGAGTGCGGGCAGATCCTTTTGCCCTTCGTACATTCTTTCAGGGCAGGATGGTGTCATTTCGGACTTCTTGAGGTCTGGTAGGCCTGGTTCTCACATTTTGGCTGTAGGACATCATTGAGACTTTGTCCACGTTATGACTGGAGTCTCTGGACCCTTTGTTTGTCCGAGAGTGCCTGGTCCAACCATTCTCCGTTCTAGGCAAGCCCAGGTGTAGCTGCTGAGACAGCAGATGGGCCTGGACAGCTGATAGAGACCCAAGCCACCCGTTTTCTGGGGTTTGCCCTCTGAACCAGGACTTAGGCCACCCTCCTGGAGAATCAGATTGAATTAAACCCAACACCCCAGGAGGATCACCGGATAGAGGAAAGACCCAGGCCACAGGTTTTCTGGCCTCAGCCTCTGGACCAGGACTTCGGCGACTCTCCTGAACCATCAGATCAAATTAGATCTGGCGGCCGAGGACTGCCGGATAGGGGAGAGGCTGGTCAAGCCTAGCATGGAGAGTTAGCTTTGTTCTATTCGCCACCACGAATGATGGAGAGTAGTGCTGGGAGTGAGTGTGTTAGCATACGGCAGTAGCACTTAGTGCGGAGAGGAGGACTGGCGAGTGTTCTATTCGCCACCAGGGATGTGGAGAGTAGTGCTGGGAGTGAGTGTTTTAGTGTAGGGCAGTAGCACTTAGTGCGGAGAGGAGGACTGGCGAGAGTGGAGGTCTGCAGCGATAGGGCATACGGCAGAGGAACACTCACCTTCGCGGCAGGGCTTGGGGATGTCAGCCCTCCTGCCTGCTGACATCTGAGTTGTACTGCAGAAAAAAAAAAGGGGTCCAGCAAAAGCAAAAGTTGCAAAACCCTCATGCGTCCACTTGTGCCTTTTCAACTTTTGCGTCTTTTCTTTTCTTGGAGCAAAAGAACAGTCTTTTGGTGCATGACCAACTGCCACGAATGTCCTCGAACCTCCTGTTTTGTTTCTCGGCGAAGCCAGAACAAGTTATCTAGTATCCATAGATTCCATACACCATGATCATTGAGCAGCAGGCAAACAGTGACCCCCTTGCTACAGGGGCTCAGGAGCAGCAGGTCACAGGAGAAGGGCATCTAAGGAGTCGACAATCACAACAAAGACTATAGTGTGTGTTGTCTACAAGGGACGCTGGGTCTGGTTCCCAGCACGTGTTGCTCCTCACGAATAAGACTGGAGCCGTCAACCTGTCGGCACCTACATAAGGCGCGGGCTCATATCTGAATGTCTGAGGTAGGTACACCCTGTTGACTATTATCAACAACAACAAGAAAAGAAAAAAGACAAAAAAGATAGGCCACTTGGCTCACCCGGCCATGCACCCCCGGCAAGTCGCCCGGGGGTCGCCTGCATGGGGCACCCCATGCAGGCAAAAATCTGTGAGGAATTCTAATATGACCCTCAGCCAAAAGTCGTTTATATTGCAATTCTACATGACATTTGTTTTTCCTAGAAATTTTTGATTTGTTTTTGTTTTTGTTTTTTGGGGTAACTACGCGGGAGTCACAAAAACAGTTTGAAATTACAGTTCGGGCCAAAACGAGTTTCAAATTGCACTTCGGCCACCGTACCTGACTGGAAGCTGGCTTGTATATTGCCCGAAGTGCAATTTGAAACTCATTTTGACCCGAAGTGTATTTTCAAACTGTTTTTGTGACTCCCGCGTAGCTTACCTGTGTGTTTTTTTTTGTGCTGGGGCTGCCGGGAACCATCCCTGGGGTTCATGCCCAGCCGGGCATCCGGGTATGTGTCGGGCACACGTTGGGTGCACGGACGGCCCGGCAAAACAGCCTACAGTCTTCCCCCCAATACAACGTACGGTCATTATTGCCGAATTCTGTACATATATCAGTCTAAATTCACCTACAATGACCGTGCATTGTATTCGGGGGAAGACTGATGCAAAAAAGCGCAGAGACGGGGTGCATCCCACAATCATTAAATTCCAATTTTCCTTGTTTGTTTTCTCTCTCTGACAAGTTGACAACACTATGCCTTCTTCCACCACTCACCAGTGAGACAATAGTATACACAGTGTTCCACTTTCTCTGTGAGTAACATACAGCTCCTGACTGAGGCCCCACCTGCGCATATGCTCCATTCTGGACCATAGATTACCAAGTACCAATAGCGAGAAACAAGCGCTTGGTGCAAGCGGGACCCTTTCCCAGTGTGACCCAGTCAGGAGCTGTACGGCTACTGCTCCTATTGGTGGTGAGGCTCCATCTATTGGTGGTTAGCAAGCCCAACTGTGCCCAGGGTGGTACAGTCAAAGCATGGCCTTCTTGTGCAAGGACACAAATTTTGAAGGAAGGGTATTATTGGCACTGCTGGTTCAAACCACCAGTAAGTCTGAGCTGAGCCCCTCTTTCCCAACACAGATTTTTGCTGGGGCCCGCGGCCCAATTCCTGCCAAACTGGCATGGCGCCCAATTTGGCTGACGCGCCAACCTTTCTTGTCCGTTGGGCTGAACCCCAAAGGACCCAGAGTGTTTTTTTTTCAAGACTGTTAATTGCCATGTCAGAACAAAATAGCTGTAACATGTACTGGTATTTGAAACCACCAGCACACCGAAGGCTAAATGCACGGCCCTGAATTTGAATTTTGTCGAGCCTGGTAGCAACGGGTACCACAGCTCGGAAAATTCAGGGTGGTACCGGTACCGGCCTCAGGGAAACTGAACTGCTGGACCTGCTGCCGGCAGAGGGAAGGAAAAGGAGGCCTGGAGGTAATTGCTGTCAGACACATTTAGGAAAGTGCTCGCCTGAGTATTATGCCCTAAAAAGAAATGGGGCTGATTCTGAATTGATTCCTCCCCTCCTCTCACAGTAATGAGGCAGGTACTGACTTGAGAAAGGGCATAAGGGCGCAGAGACTTTTTATACTGAGCATCTGGATGCGATGACCTTACAGGTTTATCCATGCCTGGCCGTAATTACAGTCTGATACATTGACGGACCTCATAGCGATATCCCACCATTTTCTTTTTCCTTCTTTTCACTTGAGCCCTGCCAGCAAGGCGGGGTATTCTGCGCCTTCTGCGGCCATGCATGTGTTTCCACATGCATGCCATGAACCAGCAGGACATCGTGCAGTCCATTTGCCCCTTTTCCTTGGGCCCACCTTCTTCCGCCCCAGTTGCACACCACCAGGCCTTTCCCGGGCCCGGAAATTTCCAGACAGGCTCACTCATGATTCTCAAGTTGGCTGGAGCCATGCACTGGTGTTTTTTTTTTTTTTTTTTTTTTTAAATAGATATAAGGCCTTGCTCAACCACTTGCTATTTCTGTAACTGGCAACGATTTGGTCCTTCCTCGTTACCTTGTTTTTTTTTTTTTTCCAGTTTAACATCTGCGGCAGGTGTCGCAGGGGGTGATACAAACTTCCTCTTTACCTGGCAACTGATGCAGTCCGGCCCTTCACGAGTGGTCGAACAAGGCCTCAACTTGGAGCTTTTTAAAAGGTCTGTATTACAGATTGCCATTGAACCATGTGATTTTCTGGGCATGTGACGAACTGACTTCGTGCTGCTGACAAATATGCGCCAGGCCCCACTGGTGCTATGCTTAAGCTGTGAAAGCACGAGCATGAATGTGCATACTAGCATCAGTGGGGCCTGGTCCTCTATTCCTTTTGGCATTCGGATCATTTTTCTTAAGGCATTTGGATCTTTGCAATGGACCTCGCAAGATCCAATTGAGAACACATCACACACGAAGAGAACATTGGCATGCACGTCCACACCACACCCGAGAGAGGACACAAGATTCAGCGCCTGACTGAATTCCACTCAAAACACGATACAACACAATACAATTGGAGAGTATGCTAAGTGTCCAGCGGCAGTTGCCGCGATCCAACAACAGAACCCGACTTCAAATATGTACCCAACTCCCTCTCTCTCTCTCTCTCTCTCTCTCTCTCTCTCTCTCTCTCTCTCTCTCTCTCTCTCTCTCTCTCTCTCTCTCTCTCTCTCTGCTCTTCTCTCCCTCTCAAGACTTGTATCGCTCGACCTCTCCTCTCGCTCATGCTCTCTCTCTAGGATCTACCCTGAATGCCTGTGCGATGTATCACATCGAACCTTGGCGGTTATGGCTGCCGTCTTCCTCCTCCCTCCTGTCCTAGCTATGGCTGACTATCGTTGCCAGGGCATTTGCTTCCTTCCCCGGCGCTTGCCCTTCATCCAGGTCTCACTATCACACAACCAACTAGCTGCTGCAAAATTGGACTTAGGGAATTGACTTCCTCTGCCGTACCGACGGACTTCAACCTGACTGCGACGTTTCGGTGCCCGACTTCTACCAACCCACGACGCTTGGACCTACGGAGAACGGTTGGCCTGTACAGTTGGTGGTGGAGTTGCAAATTGTAGTCTCTTTTTTCATTCTTCCCCCATCGATGCCCCTCTCTTACGTTAAAGAGAGGGGAGGGGCTCTCCCATGAGGAAGCCCAGAGGATAGAGGTGAGGTCCCACTTGCCTGGATTTCACCCTTCGTCACTTTTCTTTTTGTTTGGGACAATTGCTCCAGTCTATTCGTGGGAAGCAGAGCGTGCTGGGAACCGGGCCCAGCGTCCCATGAGATCTTACAACATATGAGTTACCGGGGCCATTACCCGGCTTCGGCCAAGAATTCACATACTAGAAATTCTCAGAAAAATTCAAGCAAAAATCATGACTGAGAGGGGCTATAGAAAAAGAACTCAAGCCTTCTATCCTTAGGAGACTTCAGCCCGGAACAAAACTGCCTTGGTGACATTCAGCAGCCCAACACGAAACCTTCCTCAGCCTCCCATATCCTCAATACCCAGTCTCTACCAGACCTCACACCCCCAACTGCTAGGTTACAGAGTGGCGCGACCCACTCCAGAACAATCCCCCACCTGCTGGGCTACAGGGTGAAGCGACCCACCCCAGCTCCGGTCAACGTTGTCTGAATACTAGCTTGCCAACAGACAGTAGAGTGCCTTCCACCCTCGACATCTCCCCAGATCTCTCTACCAGGCTGTACAGCTCGAGTTACAAGGCAGCGCGACCAAACCCCAGCGCCAACCATGCACCGCCCAACCCCTGCAACGAGCGGCCAACTTTTAAGAGATTCAAAGAATTTTCTAAGTCAGAGAAATTTTACTCAGCACAAACAGCAGAGGGATACCCTTCTACCGCCACGAAAAGTGAGGAAGGGAGGGAAAACTAGTCTCTCATCCTGTGGAGTTTCCGGCGTCTGTTCGAAGCTCAACTATACATGGAGAACTCACAAAGAAAGTTCCCGAGATTACTCCTCCCCTCAAAAACGTCCCTCTGTCCTTAGACTCCTTACACTGCCTTCGCCTGGAGGTGCCCCCTCGTCACCATATAGATCAAGAGGATCCAATGGCCAAAAACACAACATTATGTTTTTGCAGGATGGTGGAGAAGAACATGATGGAACAACCAGGAGAGGGCCACGATCGCTACAATACCCCAACCTATCAATGGACAGCAGAAGCTCTCTTTTAACTTTTTTTTTTCCCCCTTTTTTTCGAAAAGGGCAACGGCCTTGAGATATCATCTTTGAAGTTTGAACTTTGAACTGACTGGCCCCAGGTAAATTCAGGTTGTTTTCACTCATTGGATTCCATTCAAATTCGAGCTCGGGTCTGTAGTTCAACAGTTCATGGGTGTACCAACTGACCTAAGGCCAGTGGTCCACATTTTGCAATAAGGGGAGAGAACCTTCTTTTGAATTCCCAGTTTTGGGGTGCGCCTTTTTTGCAGCCTGCGCCCAAAACTCATTCCCGCCAATGCGGTTTCCTGCCACACATGTTTGCATCCCTCTTTTCGAGCCACGGGACTGGGACGGATCTTTGTTCAAGCTCATCCCTTTCCTTTAACTTATATTATTTTAATGACCTCAACATCCTATCAAAACCCCATACAGATCATTACCTTGGGTACTTTGGGAACCAGCTGGCCTTGCCTAGGTACTCCTGCTAGGTAGACTCTCTGATATTGGGCCTGTAGAAAAAAGATTGCATGAGCCTGGCGTCCGAAGTTCCCGTATGGCAAGGTTCGTCCGCTTCCGCTCCACCAGAGCTGGGGGCCCGGGGGCTGCCCAGCCTTGGTGCTTGTCACTGCTGTCCGGTCCAAGTTGACCTCGATATTGGTAACGTGATGGTCCTGAGTGCTGGTCACACTGAGGTAGGATAGTAGGGATAGGGAGTGCGTTGGGCGCATTAACATGGGGAAGGGTAGGGAAGGTGGCCTATCCTGTCAGGACAACCATCGGCTGCTGCTGCCAGCAATCACCACGGGTCTGGTCCTTGATCTCTATAACACCCTGGGGTTAAAAAATAAAAAACAGAAAAAGACGTAACGGTAACTCTACCAGCAGTCCTGGTGAAGCCTTTGTGGACCCTCTGTGGGCCTTTGTCTCGTTGGTATGAAAAAGTCGCAGGTTCAAATCCCGTTTGTTTTCTGGGAGGCGAATGGGTCAGTAGAGGTCTGGGAAGTCTGATCCTATTGCTGTTCTTCTTCTATCCGCTGCCAGCAATCACTAGCGGGTGTTTAAACCCGTCCTTTCGAGTATTTTTCAACGTAGCAGTTGGACTTGTTCTCCCACCGCAGCATCCCATCTGCGTGGTTCTCTTACCACCACTTGGATAGAGGCTCTGCAGGGATTGAAGAAGAACAGCAATAGGATCAGACTTCCCAGACCTCTACTGACCTATTCGCCTCCCAGAAAAATAGGGGATTTTCTTCATACCAATGAGACAAAGGCCCACAGAGGGTCCACAAAGGCTTAATCAGCACTGCAGAGGAAATAGCTGGGCCAACAGAGGGTTGCCACTTTTGCAGCCTGCAGAGATCGACCCAGATATACAGAGATCTACACTTCGCACAGACGGGAAGTGGCAGGAAATATAGATGGAGACAGACAGGCAGCGGAGGGACAGCGGAGATGAGGACAGGGAGTAGGCAACAGGGTTCGTAGAGGGGACAGGGATGGGGAAGTTAACCACCAGTACTTGGCCCAGATATCGGCCGTGGAAAAAAATAGAGTAGAAACGTTTCTAGTCGGATGAATTAGGGCCCTCCTGTAGTGGCCCTTACATTTCCTAAAAGTGTGGCTCGTATACGGGCATGACTTTAGGAAGTACTGGTGGTTTAAACAGGAACACACAGGTAGATAGAAATCCCAATGGTCTGACGTCAGAACGTGAACCGGATAAACTTTTGCAGTTACCGACCACAAACAATCAGTGTATCACAACGTGACGGTGAACCCGGTTTTCAGCAGGTGCAGCTCCCCATAAATAGATGGAGCCTTCAGTGCAGAGGACCCCTGGGGGAAAAAAAAGGAATGCGGGCACGGTCCCTGGCAATCGCTTCCAGATGTCCGGTGCCTTGGTCTTCCTGTGGCTGCTGCTCTTGGCCGTCCCGCGTCCATGTCACTGAAGCCACCCATCCCCTTCAGCCCCTTCCCCAGCCAGTTCCTGCAGAACTGTGTGAGGGTGTGTGCTATGTATCTCTTGGTATGGAAAAGGTAAAAAACTCTTCTTGGTTTTCTGACATCTGTCAAGAATTTCTGTCGGAAACTGTTGTTTGAAGTGTTCTGTTGCTTTCTCCGCTTCCACATGTGCCCGATCCAAGCTTGGGATGCGGCATTGCCACCACAGGGTCCACAGAATGACTCTACGAGGTTGTCTCTATGCTTCGATAGTTCAGTGATACTTAAGAGCGGGGTATTTAGGATTTCTGCTTGAACACCAATAATCTACACAGCTTGAAAAACAAATACGCGGCTCATATACAGCCACATCTTTCGGGGGTCGGGTGCCGGACCGAAATGGCTGGCACCACTAGCCAAAAGGAGGCCCACGTCGGTTGCTTTTTTTAGGCGCTGGGTGATTTTAGGGTCGGCAATGCTCGGCATCAATAGCTGGGCGCAGTACTGGTGGTTTAACTAATGTCTACAGGGGCAGCGCTCTGCTTGAGGACTAGGGTGCAAGACCTGCTGGCCCCTGATGAATCAAATTTGATTGACATTCTATGTGCTGTACTGCATGGGCACTTGTTCAATATACTAACAAGTTAGTAATATTGGAATTCCCAAAAGAAAAAACATCACAACCGTTAAAGTTGGCGAACTATACAGAGAAGCTTCATGATGAAGGATGACACAAATAATGATCCAAATTGGTGGTTCGAACCATAGGTACCGAGGAAGAAAAGAACAACAAGCGAGGGGCTGTGACACACTATTTGGAGTTTCACCGACTCGTTGGGAGGCTGAACCCTCTACAGGCTGCGGAGTCTCCTAACCGACACCCCAGTTGTGATTAAGCATCAAGGACGGCCCGACATATATTTTCAGGGCCTTTGGGGGCGCCAGACTGTTACTGGGCCCCAGTTGGTTGAAGGGGCCTGCACCCTATGCAACCGTGGGATCGTGAGCTTTCTAGGCTCTTCCAGACACGACGTGGTAGAATGCCGTCTGGCCTATCAGGACACAACGAGTGACATAGTCCACGCCGTACAGTTGGGCTTGCCTACGGCTTCCAGAGGTCCCATCCCTGGCCTTTCCCAAGGTATTAATATCCCACACCTTGTCGTAGCTGCCATCTGTCAAAGACACTTGCCGTGCATGTGCAACGATTTCCATCCTCGGCAGGCTCTTACAAGGCCCCGCTGCAAGCAACGTGCCCGCTCTAAGTGAAGGCGGGCAGACACTTCTTTGGGGACGGCAGACAGTTTCTGGGCCCCAGTTGGTTGAAGGGCCCTGCACCCTATCGTGAGCCGTCTAGCCTCTTCCAGGCACAACGTGGTAGAATGTCGTCTGGCCTATCAGGATGCAGAAAGTGACATAGTCCACGTCGTACAGTTGGGCTCGCCTACGTCTTCTAGAAGTCCCATCCCTGGCCTTTCCCAAGGTATTGATATACCACACCTTGTCGTAGCTGCCATCTGTCAAAGACACTTTGCCGTGCATGTGCGAGGATTTTCATCCTCGGCAGGCTCTTAAAGGCCCCCGCTGCAAGCAACGTGCCCGCTCTAAGTGACGGTGGGCATGCACATCTTCAAGTGGCCTAAACTTCACATTTTCAGGGTCTTTGGGGGCGCCAGAGTTCCTGGGGCCCAGTTGGTTGAAGGGCCCTGCACCCTATGCAACCGTGGGATCATGAGCCTTCCAGGCTCTCCCAACCACGACGTGGTAGAATGCCTTCTGGCCTATCAGGATGCAGCCAGTGGACATAGTCCACGTCGTGTGACGAACCACTTCCCGAAACCGTGCTATCTTTCGTACCCCTTTTTGCTTGTATCATACTAACCCCATAAAAACCCCATTTCGTTTTCTTGATTTTGGGTACCGCGTTCTTGGCTCCCATCTTTCGGAAAGCTTTTTCGACTCCCGGGTTCTGCTTTTCCTTTCTGCAATTCGGGAAATACATAGGAAATTACGTGCGCCTTAGCAAGCGCACTGGGAATTGGGCTCGGCAGTTGGGAATTCCGGGATAAGCGGAACCTCGACGTGTCCTTTTCGTGAATGTTCTTGGTCACGTCGGGGAAAACTCTCGGAATTTTGTGCGAATGCGAATAGGCATAGGATTTTCTTTTCCCGCGTCGCTCTTTCGCGCGCGGATATGGTGATTTCAATTTTGAATTAGGCTGTAACTGTTTCGGTGCCTTTTTCTCTCTTTTCTTTGTTGACGGCGCCACGCGTGCAAAGCTTTCTCCTCTCTGTCCCCCGCATCGCTCCCTCCCGCGCTCCTTTCCCCTTCTCCCTCCGCTTTCTCCCGCCCCATAACTGTTTTCTTTCTCTCTCTCCCTCTCCCGCCTTGCTCTTTGCGCGCCCCTTTTCCTTTCTTGATCATCTGAATCTTGGACCCGTCTTGCGCCACTTCTCGCGCCTTTTTCTCCCCTCCCCCTCTGAGTCTGGCGCCCGACGCCCGGTCGATCCATCGATAACTCCCGCTCGCCAATCAGGTGCGTGGATCAATAGGACCTTCCTATTGCGYGRCGAATCTRATTGGTTGAACCTTGAGTTTCGAGGGATCAACATGGCGTTCGTAGAGCATTCTTCTCAAAGTCTTCTCCTCCTGCTTCTCCTCTTACACCTAAGCTTTCCCGTCGCTTTCTCCCCCTTCTATCTCCCCTGTCGCAAAGCGCGTCCGCAAATCTCTCTTACGTTCTCGACTCTCAAGCCAGCTTCCGGGAAGCAGTGGCTAGGCAGAGTGTTTGATGCGAGTCGGAAAGTCCTGTCGGGCTGACGATAGGCTGGCCGGTTGCACGCTGGATAGCCACGACGGACTGTGGGATCTGGGCGAACCGTGTCGAGTCTACGACAGCGGGGTGACGATCGCAGTGGTGGGAGTTAGCACGCAGCGGCCGGGATCGTCGGTGCGAGTACGAGGATCGATGATTGGAGTTGAGTGAGTTATTGGCCCGGGGCCATATTGGAATTAACGGCGAATGCGCCTTTGTTGTTGCCAATCTTTCTCTCTGAACTTCCTTCTTTTGGGTTGCGTCATCTCCTATCTAGACTCTCTCCCCCCCCCCCCCTCTCACCTTCCCCTTT
>BFEA01000258.1:1556753-1567227 GCA_003427395.1 Chara braunii | reverse complement strand
TCCCTCTTCTGGATGAGCATGAATCTGTATGCTTTCCTTGCGTGAAAGAACTTCTTCCGGAACTCTTCCATTAGTTTCCTGGGTAATCCTCCTGCGCAAGGACCCCGTCTTCTTGTCTTGTGAACGGTGGATGCGTGTGTACTGTGCAAGCGATCCATCTTTTCCTGTGCACGGCTCATTTTTCGCATCTTCCACAGTAAATGAATGTATGGAAATGCGCGTCTCTTTGGCATTGACTAGATGATTGTCGTCGGGATT
Organism: Chara braunii; assembly: GCA_003427395.1. NCBI lineage: Eukaryota > Viridiplantae > Streptophyta > Charophyceae > Charales > Characeae > Chara > Chara braunii. The sequence continues at coordinate 1,566,969 of BFEA01000258.1, read as the reverse complement.
TTGTCTGAGAATGCAAGAGTGTTTAGATCTGTAGCAGTGCACTGCGCATGCTATCTGCCTTATGTTGTCCGACATCAGCAGCCGAACCAGGAGGCGGCCTCGAGAAACAAGGCGCTTGGGATCAACGTCGCGCTGGCTCACTGAACYTGAGCCGCGGATCGGTCCCTTAGTTATATGCATGATCAAGCTGCTGAAGTGTCTTCTTTCTCTCTCTCTCTCTCCCTCTCGTGTTGAAGGATAAATTGTTTATGAGTTGCGCGAGTGTTTTCTTTTCTTGATGGCGTCGCAAGGTCTTTGCAATTGATTGATATGTGGACCGACCAGTACCCTCCGATCGGGCACCAGCCTCCCATACCTCCCGTCCCAACACGGCCTTTTTCGTACAACGAGGAAAGGACACGTGTATGCGAGTGGGACGTACGAGAAGCTGTCGCACAGATCGGCGGGCGATACTACTTTCCTCCGGCCAACCGCTGTTCAGGGTTCGTAGAGGCTGGGTTTGTCATTATCGATACGCACTTCCCACCTTACTCGATATTGTAGCCATTCAACGAGTTGATCGTCATCCCGTGGACGGCAGTAGAACCCCACTGGCCGCGCACTCTATGCACCGAATGCCAGCGTTTTGAGCRCTACGAATCCAGGGGTGTCCACTACCGTGTGCGGAGTGAAGACGAGCATAAAGAAAGGGCCACGCGGATGAGACCATCCACGTCGGACTCGGAACTGACCATCGAACGACGACGAGATTTGATACGAAAACGAGACACGCGGAGCGTGCCAAAGCCTTTCCGTTCTAAACGACGTGCTGTAGCTCGATGGGAAGCCCGACAATACTTTTTGGAGTGAATTTGGATTTTTCCCTTTTCTCGCCGTGCCCGCGCGCGCATTCCGCGACGCGCGAAAGCAATCGACTTGCGTCATTGGACCAACACGGGGGATTTCAGTTCCATCTGTGTCCCCACGCTCAATTTCCAAAAATCCTTGGCACACCCCATCTTGCTGTTTTTCTGGGCCTTTTTCCGCACGCCTAACACTCCGAGCGAAAGACGGCACACGGCGTGAGGTTGGTATCGGAGCCGACACGTGTCGGTTCTGATGATAGTAAGTCGAATTGGGGAGAGGCAGGAGAGACCCTCAACTAGCTCGTCGGGACCGCCCAGTGACCCGGTCTCAGTCTGGTGTGGCTGCACCCACAACACCGATGGTGGACGGTACTAGGGTGATCGTTAGTATCCCCGCCCCCTTCCCTTTCTTCCCTAATCATACCCATCCCGAGGCTTGCTTGGAAGTTGTAGAAGCTCAAAACTACAGCGCATCTGATCTTCCTCGCGTTCTGACATTGCTACTCCGCAATACGTCGCATGACTGGTTTAGAAAACACACGTGGGTAGATTGGGATACTTTCAAGCAAGCCTTCTTGGCTTGATTCGATACGGTCATTGAAGATGCCGCCTGGTACGTGCTCAAAAATCGGCCACAAGGACCAGGGGAATTATTACCCAATTTCGTCGATCGATTTCAAACCACTCTGGACAAATCCGGGCGAGACGAGAAATCCGCTCGAGATTTGTTCATCGGCCATCTACGAAGTCCTACATTGAAAGGCAAACAGCAGAAAAAAGTAGCGCCGAAAACACACCAGTTATCGGCTATCATCACTAAGCATTGGAACTGGACCTGGCTGTTACAAAAAAGTATATCAGCCAGGGAGACGAAGACATTACAGATACCATACGGGATGTAACGGCTAAAAGGCGATCATGGCTGCAGGCGGTCGAACGGTTTTATCCCCGCCCCGACAGTGACCTTTCCGGCGGGATCGTCTCCGATACCCCGCCTGCTTCTTCTTCCTCTCCCCCGGTGAATCAATCGATCGCAGTCGTTAAAAGCGGAATCTCACCCGAACCCTCCTCGCCGGCCATAACCAACTTACATCTTGCCCAGATGATCCATATGGCCACTACCAAGCAGTCCGAATGGATGAGCAACTTGATCCAAATGGAAGTTGCTCACATGGAATGGATAGAACAGATAATGAGTGTAGGCTAATCAAGCCTAACCCGGCCTCTGCTCGACCGACCCCCGCATCATTTCCGCTCTTACCTGCCCCGCCTGCTCCAGGGTTCGCAACTCAGTTCCCTCATCTAGCTAATCCAGCAGGAAAGATCGAGTGCTTTAATTGCAAACAGCCCGGGCATTTCGCCCGGGACTGTCCGCAGCCGAAACGTAATCAGCCTCCCCCTGTTGCGGCCCCTGTCGCCCTTAATCAAGGACGAGTGGCCGCCCTGATGGATACGGACCAAGGAGGAGAACTTGTGGCATATGCCCCAGAGCAGCCTTCCCCTTCGATGGCAAAGGCGTCGACCTCGGGAGCTTCTTCCTCTGATGCTGCTGACGTGGTCGATCCCCTCGAGTATCTTCATCTCGCAGGCAAGATCGGAGCGATCCGATCGGCCCCAGATGATCTCGAATAGGTCGATCGTGAATCCAATCCTGGACTGCAGTTTCAGACAGGAGACATTGATGTATTGAAAACGCTCAAGCAACTAGATATTCGCGTTCCTATCCCTGTAGGACATCTGCTCACCATATCTGAAGCGGCGAACGATAAACTTTTACAACATTGCCAGAAAAATCAAAAGCGCTTTACCTATCAGCGCATACAACGGATGTTGAAGAAGAAGGAAGGAAGCGAGGAAGTTTCACCCCCCGAGCCTGACACGAAAGAACCTGAACCCGAAGCCGCACGAATAGCAGCGATCTCTTTAGCAGAAAAAGATCACTTCGTACGAGCTCGGCCGGTATTGTGGAAGAGTGCGGAATGTGACTGTGAAGTTCGGGGCAAGCCATTTAATGCCCTTATTGACACAGGGTCTTTTGCCGTGGCCATATCATTGGATACTGTCAAAAAGACGGGACGACTTGGATCCATTCTTCCTCAATCTGGCAAAGACAATTATGTCTCTGCCGACGAGGAAGCAATGAACATCGTAGGCATTATCGAGAACGTGGCTGTAAAAGTCGGACGAGTACACGTACTTGTTAACGCGCTCGTAATAGATGTACGTTCCTATTCTGTGTTGTTGGGATTACCTTGGGCGATGGCGGTGGGCGCACATCTGCATTTCGATTCGAAACAATTGGTGCTCACGCAAACTGGGTGAAAGCCTCAAACTGTTCCTTTGCGAGTTTTCACCCGAACGATAAAACGGGTCCCTAACTCGGCCCAAATTGGGATGATTCGATGCATTGATCCCGATGAGCGTTCTCCCTCGCACATAAGTGATGGAATCAGGGAACAGGAATACGAAGAAGAGTTGTCTAGCGAAGATGAATGGAAGCACCTGGTTGAACTTTTCGAACACGAAATTCCCGAGGAATTCCAAGTGTGCCCCGACCCTGCTCGAAGTTTCCACGTGGATTCAGGAGACAGCGCGCTTGCACCTCCGATAACTCAAGTTAGTCCTTCGGTCCTGCTTGGGGAACCTATATTACAAGTATCTGACCTGGCCAATGATTCGGAACCCCCTCGCACCTTGTACGAAGGAGCTCTCTCCTTACGAACGCGTTATCAGCAAACGAAACAATATTTGGATGTTTCTGTTTTTTCGCCCGGAACGTTACTAACGACAGCAGCCACCATCGCTTTGATTAAACAAGAGGCGGAAGCAGCGGTAAGTGATGTACCTGACCTACTACAAGAAATGACCGACCTAACGGGGCTAACTGTGGAACCAACCTCGGTTGGTTCAGAGACTGATGCTGAAGCTAAAGAAACGGAGATGATCAGCGCAGCTGAGTCCCAGATGATAGCAACTGTCTTCTCTGTTCGCACCAGTAGTTCCGTTTTCTCTAGTGTCCATGATCGGTGGGAACGGCCGGATGATTGGGTCGATATGCCCCTTGAGATTTTCGGGGAATCAACAATCACCCTTCCACGTCACGTCCCCGCGGAACTTCGGAAATCATTAATTCGTGTGTTAAATGGTTACGCAGAAGTATTGAGCATACACGATAACGACATTGGCTTAACTAATGTGATCGAGCATGTCATTCTCACGGGAGACCATCCGCCCATTAGCTGCGCTCCCTACCGATACTCGCCAGCTCAGAGAGCAGCCACTTTTCAGCGAATTAAAGAGTTCGAAGCTAATGGATGGATCGAACCCGCTATAGGTCCATGGTCTTTCCCTGTAGTGATCGTGCCTAAAAAGGCCGGAGGGATTCACATTTGCATTGATTATCGAAAGTTGAATGATATCACGATCAAAGATGTGTACCCCCTCCCCCGGATTGATGAATTGTTGGATGCGATTGGGAGTGCTCGATTTTTCAGCAAGTTTGATGTTCGCCATGGGTTCCATCATCTTCTTGTTCGAGAAGAAGATCGTCCGAAAACAGCGTTTGTACTTTTCGAGGGCACGTGGCAGTGGATTCGATGTCCGATGGGTATTTGCAACGCCCCCGCGACCTTTCAGCGAGCCATGAACATGGCTTTTCAGAATTTCGTGAGAAAGACTCGTTTGGCACAGAGCATCGTCAACTACTGCGTGATTGTGTATATGGATGATATCTTAGTGTATTCGAGTTCCTACGAGGGACACGTGCAGCACATCGAATGGGCACTACACGCGTTACGGGATGCGGGCTTCAAAGTGGCGCTTGAGAAGTGTCAGTTTTTTCTCACCACCATTTCCTTCCTAGGGCACGTGGTGACAGACAAGGGACTCCAGCCGGAGCCACAGAAGGTGGCAGCTGTCAGGGATGCGCCGGTGCCTACAACTATCACGCAAGTTCGCACCTTTCTGGGCCTGGCCTCGTACTACCGAAGATTTACCAAGGGCTTCGCGGCGATTGCGGGACCCCTCACGAATCTGTTGTGCAAAGATCAGCCGCTGATCTGGACGCCTAGGTGCGATCAAGCGTTTTCCAAACTCAAGGCCGCTCTCATTTCGACTCCGGTCCTTATAAGACCGGATCCCGAAAAACCTTTTGTTCTCATCACTGACTGGCAGCCAGAGGCGATTTCGGCGATCCTTGCCCAGGTGGGACCAAGCGCACTCGAGGGTGTGGTGGAATACGCCTCCAAATCGGTCCCAGCTTGCAAGTGCAACTACGCCGCTCCGACGGGGGAATGCTACGCGGCTCTCTGGGGAATCAACCACTTTCGCGCTTACCTGTACGGACGAAAGTTCACCTTGGTAACTGATCATGAGCCCCTATTGGCTCTGAAGAAATCGAAGGATTACTCTGATCGGGCGATGGGCAACGGTGTTGCAGAGCATGGACTTTGACATTCGTCATCGGAAGCACAAGAGACATGGGAATGCGGACGGACTGACACGACTGCACCGGCCTGAGAAGGTTCCGAAGAGTGAGGAGGTAATTCCGTGGAACGAACCCGAACAGGAGATCGGACCTCGGTACGGCCAAGTGGAGATCTTATCGAAGCAGTGAGTGACACGAGGACTCATTGGTCTGTTCTACCCTCTCTGCATCCCTTCCTTCTCTGTCATCATGACTACCCCACTTGCCTCCGCTACCCCTTCATCTCCTACTAATTCTGCCCCTCTCACATCCTCAGCTTTCTTTGCCACCCTCCCCGATAAATTCTGTTATTTTTGCACGTGCATTGCACGGGTCTATGGGGTCGACTGCCATCCTTTCGAAACCGGGTTTGTCGACTCGGTAGAATGTGCCACGTGTGTCAATCGTGCGCACGGGACTGCGTTCGATATCGGACGAATAGCAAGGAGTGGAGGTGCCCCCTATGTAGAACGAACAAACTCCCCACGGAGGTTCGATTCGAGGCCGCCCGTACGGACGACCCTGAATATGACGAAAAATACCGACGAGCGGAAGTTTGAACGGATAAAATTTTATTGGCGAAATTAGCGGGATTATCATTGGGCCACCTCACCAAACACGACAGACGTAGGGCGACCGAGAGATCTCGGGACTATCGATGGGTCAACGGTCATTTGGAAAAGCGTAAAACTGACGGATCGGGCTCGTGGTTGACGGTTCCCCACCCATTCTAGAGATATGATTGGATCCGATCTGCTCACAAGAACAGGCCGCTCATTTCGCAATACGTGTCACGGAGGCAACTGTAGATCAGAACCGATGGTTCTGGTCCAATATACGAGATGATGTCAAATGCATTGTCGCTAACTGTCTGGTCTGTGCCGCTGATCGCGCCCCTATACGGGGACCAAACACGATCGTACCAACGGAAGTAGAGCGTCCTTTCCAGCGAGTAAGTATGGACACGACAGATATCGGCGTGCCACCTGGCCCAAACCGCTGTGGATATTTTATCCTGCTAGTATTAATAGATCATTTTTCCAAGTACATCGAAGTCTATCCCTGTAAGACCCGAAAAGCCGCAGAAATAGCCATGTACATCGAACGGTTCCTCTATACCCATCTAGATACGGAAGAAATTCTGACCGACAATGGGTCCGAATTCAAGGGTGAGGTAGAAGAACTGCTTGCGCGAAGGGGCGTCACGCTCCGACATACGGCACCCCACGTGTCCCAGTCAAACGGGTTGGCCGAAAATGCCAACCGTATGATCAAAACCGCCCTTCGCAGGAACTTAGCGGCACATGACACGCGTCCTTGGCCCGAGATCGTATATCAGATCGTCGGGATCCACCGGGCCACCCCTCACGAGTCCACGGGGTTTACCCCTTTTCAGCTTCGAACTAATAGCCTCCTCTGTGTCGACTACCGAGGTAACACGGAAATTGCCAAAGCAGGGGGTAGAGACACGTGTGCAGCTCTCAAGGCCAAGGCCAAAAGGTACACCGAATTAATGGAACGGGCTGTCCCGGAGCTAGCCCAAAAAAGGCAAAGGATGACCGAACTGGCCTACCGTAGACAGGTCCGTAGCTACGAGGCTCGAAATGGGAATGCTGGGCCCCAGCATCAATATAAATTAGGGGACCTAGTGCAGGTACGTAAATGTGCACGCGACCAGAAACTCGCTCCCAAGTTTTCTGGCTGTTTTCGCATAGTCGAGCTCGGACCCAACGGCGCCAACACGGTGCGCATCGCGCCTGAGGCTAGTGCCAGCCATAGCTCTGTCCCCATCGTCCGGCATACCTCCTACCTCCGTCTTCTTCCTCCTTCTAATCTTCCTTCCTCTTCTTCCTCGGAAAGCGAGGAGAACAACGACGATCTAACTCTCTCTCCTCTTTCTCCCTCTTGTCCTGCGTCCTCCTCTCCCACCTCGCCATGAGTTTTATCACGTAGCGGGTTCTTGACGCACAGCTGTTGCAGCCACGTGGCCACATCTCAAAGATTCGGCAAGTTTGTCACCCTCGGCTCAATGCTGATCTTCGGCGTTTGATGCGATTCTCCTGCGACGAAGGTATTTGTGCCGCCGCCGCGTTTCGAATCGAAGGAAGTCCTCACGCAGTAGTATTCGCGGAGGTAACCGCAATTCATAGGCGAGCGGGCCCCAGAACGAGCCACGTCACCACGGTTGCGGCGTTCAGCGGCGACATCAGCTCGGTCAATCCGCAGTGGCATACCGCGATCTTGACCTCGCTGCGCGAGTGGACGGAGCAAGTGTCCAACGTGTGGCAGCACGTCCTCGCCCGACAAGGGTATAACCTCATCCCGATCTTTGCATCGGATTTTGGCAATATTCGCCGATCACCGCGTGAGCGGCCAGTTGCGATCCCAACCCTCGTCCCCTTCCCACATCCCCAATGAACCACGCCGATCTTCTCGCTCCTCTCTCTATCTTTGGTCTCCCCTCTCTCTTCCCCACCTTCTGGCAATCCGATCTTCATCCTTCTCTTTCCTTCTCGTTCGAGCCTCTTTCGGTCCCTCTTATCAATCCTGGACATTGGTGGTTGTGGCGCGAAACTTCTGAGGAACTGTCTTTCTGCTTGGCCAGAGTACAGGTGACGTGAACACAGACCAGCGGGCATCCTGCGTGAATCGAAAATCCGAAACTCCTAATCATCCAAGCTTGGAGGACTAACGCGGAGGGCGATCTTCTTGGCTTTCTCTTTGGATCGGTACAGCCAAGGTGCCGGGGTGCCGCCAGCTGATTGCGCAAGAGCTCATCGCACCAATCGTGCAATTGGCGGACGATCTCTCGCCCGACATCTATTTACAGAGTGACGACAATCCTGCTCCATACATTTTTGAGCGATCATTGAATCCGTACCTTCAATGGACTGCGTGCTTGGAGGAACCCAGGGATGAGGATACGCTACCATCGCGGCAGGAGTATCTGAAGCCATACGATATCATCCCTCACGCCTTCTATCCGAAAGCAGAGAAAGTGGTGATCGACGACGACGACGAAGACGACGAAAACGAGGAAACATCGGAGGAGGGAAGCTATAGTGAACATAGCGAGGGCGAGCTGAGCGAAGGAGAAGAGGAGGAAGAAGAAACCGGATCCGAGTGGGAAGCCTTGTCGGAAGAAGCGACGCGTACGGGAACGGAGGCGGAAGATTCGAAAGCAGCGCGAAAGCGCCACCGGGAAGCGCCAGCTAGAGTTCGCTTGCGAAGCTAGCCTACGCATCGGTAACGATCCGACCAGGGATCCAGAGCCGTCAAAGCCCGAAGATGGCGACCCTGCAGCCGCCACCTCAAGTACCGCGCGATGGAGACGGAGCAGATCCTCCTCCTCCTCCAGCCCCACCCGTCCCCCAGTTCGCCCACGTACCGATGCCGGCGATAGGCCTTCGTCCTCGGACGCTCTCCCGCCGACCCCTTGACTTCCTCACCCTCGAGCAGATCCGTGCCCCCGTCACCTTCCCTTCCCATCCCTTCCTTCCCCATCTCTTCCGCGACTTCTATTCTMCCCGCCTACTCGCCACCGTCCACCCCCACGCCTCCCTTCAATCCGCTGCCCCCACGTTCTGTTGGCATCTCCTGCTGTTCAGCGCTGCATGGGAGCGATGCAACGTGGTAGAGGTTTACTGCGTTGCTACGGGGACAATCCCCCCCTGTCGCCACTACGAGTTCTTTCGAGCGGCGCTTTTCCGCACCCTCTCCTCCTTCTATCGCGACTACCTTGCTTCCCTCCCTCGCAGCGGTGATCACTTCCCCCACTTCCACCGGATCATCCGATATGAGGAGCTTCCGGTGGCGATGGAAGGAATGAATCGCTTCCTACCCCCACTTCCTCCCTGTCGACCTCGTGAAATCCCCTCCATGTACCGCCTCTGTTGGCCCATTCCAACTAGGAGGTAGATCCCGATCACATCACTACCCCCCCCACCCCCTCTCTCCCTCTCCTCTCTTCATCCAATCAGCGGGGGGAAACGACACTAATCAGTAAGCTTCACAAAGATCACGCCATCGACGATAACGTCAACTCACGCTCTGATTCGACGGGCAACAACCAGCTGGGGGCAAGCACACGGAGAACCAGCGGACGATGATGGCGTCACCTGGACGACCATTGAGGATTCCAGCAACAGACAACTGCAATTAAAGTTGGCGTCAACATGGACTCTGGTTGGATTGTTTGTTGATACGCTTGGTTCCTCATGCATCACTCTGTTCTGCCATGACATGCAATCAAGAGATCGCATAATTTCGCAACCCCCTGCGCGTCACATATGTGACAAACCACTTCCCGAACCCGTGCTATCTTTCGTACCCCTTTTTGCTTGTATCATACTAACCCCATAAAAACCCCGTTTTGTTTTCTTGATTTTGGGTACCACGTTCTTGGCTCCCATCTTTCGGAAAGCTTTTTCGACTCTCGGGTTCTGCTTTTCCTTTCTGCAATTTGGGAAATACATAGGAAATTACGTGCGCCTTAGCAAGCGCACTGGGAATTGGGCTCGGCAGTTGGGAATTCCGAGATAAGCGGAACCTCGACGTGTCCTTTTCGTGTGTGTGAATGTTCTTGGTCGCGTCGGGGAAAACTCTCGGAATTTTGTGCGAATACGAATAGGCATAGGATTTTCTTTTCCGGCGTCGCTCTTTCGCGCGCGGATATGGTGATTTCAATTTTGAATTAGGCTGTAACTGTTTCGGTGCCTTTCTCTCTCTTTTTTTCGTTGACGGCGCCGCGCGTGCAAAGCTTTCTCCTCTCTGTCCCCCGCATCGCTCCCTCCCGTGCTCCTTTCCCCTTCTCCCTCCTCTTTCTCTCGCCCCGTAACTGTTTTCTTTCTCTCTCTCCCTCTCCCGCCTTGCTCTTTGCGCGCCCCTTTTCCTTTCTTGATCATCT
>BFEA01000258.1:1510338-1534652 GCA_003427395.1 Chara braunii | reverse complement strand
CATAGACAGCACGACGGGGAGAAGTATGTACAAAGAGGATAAAAAGGAAAATCAAAGAGTAGAATGAAGGGGGAAAAAGGTAGGTGTTCTATCCGGATGAGGACACGACACCGCCAGGCGGAGTGGGTGAGTTGCGAAATCGACAACAGTTGTTGTTTTTCTTCTTTCTAAAGGACACACGAAAAAAAAAAAAAAAAAAAAAACTGAAGGAAAAGCTTGCTTACACCACCTTTGGCTCACATCATACTCGCATTTCTCCCTCCTCCCTCCTCCCTCCTCCCTCCTCCCGTCACCTTCCCCCTCCCCTGCCCCCTCTCCTCCCCCCTCTCCCCCTCTCGCCCGCCCCCCACACGCAACTGCCCAAGTTGTGGTTGTGGGGATCTGGAACGAACACTGCCTTCAGAATATGCCAATAGTCAGAGGGCCTCGCTCCACCACCCACACCACATTCACAAAAGACGAAAATCTGGAGCTGTATCTTTTCACGATCCAGCGGAAGATTCATTCTCATTTTGCAAATTTGGTGAGTGGTGGAGCGAGCCCCATAAATAGACTGAAGTTGACAATAGACTGAACACATCACTATAAACTGAAGACGGCAACAGCCTGAAGACGACAATAGACTGAAGCTGACAATAGACTGAACGCATCACAATAGATTGAAGACGGCAATCGCCTGAAGACGAGAATAGACTGAATTGAAATAGGCTGACACGACAAATAGACTGAAGACGACAATAGCCTGAAGACGGTGATAGACTGAAGACGAGAATAAACCGAACAAAATAGGTAGACGAAAGATGGACTAAAGACAATAGACTACCGACGTCTCCCGAATAGAACGCCCGATCGTTATAGCCATATTTGGGGCAACTTTCAGTCTAGATGCAACCATAATGACCGGGCGTTCTGTTCGGGCAAAGAGTGGTAGCTGTTGCTGGCCTACCTCATCATACTTTTCCGCCACTCAATCTCAAGTGGTCCCTCAGGCGCAGGCGACGGAACTCGCTACGGTAAACGTCAGATAATCGCGGCGGATGTCTATGGCTATTGGCTATGGCGGATGTTTATGGCTATGAGGTATGTCTATAGTGATAGTGACACCAATAGCCAACAGTGGAAATTGCAATCGCGATGGCGGCTGGGTGGCTACGGATCCCCCGAAGAATGAGAACGAACGAAGGAAGGAATTTTGTACAATTGGCTATGACGGAGGAACTGCCAGAAGCTGCACAAAGTTGCACACGCATGCGGATCACCCCACCTTGTCGCCCCCTCGTTGCGCGGGGTGCGCAGCAGACTACTATCTTGCAAAGTCCTCAACTATCATAGCTTGCGAGACCCTATATTTGTTGAAAATCGTCAGCCAAAAATAAAAAATAAAACAAAATCATCAGCTCGTCTGACTACCCCGCGCAACATTCCCCAATTGCGGTGCAACTATAATTTTGTATTTGATTATGTGACTCCAGGTAGAATTGTGAGGTCCCCGCCGGCCTCAAAGATTTCCATGTTTGTAATATAATGATTTTTGCTCCYCCCCCCCCCCCCCAAAAAAAAAAAAGGTATTTTTGTATTTGTCTGATTGGTGAAACGCGTAAAGCGATCGTTGTGCCCGTAGGATCTCGTCTCGGAATGTCGTGCAAGTGGAAACGGTCGCGCACGTGGAGGCGCGATCGTGATTGCAGGGGATGTGTAGTTGTTTCCATTTTCGGAAGAGGCCAACCCCCTACTTTGTACCGAAAAAGAAGAGGCACTCACAGTCACAGTTCTGCTTCCTTGGTCGAACACACCTTCATATGCATTCTATCAGGGATGGCACTACACCCGCCCACAACAACCAGCCGCTTCCGTCGATGAGGTCCCGGGATCATAGGACTTGTGGGATCCCATTTTCATTTTTCACGATAGGGGTGGGTCCACTGTAACCGTGGAGCGGGGGGGGGCAGCTAGGGCAGAGCGGTTGTAGCGGGGATGAAGGTTTTTTTTTTTGTTTTTTTTTTTTTCCGATTAAGTCGGGAAATGAGTCCGGCATCCTTTACAAAAGATAGCAGCAGGCCGAATTCCAGACCCGACAACTCTGGCCGATATAGATCCGGACAGCGGGAATGTCTCTCCCAAGTAACAACATGATAGACAGATAAATACTTAGAACTTCTACCCTAACGTGTACCCTAGCCCATTATACCATCTCCCGTGTAGGGGAAAACTAACTATTTCGAGCTGTTTCGAGCTATTTCAACTATGAGTACAGTTAAAAATAACATTCAAACGAGCAAAAAAAAAATTACTATTTAAAGGTACACATTCATAGAACTAAACTTTCCTTAAAAAAGGAAGAAACTTGTAAGGAGGGTGAAAGATAGTTTACCAAAATGAAAACTTTATGAGGAAACAATCGGGTCTCTCACAAGAAAAAGGATGAGAAAACTAGTGTCGGTCCTGACTGCTGTTGCACTGTACTTGTGACCAAATCTGAAAATTGTCTCTAGTGAGAAAGGAATGTGGTCATGGGTTTGGTCCGGTATCCTTTATTCACCACTTTGTGTGTCCAATCTGTAACAATGGCCTGCTTTATGTTGTATTTAACCTCTGCTTTTATCATCAGGGGAGTAACCCTTTCTCTCCTTCTAACTGTAGAGTTTCTGAGGGTCCAAAGAGTCCAAAGCATTGCACCCCGCAATGTCTCCTCTGCATACCCCAAGGGTCCAATAGCTGTTTGTCGACGAGATGCATTGCCCAACAAAATGAAATCATCTGACCATCTTGAAGAGGATTGTGGCACAGGCATCGAATATCCTCGGCACCATTCCCAAAAAGGCGCAGACAACCGACAGTGGAGAAGCATATGTTGAAGGCCCTCAATTCTTATGCCTTCGTACAAAACACACAACGGTAATGCTCTGGACGTCTTTCTGGCACACCAGTTTGCTGTCGGAACCGCCAGGTGCATAATCTGTCATAACAAACTCGCTTGTTTGATTACTAACAGATCCATCAACAATTTCCAAAAACGGGGCAGTGCTGACACCAGCCTTACCGCCGTATCTTGTATCCAACCGGAAGCAATCCATTTTTTGGCCAGCCATCCTACGTCTATCGGAGGGCGAGTGAGCTGATACCCCAACCTCATTGCTTGGGCAACGGTCACCCAACCCAAAAGACTATGGGGATTGTCTGTTTTGGACCCGGAATGCCAAATAGTCGCCTTTTTGGTTAGATGGATACCCTGGGCACCGCTGTATGGACCGTCCTATCCATGGCGGCAGTTGGCAAATCTTTCCTTCTCAAAGCTTGGAAATGGAAGGATGATCGTTGTGTGTGACTAGCGATATTTATTGCACCGTATCTACGGAAAAAATTATCGGATGGAGTTTGAAATGGGATACTGAGAGCGTGGCGAAACTGTGTCCCATCACTGCGCTCGCCTCCATTGATTATGGAACGCATCCTCACCCAACCATTGTTTGAGAATCAGATGATCTTGATAGAACATGGCGTATCATTTGCCTGTTTTGGCTTGGTAGCGTTTGGCGACTCTTGGTTGTCTAGAGGGGTAGGGACGATAAATGATATATGGGATCTGGAATTGGGTCATTGGAAAACTTCAGACCAAATATCCCAAAAACTTTCAGGACTTAAACACCAAGCTGCCCACCTAGCAGCCTTGCGAAAAGCCATGCCCTGAGAATGGGTTTAAGTTTTGCAAGTTGGGATTACATTAAACAAGGATGCATGGTATAGATAACCACACAACCAATTACAAGATCGACCTTCGGTTTGTCTGTGAAAAATAGAGGACATATCGGATGTTGGAGTGACGACATCCTCGTCATGGGAGACCAATGGAGCAGAACTGTCCTTGGGACAGGAGATGACTATCATGGATCAACAAGCCCCCTTCCCCCACTGCCTCAGCTTATACCGGTCTGTGTTTTAGAATATAAGGACTGAGTCAGACCTTTTGCTATCTCATTGCCAGCATACTCCTTGCCAGTGGACCCGAGGGATTGGGCATGGAAACATCCCTGATAGGGAAGGAGGAAGTAGGAACTCAATTCTATTTAATTGATCTCATCCGACAAACAGATCTCCGAAGTATCTAGGTTGTTTTCTCTTTAGAAAATCACATTGGCGGCTATTTTATAAAACTACAATCTATCCGAGTTGTTCAAAATTTTGTCTTTTACAGCAACTAGGAATACTTGGAATCGCAATAATCATCATTTTTCAGAATCTACATAGCAATAAGGGACATTTTATGATCCTTCAAAAAGTGACAAATTCCTACCAGACCCCTTCACTACATCCTCACCTTCTCCCATTAAACCTTTTATTTCGAAAAACACTTTACCTAAAAGTCTTCAAGGACTTTTCGGTTGATTTTTCCCTCCTTTTAATAGATGCCTATTTATGAAGTTGCTTTAATTCTGTCTTTTTCGAAGTAATTAGGAATACTTAAAACTGCAATTTGCATCATTTTTCAAAGAGCTTGCTTAAACTGAAAATTTAAGGTCATTTTGCTTAAAGTAGTATTAAATTTTTACCTCCACCTTTTCTCGACTCAACCTTTCCTTCAGCAAACCAAGGGAATTTTATGAAGCATCACTCTAGTCTAATAGGGGGAAGGAGAGGAAAGGAAGATATCATCCTATTCAGCTATACTTTAAGTTTACTCAATGCTCCCTTTTGCTCTGTTTCTACGAGTTGTTTGCAGTAACAAACTCTCCCGTATTTTAAAAATTCAAATGTCACCTTGTCGTTTTGCTAAAAACACTCATGATTTTATGCGCCTTATGCAAGGAAAAGAGAAAGGGAGGAAGGGGACGAAAGGAAGAATGACTCTAAAAGGATCCAACCTTATTGCCAAAAAAAAAAAAAAAAAAAACACTTGAAAATGAAATAATTAGATTTTTCAAAATTATTTGTTGTTATCTCGATGGATTCTTTGCTAGTAATTCTAACAAAATAGAAGCTCTAAAAATATTTAACCTTGTTGTAAAAATCAGCTGTTAGAACGTCAAACACTTATCAATCTCTTCAAAACCACTCAAAGAAGGAGAAGGGACTCTATCAAGGTCGAAATCACAAAAGGGGGTAGAATGGGGGGGAAGGGAGGAGGAAAAMAARAAAAAAAAAAAAAAAAAAAAAAAAAGCAGGAAAACTTGTTCGCAGAAAAAAGGTTTTACTCATACGGAATCACTAGTCCAAACGCTGCATATTGGTTTTCGCGACCTATTATTGCCTAGAATAAACTATTAAGCGGAATGCTCCTCGAAGTATCAATTTTGTTATCAAGCGGACTCGGCATACCACAACGCTTGAATATCCCAACAAATTCGCTTCGACAAATTATATCCAAGGAAAACAATAGAGAGGGATCAGGGAAAAACGAGAGGGGTGATTGATACAAATTGTCTTCACGACCCAGGTCCTACTAATGGAAAAATCGCCGCAAATCTTTGCATCTAGTAATTTAGTTAAATTGGTATATCGGAGGCAACCTCAACTGAGGGTATCAGCCAGAAAACAATGATGTTTAATGAACCGACTTCCCCGCCGAATATCGCAGGACCCTGGGAATTGAATTCTTAAGGACCAGCAGGGCTGACAAAGGAAAAAAAAAAAAAAAAAAAAAGGCAATGGTCTCCAATGCTTGGTACTGCAGATATTAGCTGAGTTGTTTGGTCTCCGCATGGATCCAGAGTGAGTGTTTCCTATTTCCTACTTTCTAATTTAGGCGTCAAACCTGCAACAACTGACACTCAAACTTCCCTCCTTCGACTGTGGAAAGTCCAAAGTCCCGATTCGGTTCTTATCTTTTGCCTGGTCCCAAACACAACCTGACTCCTGGCATTACCAGCTGAGCAATACGAAATGTTGGAAAACGCCTCCAGAAACAAATTTGACTCTTGTTGTGAAGCTTCCCAGCCCCATTGAAATCTGAGAGCGATGATTGATATCCTCAGCCCCGTCTGGATGTGGCGCATTTTGGGAGTTCGACTTTTGATTTTGTTGGATGTATTATGTCACCCTTGAAAAGTACCCCAACCTCCCAATCAGATTTGCGTTTGTAAAGAACCAAAACTCTGCGAATTTGTAAGAATTAAAAAAATTTTCGCTAAGAAGTCGGCGCTAGCAGACGAGGAGGGAGAACCCACAGAGGTACGAGGAATTAGTATGAGACTTTCATGCATCGTGGAATTGACAGAAAATCAAAGGTTGTCTTTCTTTGTGAATTAAGCCCGAAAGAAGGATGCTTTCCTCTTGCTTTCCCATTGATAGTTTTTCTCTTGTTATTCAAAATTTTTTGGCTGACCCACGTACATGAAATCACAACCAAATTCATACACGTTTTATTCACGGAAACAACAAAGACAGATGGCTTCATCGCTGGAGATTGATTGTCGGTTCGCTCCCCTTACCTACGACAATGGTTTAGAGAGTCATTTTTGACATCCTTTCTCAAAAAGAATTTTGTCAGAACAACCAAACATCGTGAACTGCGGCCTATTTTAAAGAAGCCTTATACTATTGATATGGTCTATGTGCCCACTCACTGTGACAACCATGGTTAGTGAATCGTACCCTGTCATCTGACACTCCGCCTAGAACAGATACAATTTGCGAGAAGGGCACTTTTCAACAGACCAGGTCGGATCGGAAGGGGACCACCTGCTCAGGACTTCTTTTTCCACCAGAGAATAAAACAAGTTGTACAATCGTTGTGGATTAAAAAGAAAAAAAAAAGGGGGGGGGGGGGGGGGGGGAGAGAATCAACTGTTTAAAGAACGAAAAACTTTGTTTCTTTGTTTTTACTGACAAACAGATGGACATCTTCACAAGAGCTTTTGTTGAATCCCGAGGAGTCGGCATCCTAGTAGGCTCCACTATAAGTGTCTTCTGCAACACCCCGGTAGAACATTTTTATCCAGCCCTGGTCCTCAAGAATCTTTCTGAACCAGGGTTAAGTCTTGAGGATGTTTTTTTCGAGGTCAAAAGAAACGACACCAACGAGCCTCCATTTCATGGATCCATTATCATTATCAAGGTGAAATCCCCTAAGGAAGGGACCAACAAAGGGAAGGGACTGACGATCGACAATGGGAATGATAAACTATCTGAAAATGACCTGAAAACATCAGTTCAAAGAACTGCTCTCAAGAGAAGAAGAAAGCCCAACTACCTCAGGAGAAGACATGCCAGTAGTCGATCAGACTCGGATAGCGAGGATCTGGACATAGAAAATCTGGGTGCAGTCAACGAGGCAAATATAAATTTTATGTTCCTGAAGATGATCTAGGAGTTGAACCCAAAATGTGAGGCAACAACAATAGAAGTAGATTGGTTGCATCAGATATATCAAGCCCCACCATGGAGTAGGCACATTGACATACTTATAAGAGCTAAGATGATCCATCTAGCCTATACTCAATTTGGGTCGGGAAAGGATGAGGCTAAGGCATTTGCTAACGATACTGACCGTGTTGAAAGACGGTTTTGTGACTCTCTTTGTCCTACAAAAGTCAAAGATTGGTTGATTAAATCTCTACTATTTACTATGACAAATACCTTGCCTAAGATCCTCAGAGCTTGGAGCGATACAGAATATAAAGCCGCAAGAAGGTAATTTCCATCGGCACACCATTGGGGCACCCCATCAAGCCCCCTGACTTTTTCCGGTTGATGTTTGCTTTTATCAATTTAAAACCCCATCACCCCAAAAAAAGGAAGGGAAACCATATTAAGAAAGAACTTTGAAGGGTTTTTTTATGGCACTTCATCTATGTCCACCGGCCTTTTCCGGTTAAACATTTGGATCTCATCACTAAGGTAAGTAAAACTAACCAAAAAATGTCATGTGTTGCAGACAACCAACCAATTACCATAAAAACAAGGACAAGAACCAACATTACTCCAAGCAAAACCCCAAGCACCAAGACTTCAGAAGAGACGATGGAAAAAGGCCGTATAATGGCTAGACAACTACCATCCATCAAACACCTGCGTTCATTAATTAACCATCCCCCTTCAAATGTCGAAGTTGCACGCGCCTTCGATATGCTTTCAAGAACTCATGAATGACTCAACAAGCTTGAAGATTTCAAGGCGGCATCACTTTCAGATAACTGGGTCGAATGGAATGAGTTATTGAAGGGCTCCAGCAGAATGGACTCTAAGAATGTCCTGAATTGAATCAAGAGGGGTGTAGGCCTAAAATTTGAGGGTACCGACCACAATGAGTCTGCAAAGATCGAGGAAGTTTGGAGAATGGTTAGGAAGTTAATGACCACACAACAATTCAAGAAAGCTTTACGAATGATGAAACCCCCTCCCACCCATTTTCCCACCTATGATCTGAACTACGAAAACCGAAACTTTGTTGATTTGACTCTTGAAACATTGTTCAATCAATGAGTAATTTGTGAAACTTCATCTCCAATTAGTATTAACCCAATCTTTGTCGTCAAAAGCTCCTTCAAAAAACGCTTCATTATGGATTTGAGATTTGTCAATCTCTTCATTTGCTTCCCAAAATTGTACTACGAATCAATTTTCGACGTTTCAACCGCCTGCTCCACCAACTCTGTTACAAATTTTGTCACAACTTATGATGTCAATAATGATTATTAATTTATTACCACATCAAAATCAACAAGGAGTCTAAAAATTATCCCGCTTTCGAATGGAGGAACAAATTCTTCCACTTCACAACCCTGTGCGTCGGAATCTCTTCAGCTTGTTGGATTTTCACTTCCGTAATGCAAGAAGTAATGACGGTCCTAAGAATCAGGTTCACTTTCACCTTCTCCTATATTGACGACTCACTCATGGTCCAAAGAACCTATCTTTGCAGTCTTTGGTCTTCTTTTATCTACACCTGTCTACTTCACAAACTGAGATTTTTCTAAGTTTGAACAAATGCTCATTCCTTCCGTCTCAATGCGTAAAGTTTTCCGACTTCAAAAAATTAAGTCTACCTCTTCCCCACGATTGGATCTTAACCTCAAACACTCACAAAGAATTATTTGGAGTACTCTCTGCTCTCGCCTTTGTTTGCAGGCATTTCGCTCTACCCTCCAAGGATGGTGCGGTAAAGGTCGTTGAAGACAATGATGGTGTTGTTACATTACTCAATAATTGGAGAACACCACATGCAATGATCAACTCCCTTCTCAGGGAAATCACTTTCATCCTTCTCGACATTCAAGGCCAACTCAAACCCATTTGGGTTCCTTGTTTCTTCAATTCGGAAGCCGACTCCCTCTCAAAATGGAAGGACCCCACTGATTGGGGTTTGACCCCTTCTTTGGTCAATCAAATCTTCAAAAGATTTGAGACGCATTCAACTGATCTCTTTGCATCTCAAACACATCATGTGTCTAATTGTTTTGTCTCTGAGATATGGTGCGAAGACTACAACGATGTTGACGGATTAGCCATGAATTGGCAAGAGTTCCAAGGGGACTCTTATCCATGGATTTTTCCACCAGCATCTTTACTCTGTCAGGTGGTCAGAAGAATGAAGGTTTTTGGAGTGGAATACTTGCTTATCACCTCCTCAACCCCCAAGGCCGCATGATTCCCCATGGTGGCAACTATGAGTTGTTCATGATTTTTTGAAATTTCAAACCATCCTTCCTCTTGCCTTCCAAGCTTCAAGGTACGCAGGGGAACACACAATTCTGACACTTTTAAGCTAATGGCAAAACGGGTCTCGTTGTTGACGCCCCCCTAGGGTATGGCAACCATATCCATACCGAATGAAGGAAGAGAAACTCTTTCAGGATCCTTGAGTTAGCATTTGCTCCAGGGACCATACCTGACGGATTCCTTCACGTACTTTGCCAACTCGAAAGCCATGACTACGTTCGGATCCATCTAGCCCAACTCGTTTTAGCCAGGTCCTCAAGATTCTATTAAAGGCATTCAAACTCAAAACCTTTTGTGATCGACGACCTCGAAAGATAGACCCAGTTCGAAAATCTTCACCTAACTCAAGGTAGCATCTACTCATCTCTTCACACAATTCGAGGAAGGTAATACCAAGACCTGCAGGTTTTTCCAGATTTATCACTACAGATTTCCCTCTCTGTTGAGTCTTCGTATACCGAGGCTGAGCCAATTGAGTAGCCACATCAATTTCATTACTTTCTAATCGGAGACCCTCTCCACCCCGCTGCCAACTCTCCCAGAGATAAGTCATAATGCAGAGGTCTCGAAGCGACTCAACATACTCCCAATCTTTTTGTGATTTCATGAACGACTGAATGCATTCCCGAAGTAAATCCATCTTTTCTCGAGTCATAGGTGAAGCTTGTTTCTCATGAACTCCTAAGCTTACTGCTTTATTACGATAAGCTCGACGATACATTCGAACTTTGGGTGAATGACAAGGATTTTTTCTGCCTTCTCGACCTAGGAGTTCAAAGCACCGATAAAGATTACTCAAACTTCCTTCCAAGGTACTAACTGCTACCAAGCTTTGGCCATGTCGGTCTTTAGTTCTAGAGCTACTTTGTAAGTCAGGAATTAAGCATCCCTCGACAAAGGCAAGAATGTCCAAGTCAATACAATCACTTAAATTCCTCCCAATTCCTTTTTGAGTCAGCCATTGACATAAATTCCATAACAAACGATCCCGCTCTCGATATGTGTTGCCCCCTACTCCATGATTTACTATCAACTCAACACTTCCTAACAATCCTTCTTCATAGAAGCCACTCGGAATAGATCCACCTAGAGAAGTCCTCTTTATGCTCTGACCTAGGAGCCGCTCCTACCACCATAACCTGCAAACATTACGACTTCATTACCATCAAATTTCGTTCTCATTTCATCTCAATCTTTGTTGCATGAAGGATGGTGAACTTTGGTTGGTTAGGAGGTGTTGGGCCCTAGGCCAGGACATTTTGTTTTATGCAAACCTCTTAGTTATCATCAGATTTGACACCTCTTCCCTTGTCTTTTGATTGGATTCATAATCTTCGAGGGATTTGGAATTTAAGGACCTCCAAACATCAACAAACAAAAACCAAAAACCTTACCTTACGTACGGGTACCAGCAGAGGACTTGTTTCCTCTGCCCTCTTCTTTGCCCGCCAGCTGGCGGGTGTCAAATCTTAACTCTTAGTTTTTTTGTTTTTTTTTCCCCTTAGTAATAGAGTCGTTGGCATAAGCCAATGACCACGGTTGCCATCACCACGCCTTGCTGGCGCTCCCCTCCCTGCCTGAATACAAACCCGAGTTCGAGTCCTATCGAGGAATCGAAAAAAAAAAAAAATAGACCATATCTCGGTTTATGTGTGTCATCCTTGCGCAGGGGCTACAATGATCTCGCGCGACCGATTTTGGCCGCGAGATAAGAAGATCTCACGGTCGAAATTGACCGCGCCTACTGTTCCTTTCGGTGCGCTGCTCCAAAAGGAGCCAGCCCGAGTAGTAGTCTGTCGGGTTCGATCCCGATATTAGTTGGGTAAAAATCTGGCATGCTATCCTACTAAGCTAGTTCCTATTTCATACCAAATAGGAGCAACCCTTGAATATGAAGGGATAGGTCCAGTGGGAACAGCCAGCATACAGCCAACACACAACCAACAAGCCTTTGTCTGCCCCTTGCCACAAAAACAGCCGGCCTCCGATCCCCAGAGCGTCGCATGGTCCATCTTAATAGGATAGGACGTAGGTGCTTTACCACTTGAGCGCGGGCTCAATCCCTCGGCGCGGGTAATTTTATGACACTTAAAAAAAAAAATTACAACCCACGTTTTCTATGCTGTGATTGTACAAGCGACGCGATCACTTTTCAAGCCACTTAGCCCCTGAATCGCGCGGCCTAGCAGCCGCACGTCTCAATTTTACGTAGAATAAATTCAGATTTAGTATGCCAATGGTCGTACATCCCTGCGGCCGTGCCAAACATGACACATGACTAGCCATACCGCTGACACTCACCGTCCTTTTGGCGGGTCGCAGGCATCCGAACTTTGGCAGGAAAATTTCAGCCTTTTAGACGTAGGTCTAGTCTGAATAGACTTTGGCAAATACCTCAACCTCATCAAGTAAGGTCATTCAAACAAAATCTTATCATCAGTCGGACAATTGCCCGACATTGAAAATCCCGGGCAGATACCCTTGTAAGGGTTTCTGCATGGACGGCATCCCTTTTCCCCCCCCTCCCCTGATAGTCGTTTTGATGGTACCGGACAAAAATTTGTCAAGATCTAACCTTTGCTCTGTCTGTTTCATAGGTTGAGTGAACCCGTCCTAAGAAGCCTATAATTCCTCTTCATCTATTTCTCATTCTCGTTTTCCCCGCTTATAGTTTTCATAATAAGATTGGTATGAAATTGATCAGATTTGTAGGACTTACCAGGGCACTCACTTCTTATTCAGCGAAAGTAGGCAAGCAGAAAACAGCAGGAGCTTCAGGGTGAGACCAGTACGAGTGTCATACTAGGGGGCGGTCGCCCAACAGGTCGCCAAGTAGGCTTGAAATGATGATGTAGATAAACTAGATGGAGATACTAGGATATCCAAAAGAGTAGAGTGCTCAGTGTACAAGTTGTAAGCAGACCTGTCGATAGCAGAAAGCTGGTTTTGATGGGTTAAACCGAAGCTAGACATGTTCCAGTGCCATATGACTCCTCGTTGTTTGTTGAAGATTCTCGGCCTCATAATGATCAAAATTTTGAATAAATGATCCTCCAAATTTTCCTGGAAAAACAAAAAAATATATAACAAAAAACAAAACAAAACCAAAAAAAAATTGGGGGCCCTGCGATGAGCCTTCGGCCCCATTCCAGGCCTTCCAGCAGACCTTGAGGGCATAAGGAAGGAAGGAAGGAAGGAAGGAAGGAAGGAAGGAAGGAAGGAAGGAAGGAAGGAAAGAAGGAAGGAAGGAAGAAAGGAAGGAAGGAAGAAAGGAAGGAAGGAAGGAAGGAAGGAAAGAAGGAAGGAAGGAAGAAAGGAAGGAAGGAAGGAAGAAAGGAAGGAAGGAAGGAAGGAAGAAGAAAGAGATGAAGTGTTAGGAGTTTGGAATTTGGGCGGGCGTAGCGCTACTGGGGGCGCTGCGCCGCCAGCGCATGAGCGTTCTAGTGCTTTCCCGACTTGGCGCGCCCTCTGGCTTCACATTGGTTGGTGATGGCAGGTGCCGGCGCATGAGCTTCCAAGTGCTTTCCCGACTTGCCCCCCCCTCTGGCTTCGCACTAGATAGTGTTGGTAGGCGAATTGGCAGGGGACCAGACCCCATCTTTTGCATGTGCGTTCCTTGTGTCAGAAGGGTGATGGGCGAGTCTAGACAGAGCTGGTGCTGGTGGTGCGACGATGGGAAGTACAAAGGCGGGTCTATGGTGCGCATTCTGAGATTTCCTCACTTGGTGAGTTCTTCAGCTGTTGTGCGTGTTCCCTCTTTGGATGGGATGGAAGGTGAATCTGGATGGAGTTCGTGTCAAACTTGAATACGGTTCTTTTGCTTTTGCGGCATGGCAGCGGGAAGAACTGAGGGGCTGTGACGTCATGCGTTTCCTGTTGTTTCGGAGTAATCGTGGGGATTGTGCGATTGAGGGGGCGAGAAGATAGTTTTAATAGACATCCTATGTGGCAGAAGTGGATGGAGATCTGCGAGAAGATAGTTTTAATAGACATCCTATGTGGCGGAAGTGGATGGAGATCCCACCCTGGCTACTTGATGGAAAGTTTGGGGAGATGGAGTTACTTTGGCTATGCGCGATCTGAAACATCCACGAGAAACTGCAACAAATCTAAGAAGCCATCCCCATTGCATGGGTGCAGGCCATGCTTTGAGGCCCACAAATTTGCAAAGGTTACTGGGTGATCCCTGATGCCTCGCTCCCGCTCCCCATTGCGGTTTAAATGACATCTCACTGCACAACGTCGCAGGCGGAACTGGCCGCCTATGAACCAACACTACCAGGAGCAAGACTGTCCCGCCTCACCCAGAACCCCGACTGCGACGAAACCCACCCCCGGTCGGCCTTATACGAATCTGGATATTGGGCGACAAATCGGATGGGTGGTGGGTCTACGAAACAACGATTCGTTGTGCCTCCTACCATTCGACCCGACCGAATGGCAATGGGAGGGGCTCCGGTTTTGGAAGTACACAGTCAAAGACTGCCACAGGCGAATCCACAAAACCACCGACACCACCGACATTGTAAAATGGAGATGGGTTCGAGACTTAGATCTAAACAACACAGACCCACAACACTTAAAATTGTCAGCTGTCTCCGGCCTTCCACTGAGTGCTTCAGTGGCAAATAATTTTTCGATGCTTACCGACGCTAGCATGGATAGTCTATAGATCCTGGTTAGAGCAACAAGGTAAGTTATCACCAATCTGCTCCTTTTGTTGCTCAGCAACGCAACCATAAATAGCGGATTTGGAGCATTGCCTCCTCTACTGTCGGCTGGCCTGACAAATCTGGCAATTGTGGAGTGTCGCCTGGTCGTTTCTCACAAACACTGACCTACCATGGGACCCAGGGACCCTACTATTCGGCCAAACACCCAATGTCCAGAGCCAGTGGTCTGACTTCCAACTTAACCTGTTCAAAGATACGAGGTTAAAAGTCCTTATGATAGCATGGCGTTCCCGATGCTTGCATAAACACAAAGAGAACACCCTTCGGTTCCATCAAGCAAGACGACATATAATTGACACACTCCGCTGTAATATCCATAATGCATGGCCCAACTGAAACAAAATCTCAGGACAACAGATAACCAGGCACGACACGAAGAGATGATAACAACATTCAAAGCCATATGGTCAAATCCAACTCGCAAATTGGGAAACCTCGATAACTCTTTCAAGATGCGGTGGGAACCGTGGTGGAGGACAAAGAGACAATGACCAAGAAAATAGTTGCTGACCTTGGCCTCCCTATCACTACACATGTTCTGGACCGCCAGCTGTCCCCGTCACCACCCTTGCCTCGACCAACACCTCTGACACCTTTGACACCCTTGTTTCTTTTTCTCTTTTTTTTTATCTCAAAAATTCACTATCTGGAGATTTTTCTTCTCCCCTTCCTTCCATGGTTGTTATTTTCTTTCTTGATTAGGTCGCCACTACTCTACCCTAACCCCCAAACTTCGATTAGGGTTTTCTTAGGGGTTTTCTAGGGTTTAGGGTTCTCCTAACCCCTCTCTTTTACTGACTCCTCCCGTCGGACACCCTGAATCCGAACAGATCTTCTCCCTTCAGCCGGCTTCGCGCCACCCTCTCACGCATGACCCGCTGGTCAAGGAGCGGGCCAATTTATGACTACCCACTTCGCTCCCCTCGTCCCCTCCCTCTTACTGGTGGACCCCTTTCCCCACATACCAGCCCATCTCTTTCCCCACCTTTGTTTCCACCTCCCACCATTTCTAACCCCATCCCTCCACCATACACAAACGGGAGTACACCCGAGGAGATTGTTGTGGTGCGCCATCCAACTCTCAGATGCCTATTCAGCCAGCGGTCCTTGGTCAGGCTTCTACAGACCTTCAGTCCTTTCGTCCCTATATAAGCACGACTCGATGCGCTTGCACCCATGCAAGCACAACTTAATGCGCTCGCCCTTGACGTCCAGTGCCTTAAGGGTTCTCATCATCACTCTTCCCACCGCTTCCACACTCTATCCCCTACCGGCTCCCAGTCCAATTCCCCACGGAGATGTGGTGGTTCCTCCTCCCCCGGGGGTCAGGCCCAACACTCCCCCTTTGCAGTGGTGAGTGTCGCTGCTTCTCAGACCACCCGTCTATTGTGGCACCTTTATGGACCCCCACCACAGCCGCTTCGCCCATTGTCGTAGGTGTTGCTACTCAGATAACAGTATCTGGACATACAGTCTCATCTACATATCCCGATGTTGCTTCCCAGCTTTCCGCACCGATCACGACATTGCGGCTCGGAGTTCAACCTCCTCCCCCTATCTCCTCACTCTCACCTCAGGGCACCTTACAGTTCGTCACTCCCCCCCCACTAAGGTACCCTCTCCGACTCCTCCACCTTCGACCCCGCGCACCCAGCGAGTGGCTTCTTTACAAACCACCATGGCGCATTGCTTGTTGTAGTGCTCAGCAGGCGATTCGCGAGGATGTTATGTTTTTTTTCCTGGATTTTAACATCCTCTAGGCTCGTTAGGAGTGACTCACGAAACACGTAAACGTCCTACGTCGTCTCCTCACTCTACTCTCATACCCTAATCGCACCCTCTCTATCATTCTCAATCGCCTTGGGACATCTATGAGGATGTACCATGTTTTATGGAACTCTGGTTTGCAGGGAGATTTCGTTCGCCCTCGTCTAGTTGAGGAAGCTCGTCTAGCTACCTTCGCGTCTTGCTCTCCTATCTCTGTTACCCTCAGAGATAACAAGACGCAATGCTTCTTTGATCACACGGTCTGTGACCTCCACTTCTCCCTTACCCTCGAACTGCCGAATAGTACCTAGGCGTCTCGTCGTTACCACTCCTCTTCATACTTCGATGTGTTGTACACTGCGTACGACTTTATCCTTGACACTCTCTGGTCTCGCAAGTTTCATCGAGACAGAGGCAAAATGAGCGACCGAGTGACTCGTTCTTAAAATGAATTGTCATCAGACCCATCAAGTCGCATTAATTGGCAGCACGGGCGATACTCCTCTCGACCTGCCTCCCCAGGACCCTCGTTCTTCAGGGTGTCACAGGAACATTGCCTTCACCACCCTCCACCAGTTCGCTCACTTCCTACGTCAGGAGGACGAACGTCGGGGATCTTTTTCGTTGCGATCCCCTCTGTCCATATGTTGATCTCATCCTCTTGGAGTCCGACTCCCCAACCTTTCCTTAATGTTTGTGGCTCTCATCTCCACATCCACCCCCTAGCCTACGGATAACCCTTCGACATCCCAGGTTCCTCCGCCGACTACTGGCGATTCTACACAGACGTCTCGTGCTGATGGAGATGCTAAGGAACTCGCACGGTTCACTGTCGACTTAGAGTCCGCCATTCGTAACCTGATTTGAGAATACCGTAATGTTTTTCCTTCGTATTCTCATACAGCAGGATCTCTCCGATGCGCGGTGTTGACCATTATATATATTTTGTGTTTGACTATCGTGTTCATCATCAGGTACCCTACCAACTTTCGATTCCAGGGGCGACGAAACTCAAGCATCAGCTTGAGGACCTCCTTCGACTGAGTTTCATTAAGCTCAGTAACCCCCCTTGGGGTGCATTCGTCTTTGTTATTCACAAAGCGGATGAATCTCTTCACCTTTACCGTGGTCTTAACCGTTATCGTTACACGGTTAAGAATAACTATCTCACACCTCGCGAAGATGAGTTGTTTGACCATCTGGCAGGCAACCGCTTCTTTATGAGGATCGATCATTGTAGCGGGTACCATCAGATCTGCGTTGTCTCACATGACCAACCGAAGACCGCCTTCCGATCGCGCTTCGGTCACTACGAGTGCAATGTGAGGTCGAATGTACCCTATTTTTAGGTATATCCTTAAAGAGTACGTTCTCGTGTACCTGTACGACATTTTGGTCTACCATCGTACCTTGAAATATCACCTCACAGCTCTGCTATGTCCTAGAACGCTTACACAAGCATGGCTTTATGCCAAGCTCAATGAGTGTCGCTTTGCCCAACACAATGTGGACTTCCTAGGACACCATGTGTCTGATCATGATCTCCACATGGACGTCGCAAAGATTATTGCTATCGCGGAATGATCCATCTCCACATTCGTCAAGCAACTTCGTAATTTCATAGGCCTCATTAGTTACTTTTGTGATTTCATCCAGGAATATGTTACTCCTACGTCCTTACCATCACCCTCTTTCAGAAGAACCCTCCATGGTTTTGGACACCCCTCTGTGATGATGTTTTTCCCGCTCTCAAGAAGGCGGCGACTTGTGCGCCGGTTCTTTGTCTTATCGATTTTAATCGTCCCTTTATAATAACCACCGATGCATGAAATTTTGTGATACGAGTTGTGCTTTCTCGTGCATTTCTCACTCCTCCTGATTCACCTCATCCCCATGATCCTCACTTCGCCCCCCGTTTTGCTGACACTGCATCTTGACTGACACTTATCCTTTCACCACTTCCCTCCACTAACAGTCCTTCCGTCATTTACTTCTCGACCATCGCGGAGGACGGAACTGCCAAGGCTCGAGCTGGGGATTGCCCGATCGTCTTCTAGTCTCGTTAGTTATTGTCTGCCGAGATAACCTACACTACCGATAAACGTGAGGTTATCGAAGTAGCTTATGCTACCCGACGCTTGCGTTATTACCTGCACAGGGCGCCCTTCACAGTTTGCACAAAGTTGTCCCGATTTTCCTCACAAACTTTCTTGTCGATATAGCTCGAGGTGAAAAAAAAACAGAAATATGCTACCCGGAAATGTCACTGGCATGACAACCAGTCCATAGGTTGACCCATCCCAAGCCTCTTGTACTAGCAATGACTTATCTCACTTGTCTTCATGTAGATAGATTGTATTGAGCCCCCCCCCCAAAGAAAAAACCCTGATATACCTGGAGGACACCCTCAGTGTTGAATCTATATCTCAAAGAGACGCTACAACCAGTTTACATTGGGGGGGTGAGTGAGGGGAAGGGGGGTATGAATGGGGCTTAAACCATTAGTACATCTAGGGTAGAGGCAGGGAGGGGGGGGGGGGGATATGGGAGGGAAGAGGCTTATGAATGGGGTGAGAGGGGGATGTCTTAGTTTGATTTTTTTCCCTTTTTCATTTTCGGTTTAACAAGGGATTCCAAGATGCCTCTCGGGCACAAGTTGTATGCATTGCAATTCTGCACCACCTTCTTTTTTCCCAGATTTTATTTTATTTTATTTTTTGTGTTGGGCCTGCATACGGATCCTACTTGACCACCACAACATGCGTGCAGGAGCGCAAGAACAATCAACCCATTTGGGTCCGATCTACGCACACATGGCGGACCTATGCAAGCTCTTGGTATGTATTCTTTTTTTTTTTTTTTTTTTTTTTTTTTTTCCTTTTTTTTTTTTTTTTTTTTTTTTTAGTCTTTTTCTTTTCCTTTTCCCTTTTTTTTATTCTCGTTCCTTGACACGTTTTCTCACACCTGCTGTTGCGGGTGCACCCCCATATCTAAAGTTTGGAAGCCACTAGCAGGTCATTGACTTGATGAACACAATAAACGGACTCATGTGAATGGGTCTTCACAATTCAGACCCCGAATTCCGACCCGAATACAACGGGGCCCAGTCGGCCAGGTCCTAAAGTTACGAATCAACATTTCAAAAGACAAGTCTCCTGAGGCAGAGGTCGCGTCCAGACTTAAACGAAAAGTCAATTTTGAGTCCAGTCGAACAGGAACCCAGTAAATAGTCACCTCTTAGGAGCAAGAATCACGCCTCAGAATGAAAAGTCATATTGAGAGTCACATCCCACGAGTCAGAAGGTAAGGGTCGTGTCCCAAGGGCAGGAGTCACAGTCTACAGTCAAGAGTCATGATCACAAATGAAAAGACATGACCCAAAGACCCAAGCAGCAGCAGACCCATGAACATTCCGGAAGGTTCTAGGCCTTGACATTCAGAAGCAGACAGGCCGTGGGGATGTGGTGCTGGAACCAGTCAGGCCCCAAGAAATAGAGGCTGACACGAGTTGAAGTGCATCCAAGACTACAAAAGGACTGGCCAGCCTACCATTCCGGCAGATGTTCGTTCGCACGAGAGTGTGGAAGTGCTAGTGCACTTGTGTCCTAAGTGTGGGGAACTGTGCTATGTTAGAGAGCAGCGCCAAGTGAGATGAGAGAGAGGAAGAAAAGCGCTGGCAGGGAAGAAGGCAGCCATAGCTGCGCCAACACTAGAAAGCTCAGAATTAGTAGTTAGACATAGCAGGACAGTGAGTAGTATTCAAAGTTGATCCTTATGTGTGTGTTAGTAGAAGGGAGTGTGCAAGTAGAGAAGAAAAAGACTGTACAGAGTGAAGACCAGAGCCATGAAGCGAGAGAGAAAGATAAGAGGGAGAGAGTATGAGCTATGGTGGATACTTACATGAAGAGCATTGAACTTGGTGTGGATGACGAGCGTTGATGAGCACAGATGCTAAGGCTCTTGATGTTTGAAGAAGACTTGAAATCTTGCTGGGCGCTGGACAGTTGAACTCATGATTTTTTTTCTATAATCTGAATGTGATAATTCTGGTTGAGATAACCGAGCTGCGTTTTTCTTGTCTACTACCTATCTTCTCTTTGTGCAAAGACAATCTGTGTGACAGGTATGTCGGTTGGGCACCCCATCGTGTGGTGAGCATTGACGCTCATTACAATTTGGTATCGGAGCCACACTCGTTACACTCATTGAGGTTCGCTGGCAATCATAAGGCCGGCAAGAGGAGCGATTGAAGGAAGTGAGCAGAAGTTGAGTTGTGGTATCTGGAGGGAGGTGCCGAAGAAGAAGGGGCAAAAACGGGAGATATTATGTACCTGCTTGGAGCGACGCTGGAGCGTGGAGCGTATGTGGAGCTTCACCAATGGACGTCATATGAAGAGAAGAATCCCTGCCCCCTAAGACCTTTTGCATGCTGAATGAGTGTGTGCTCAGTACCTTCCCAAAAGTCCTGGTGGTCACTGCTGCTGTTTTGTCAAAGTCAGGGACAACATTTGTAAGTGTGTTAGTAGAAGTCTGAAGGGGATGATTGGTAGCATTGGGCTCAAAGTGAGAAAACAAAGTCAGGCTATAGAGAGGTCTGCCAGATAGTAACCATAGTGAATACTGGTCCAAATCTGCAAGGTTTATTGAATTTTGGGTCCACCCAGTCATCATTGAAGGATCCAGACAGACAACGTTAAAAAAAAAAAAGGATTGCTAATAATTCACTATTGCATTTGAAAAGCAGCGAACAACCAGAGGTTTTTAAAAAAAAAACAAAAAAAATCCCATCAATCATATTAGACAGAAATTTGGGGTAACTACTTGGTGAGTGAGTGGAGGTTATCATGTGCTCTTCTCACTATGGATGATTACCCCATGTACGGGATGGTGAGACTCTCAATCTTGTTGAGGCGACTATTCCGGTTCCTCTTCCCTATTGGTTTCGAGAGGATGTGTACCTCTCATATGATGATGCGGTCGGGAACAGTGAATGAGTGTGTGCTCAGTACCTTCCCAAAAGTCCTGGTGGTCACTGCTGCTGTCTTGTCGAAGTCAGGGACAACATTTGTAAGTGTGTTAATAAAAGTCTGAAGGGGGTGATTGGTAGCATTGGGCTCAAAGTTAGAAAACAAAGTCAGGCTATAGAGAGGTCTGCTAGATAGTAACCATAGTGAATATTGGTCCAAATCTGCGAGGTTTATTGAATTTTGAGTCCACCCAGTCATCATTGAAGGGTCCAGACAGACAACGTTAAAAAAAAAAGGATTGTTAATAATTTGCTATTGCATTTGAAAAGCAGCGAACAGCCAGAGGTTTTTAAAAAAAAAACAAAAAAAATCCCATCAATCATATTAGACAGAAATTTGGGGTAACTACTTGGTGAGTGAGTGGAGGTTATCTTGTGCTCTTCTCACTATGGATGATTACCCCATGTACGGAATGGTGAGACTCTCAATCTTGTTGGGGCAACTATTCCGGTTCCTCTTCCCCCTTGGTTTCGAGAGCATGTGTACCTCTCATATGATGATGCGGTTGGGAACAGTGAAGCCCGGACCCTTTGCTTCCGAGTAGGCTGAGGTAGAACATCGCCTGGCCGAGCAAAAGAAAGAAAAGTAAGAGAAAAGGAAAACGAAAGAGAAGGAGGCTAAAAAAAATGCAGGCAAAAAGGAAAAAAATGGAAAAAGAAATGAAAGAAAAAGAGAAACAGCTGCAGGAAGGGTTGAAGGTTGAGGAAGAAGAAGAAGAAGAAGAAGAAGAAGAAGAAGAAGATGGTGAGCAATTAGAAAGACATCGGACTGAGAGAGGAGAAAGCAGTCGAGCTGGTGAAATCACAGTGCATCTTGAAGCTATGAATTGGTTGGAGGAATTCGGGTATAGACCCGCAATGTTTGTTGAGTCAGAGGAGGACAAGAATGCTTTCATTGCAAAGTTGGCTGCAACAGAAGATCCTACAAAAAAGGAAATCATGTTGGAAGAAAAAAAAGCAGAATTAAATAATAAGATGGTGGCAGCCAAGAGACAAGAATTTGAAGAGAAAAAAAGAATTAAGGAAGAAGGGGAGAGAAAACAGAAACAACTGCAAGAACAAAAGGAACAACAAGTAGCGACGGATGAACGACTCCTCCCTCCTCACTGACACCCTCCTTCATACTAATAAACAACTTGCTGCGTTAACTAAGACTGTGCAAAAATTAGAAGGCCATCAGTTTGAATTTGAAGGTCTTTGGAATAACTTCCTGCAGAGGTCTGCACAAGAAATAGACCAGCACATGAAACTCTATGTGGAGCAGCTAGATACTTAGATATGCAAAAGGTTAACAGACTCTGTCGTTGTCAAGAAGATAATAGGTGGCGGCGGAGGAGACGGGGGAGATGGAGGAGACGATGGAGATAAGAAGAAGGGTCCTAAGAAAGAAGGGGACAGCGAGGCGGAGGATATGAAGATGAAACTGCCGTGGACCTAAAAAAAAGGAGAGTATTTTTCATTTATTTGTATGCGCAGAAAATACCATACTGGGATAGGGTGTTGATGGTGAGTTCGTGTTTGGCAAGGGATGTCATGAGTTTTGCCATCTGCTTGCCGAAAGAAGATGGATGTCAGTCAATGGTGCTATTTTCACAACAAACGCACATAGAAGATTTCTTTAAGGCTTTGAGAGAAAGATTCGAGGATAAGAATTTTGCCCAAAGGACTTAGTCCTGCATCCTAAATATAGGAGATCGCAAGTGGAAGAGTGCATCAGCGATCAAAGCCACTATGGATGAGCTACTACAATGCTCTGATCACGGACTAACGCCAACCCAAATCTTAAACAACTTCGCTAGAGCGCTCCCAAACCTGCTTCGGACTTAGTTATATCCCCGTACCAAGGAAGACGGGAGGACATACGAGCAATTCAGCAAGATCGCAGTAGATCATGTTGGCTTCCTCCAGGAAGCTAACTACTGTCACTATTGGAAAAACCTGCACGCAAGTAAGAAGTGGTGGTGTCGGGGCAAATACCCTGACAAGGGTATTTGCCGGGGTTTTAAACGTCGGACGCTGTCCGACTTTTTCGTAAAATTGAAGAACTTGACGAGACTGACGTTGCCAAAGTTGTTCAGACAGACCTATGACCGGTAAGCTTAAACTTTTTTTTTAAGCTAGACGTCGCTGACGTCCGACTTAAATAGTGGTAATCAGTGATGTGACCACTAATCACGGCATCTGACGGAGCTATGGAATAGTTTGGTCGAGAGACTAGTACTAGGATTATACCTACCCTACCTAAGAAGGTGGCGCGTGGCGGTAGGCCGCACGATTCAGGGCCTAAGTGCGTTAAAATTGGCGACCTTACCGGAGGCCGCGACGAGAGCTGAGTAAGAAGTTTTTTTTTTTTTTTTTCGGACCACGGGCGTCCGCACCAAGGGCTGAAATGGATGGCACGGTAGCCGCAGGGTGCGGCAAGCGTAGGGCTCGCCAACCAGCCACCCAGCCTGCAGCCACCCAGCGTGCAGCCAGCCTGCCAGCAATCAGCCTGCTAGGCCCCGTAACCCTTCATATATGTGGGCTGCTCTCATCCCTATATGAGATAGGAGGTAGCCCAGTAGGTACAACTACCAAACCTCTACCCGCAGATTCAGGGATCGAGCCGACGATAAGCAGTCTGGGCTAGCTCCTTTTCCTTTGGAGCTGCCCACTTCACCAGCATGAAGCACGGTCATTCTCGGCCGCGAGATCATCAAATCTCACGGCCGGGAACGGCCCCCTGGCTGCAGATTGACCCTTGTGCAAAGATGACACGCATAAATCGAGAAGTGGTCCAAAATCCCGGTAGGGATTTGAACCCGGGTCTGTACCTCGATGTGCCATAGCAGGCCACGATGGGACGTGACCGTTGGCAAAGCCGACGTAATTAAAAAAAAAAAAAAAAAAAAAAGGGAAAACAGTCTTTGCAGACTGGGTGGGAGCATAAAGGCTCCCACTTCGTCTTGGAGACTGTGTGGGAGCACAAAGACTCCCACTTCGTTTTGGACAGATGATTGTGGCCGCGAGAAGAGGGGGTTGGAGTTGAGTGGAGAGTGAGAGAGAGAGAGAAATGGGAGGATGGGGAGAGGAGGACCTGTTCCTCCCGACCTGCCAGCTGCCTCCCCGTTGTTAGGGGGGGTAAGAAGAAAAAA